>WOVY01003449.1:0-19805 GCA_013436015.1 Rhipicephalus annulatus
TCCTTATATATATATATATATTGTGAGAATTCATTGTACGTCATCTTCCGCATCCATCAATAACCATCATCAGTCTTCGCCCCGTTCCTCTTCATGATCGGCGCCATCTTGCTGTTGCTTCAATAAAGCGTCAGCTGCACCGTTGTATTTTCAAGTGGTGAATGTGCTTCCGATCTCTTCGACCTCTCTCCATCCAAAGCCAGCTCCTGGAGCTCCGTTCGGGACGTCGCTTGCGCCAGCAGAGCACCATGGCCCAAGATCAGCCCAACCGAACCACCCGCCGGCACAACCACCAGCCGCCAACCCATAGCCCGGTCAGCAAACCCCCCTCGGGAGCCTCCAATCTTCTCCGGTCTGCCTGGCGAAGATGTCGAAGACTGGCTCGACAAACTATGACCGCGTAGGTGTCTACAAACAACTGGAACGAGGCATCGAAATTAGCACGCGTCCAGTTTCTACGTCTCTCAGGTTGCCAAGACGTGGTTCCTGAACCATGAGAGCGACTTCCGCGATTGGTCCTTCCTTCAAAGACCAGCTCCGACGCATTTTCGGTACACCGACCGTCCGTTCAGAAGTTGCTCGCAAGAAACTGGCAGAACGCGTTCAACATTGCGGTGAGTCCTACACTTCCTATATTGAGGATGTGCTTGCACTTTGCCGCCGTATCGACGACACCATGCCAGAAGGTGATCGTGTCCGGCACCTTCTGAAGGGTATCGGACCTACCCGCTTTCAACGCCCTCGTCGCACACAACCCTTCGACGGTTTCCGACGTCATCTCGGTATGCCAGCGGCTTGATACCTTGCAGTCAATCCGCCTACGACCCGACTTCTCTGAGAACCCCCTGGCAAACAGTATGGAGCTCCGATCCATCATTCGAGACATAATTCGTGAGGAATTGCAAGCCTACACTTTACCTCCTTCTAACAACGTTCCCGCTCAACCCGCCTCTAGCGATCTGCGTGGAATTATTAGGGAAGAAATGTCAGCGTTCCAAAGCATTCACCGTGCTCCACCATGCGCCCAACCCCCTTCGTATGCACAGATCGCTGCAATGCAACCCTCGCCGTCTCAAGTACCACCACCTGTACCTGATCACGAACATCTCGCACCTCTAGTCGCCCGTCCACCGAACCCTACCTACCATTCTTCCTGGCGGGCCCCACGTCCTATTTGCTACTACTGTGGAATTCGAGGACACATTTCCCGGGTCTGTCGACGTCGGCAGCAAGATGAACGTCGTGGTTATGCCGCTTTTGAACGAAGACGACACATGTGCTCGAGGTTACTACCGTTATGCCGACAGTCCTTCCAACCACCGATCACCGTCTCCTGTGCGCATTTCCAACACGACCAACATTACACGTGCATCCCGACCACGCTCCCCTTCGCCACTCCGACGCTCTGTTTCACCACTTCGGCCTGTCTCTCAACTGGCTGCCCAGCGATCGGAAAACTAAACAGTGCAGTTTTTGGAGGGAAACTGCATCGCGGCGAAATGACCCAAGTCCTCCTGAACGACCGTCAAACATGTTATTGGTAACTGTGGAAGGTGTGCGGGTGTTGGCTTTGGTGGACACGGGAGCAACTATTTCAGTTATGCGTGCCGACTTGTGTTCTCGGTTGCGGAAAGTGAAGACACCCTACCTTGGATCATCTTTGATTGGGGCCAATGGAGCAATAATTAGACCATCGGCCCAATGTACAGCGCGTGTCTTCATTGATGGTATTCTTCATCACATCACCTTCGCTGTCTTAATTTCATGTGCTCATGAACTAATTTTAGGTTGGGACTTTCTCTCATCAGCATCTGCATTAATTTCTTGCCGTCAACGTGTAGTCGAAATGACCGAGACCGATCACTGCAGCGAACGCGTCGACGAAAAACCATTGCGTTTCTTCACAGCTTCTGAATCCATACTACTCCCGGGTCAAGAGCAACTCATCACCATCACTTCTCCGAATATTGCCAATGGTGACGTCCTTATCACCCCTTCCAGCAGCTGTCTAGCTCGCGGCGTTGTAGTCCCCTCCAGCCTGGTGCGGTTCAAAGACAGTGCAGCGATAATCATTGGCCTGAACCCTAGCCCAGAGCCCGTCCTCCTACCCCAAGGTTCTGCAGTGTCATGTTATGTGGATACCCAACCGGTTTCTTTGGTCTCTCTTGACGCCTTGACAGCTCAGCCACAACAGGCCCAGGCTGTTACTTCCTCCTCCTTTGCTCCCGGGATAAATCCGGATCTTTCTGCTTCTCAGCGTGAGGCGTTGCTGAATTTGCTCAGGAAACACCAGGCCTCCTTCGACGCCAATGCTTCGGCACTAGGACAGACCACAGTTGCGCATCATCGCATCGACACTGAAGGTCAGACTGTTGTACGCCGTCGTCCCTACCGAGTCTCTTGGCCGAGCGCAAAATCATCGAGGAGAACGTGACCGATATGCTAAACAGAAACATCATACGACCCTCTACCAGTTCTTGGTCATCACCCGTTGTGTTGGTACAAAAGAAGGATGGATCGGTACGATTTTGTGTTGATTACCGCGCGCTCAACAAGATTACCCGAAAGGATGTATATCCGATGCCCCGTATAGATGATGCACTTGACTCATTGCAAGGCGCCCAATACTTCTCCCACCCTTGACCTTCGGTCCGGGTATTGGCAAATACCAATGGACGAAGCAGACAAAGAAAAGACCGCCTTTTCTACGCCGGACGGTCTTTACGAGTTTAACGTAATGCCATTCGGTCTATGTAATGCTCCCGCCACATTTGAAAGGATGATCGACACTGTTCTTCGCGGCCTCAAGTGGAAAACTTGTCTATGCTACCTCGATGATATCGTCGTGTTTTCTTCCGCTTTTGATGATCATCTGCAACGCCTAGATCAAGTGCTCACATGTCTCTCCAATGCTGGACTTCAACTAAACACAAGGAAGTGCCATTTTGGCAACACAGCTATAAAAGTTCTAGGACATCTCGTTACTAAAGATGGCATCCAGCCCGATCCGGACAAAATTTCCGCAGTCCTCAACTTTCCGCGACCCTTTCGTTCCAAAGAACTACGCAGTTTCCTTGGACTCGCATCGTACTTTCGCCGCTTCATTCGCAACTTTGCCACTATTGCCGCTCCTCTCCACAAGCTCCTTGCTAGTACCGGTACCTTCGATTGGAATGATCAATGCGAAGCCTCATTTCAAGAACTCAAGCAGGCACTAACATCCCCACCGGTGCTTTGTTATTTCGATGACAAGGCACCTACGATATTACACACTGACGCGAGTGGACAAGGAATCGGCGCCGTACTGCTCCAGCGCGACCATGCCTTTCGCGAGAAAGTTGTCGCGTATGCAAGCCGCACTCTGACCACTGCAGAGAAGAGGTACTCGATAACCGAACAAGAGTGCTTGGCTGTTGTCTGGTCCATCCAAAAATTTCGTCCGTACCTACATGGTCGACATTTTACTGTTGTGACAGACCACCATGCTCTTTGCTGGTTGTCCACAATCAAAAACTTGTCGGGACGACTTGGCCGCTGGATTCTACGATTACAATCTTATGACTTTGACGTCATCTACAAGACTGGAAGACAACATCAAGATGTCGACGCTTTGTCACGATGCCCTTTGCCGCAGTTTTCGGTGCACGTCACATCCCCTTGTCAAATTGGCTATACGGAGGACGCCTCGTCGATATCATCCATTTCTTCCCAACCTTCATCCACCCGTCCGTCAGCACTTGCTACTCACCAGCGAGTCGATTCTTATTGCACTGACATCATTGGTCGGCTTACCGGTGCTTCGTCTTCCCCTAATGCCAGGCTCCGGAAACAACTCCGACTATTCAAGTTGGAGGACGATGTGCTATATAGATACATTTTGCACCCGGAAGGCCACCGATGGGTTCCCGTCGTACCACGCGCACTACGCACTGAAGTTCTGTGCGCTTCCCACGACGACCCGACGTCAGGACACTTGGGTTTCTACAAAACATACGAGCGCATCCGCAGTCGATTTTTCTGGCCAGGTCTTTCCACGACAGTAGCTAAATATATTGCCTCGTGCGCACTTTGCCAACACCGCAAGCGGCCCACTACTGCTCCAGTCGGGACCCTACAACCACTTCCTTGTCCATCAGAGCCGTTCTCTGTCGTCGGAATTGACCTCTTCGGGCCCCTCCCAACTACATCAGACGGCAAGAGGTGGATCGTCACCGCGGTTGATCACTTGACCCGGTACGCTGAGACGGCCTCAATCACTTCAGGAAGTGCTTCGGAAGTAGCAACTTTCTTCTTGAATGCTATTTATCTACGTCATGGAGCCCCTCGTGTCCTTTTGAGCGACCGGGGAAAGGCATTTCTTTCAAGCACGCTCAGTGAAGTTCTCCAAGCATCAAAAACAGTTCATAAAACAACATCTAGCTATCACCCGCAAACCAATGGCTTAACGGAAAGATTTCATCGCACGCTGTGTGACATGCTGTCCATGTATATCCGACCGGACCATCGCAATTGGGATGCCATACTACCCTTTGTCACGTATGCATATAATACGTCAGTTCAACGAACCACAGGCTATTCTCCATTTTTCCTAGTATACGGACGCCAACCGACATCACCACTCGACGTTTCATTCTTTTCTGGCCCCGTCAACTCTTCACCATTCGTTTGCGACCAGTTTCTGTCCCGCGTTGCTCGATGCCGTCGTCTTGCCCGCGTAAACACCGAAGCTAGCCAAGAAGATCGCAAACATCGTTACGATGCCACTCACCGCGTCGTTCTCTACCACCCTGGCGACAATGTACTTCTGTGGACTCCTGCGCGAACGCCTGGCTTATGCGAAAAGCTTGAGTCACGCTATCTTGGCCCTTACAAGTTATCGAACAGACCTCACCGGTGAACTACCGTGTCACACCTGTTCATGTCCCCACTGACCAACGCTGCCGCGGGACAGAGATTGTGCACGTTTCGCGTCTCAAGCCCTATTGTATGCGTTCCACAGCGTAATTCGCGGCCAGGCTGGCCGCTTCCGTCGACGGGGGAAATTAGTGTGAGAATTCATTGTACGTCATCTTCCTCATCCATCAATAACCATCATCAGTCTTCGCCCCGTTCCTCTTCATGATCGGCGCCATCTTGCTGTTGCTTCAATAAAGCGTCAGCTGCACCGTTGTATTTCTATATATATATATATATATATATATATATATATATATATATATATATATATATATATATATATATATATAATGGAGGCATCGGCTCGACCACACGTCCAGTGGAAACGCTCTTCCGGCTGGTTCATCTGCGATGAAACTTGCGCGAAACCCAACCCGCCTCCCGTGTCTTTGCGTTTCACACACACGTTCAGTCGAGTACACGCTACACTGAGTTTCGCTTCAAACCGTTCTTCCAGCTACCGCATCGGCACTTGCTTCAACCGGGTTAAGGCCGTGTGCACCGCTGCTGCTTCGCATCCCGCAAGGGTTTCCTTCAAAAAGATGGTCTATGATTTTTTATCATTTACTTTATTTGCATTTTAGTAGATTTTTCGGTCAAGCACAAGATAATTCCTCGCTCGCAAGCAACGGTGCTCCCGCCGACACCGACGCTGACCCCGGAATTTCTGCGGAACGACCTCCTCAACGCTGTCGTGTTAACGGGGCATAGGATACCCGAGTATAGTTGAGCGTATAGTTGGGTGTACTGTAGTATAGTAAAGCATAGTATAGCAAGCGAGAGTAAAATTGAAGTGAGAATGATTAGCAGAAAAAGGTGAAGAGTGAGAGTAAAACACGGCATTATAATAAACATGCAAAAAGAGGAAATCAAAGAAGCAAATAAAAAGTAACACACGCACACACACACACACATTACTTTTCCCGTATTATCTTTTAGGATGTTTGCGTGTGTCATTTTGCATTTGCATTGGCACAGGAGATGTTGTTTGATGTGGCAATATAGATTTCGGGACGTGATGCATCAAAGCAGATGTGTGCCTTGGCAACATTTGCAGCTTTTCTTTACCCCAATCTTATTGTGCTCTCATTTTCTTTTTTCTTACACGCGATTACTTTTTATGGCACACATGGGGCGAAGCACGGAAAGGAACAAATGAGGTCGTTGTGATCTAAATGGCAATATCGCGTCGTGTGGAGTCACTGACCGAATGTGTCCAAACTCAGCGCAGTGTCTGCAGCTTCTTCTCCTGGATGTTGGCAACCAAAGCGCAGATCACACTTGTCTCGCTCTCCCAAATCGGTGACCGGAGTTGCACACTGACATAATTTTCTGTCCGCCTGGAGGCACATATTTCCTTGATGATAATTTTAAGGGGTAGTTTTTTGTTAGACACAATATTAATGAATGAATGAGAATTTATTAGAAGGCAGAGAGGTCGGCCTGAGCTAGTTCGCTCTAGCCTGCTACTCTACACAGGGGATAAGGGAAAGGGGAAAGAAAGAGGGATGAAGGGTGATGATGGGGACAAGAAGAGGTGGTGCGTATGTACAGTAGCCACTTTGTATAGTACCCTACAGTCTAGTTTCTAGTCCAGTGCTTTTTATAAAGTCTAGAACAGCCTTTGTAGCAGTTTTTGACACTGTTTGGTCGCTCATTGCTGATAATATGTGGCTTTCACTTAATGGTGTTCGTCCAATGCTTGCCAACGTTGCAGTTAGCATTTCTCTTTGTGCCACGTATAATGCACAGTCACAAAATATGTGAGCTATCGTTTCGCGCACTTGGCAGCGTTCACAATTTGGGCTGTCCGCACGGCCGATTAGGTGGGTGTAGTGACGAGTGAAGGCGACGCCCAGGCGAATCCGGTGTAGTATATTAGCATGTCTTCGGCTGATTTTATCTGGAAGACGAAAAGTCATACTGGGGTCTGTTTCCCGCAGGCGCTTGTTCCGGTGATCTGGTAGCAACCAGTAATTGGCAGCGCATTCGCGCATGAGTGATCTCAACAATGTGTTGACGTCACCTCGCGAGTAGGGTACTTTGACGTACATAGGAGCGTTGTATATTGCCGCTCTTGCTTCGCTATCGGCTGTTTCGTTGCCAACCAGGCCGCAGTGTCCAGGAATCCATTGTAGTGTAATCAAGTGACCGCCCCTGTGTGTTAGGTCAAATGCTTGGACGATTCCTAACGTTAACTCGTAAAATTGTCCTCTTCTTAAGCAAGAATGGATAGCTTGAAGCGCTGATTTCAAATCAGACAGAATCGTCCATTTACGCGGTGCTTGGTCGTTCACAAATTTTATGGCTTCTTGTATAGCAACAAGTTCTGCAGCTGTCGAAGATGACCTGTGATCTAATTTGTACTGTCGGGAAATACCGAGTTGAGGGATCACGAAGGCTGCAGCTGAGGCGGATGAAGTTACGGATCCATCGGTGTAAATGTGCACAGAGTCGCTGTATCGGTCATCTAAATGTGCCAAGGTGAGTTGCTTGAGGGCAATATAAGAAACATGCGACTTATACGAAATTCCACGTATGTGAAGGCACACCAGCGGTTTAGTCAATGTCCATGGAGGCACTGCAGGGATTACGGCAGGTGCAAAGCCTGACGGGATCATGTGCCTATGCGTATCGAGGCATCGCGAATAGGTACAGCCTGGTCGGTCCACTTGTAGCGAAGATAACGGGTGCTGTGCATGCCGGATCAGCAGACGAAGGTGCACTCGAAGAGGCTCACAGGACGTGTAAACCTGTATAGGGTAGGTGCGTGACTCCTCTATAGTGCCAGAAGTAGATGTGCACCGTGGCAGGCCAAGGCATATTCTCAGTGCTCGTGCCTGAAGGCTCTCTAAAGTACGAAGGCACGTTGCCCGCATGCTGGAAAGCACAGGTGAGCTGTACCTTATATAGCCCACAAACAATCCCTTGTATAACTGCAGAAGACTTTTCTCCGAAGGGCCCCATCTCAGTCCTGCTATAACACGAAGAACATACACAAAACTGATTAGTTTGTTTCTCAGCACAGTCACATGCTTTGACCAGGACAGGTTGTGATCAATGACGACCCCTAAATAGCGGTGGTGCTTAACCACGGGAATCACTGCTCCGTGAGAGAAGATTGGGTACCGCGACATTGATTTCTTCGTAAATGCCAATGCAGCACATTTTGCTATGGAAAGTTCCAGGCCCTGACGACGTAAGTACTTAGATGTTATTAATGTGCCTTGTTGTAGCCTTGCTCGCAGTTGTGGTCGCGTTGCTCCAGATGCCCATATGCATATGTCGTCCGCATACGCACTGATTCTGACAACGTCGGGAAGCTCAGATTCAAGGCCAATGAGTGTTATGTTAAAAAGCATGGGGCTCATTACGGCGCCTTGCGGAACTCCGCGGCTTACGAGGTGCCTGGCCGTGTCACTGTCGGATGTCGACATAAAAATGGTACGTCCTCTGAGATAGCTCCCTATCCATGCGTGTAGTCGGCCCCCTACGCCGATGTCTTCAAGTGCGTCAAGAATGGCCTCATGGTAGACGCTATCGTACGCGCCCTTTATATCTAAGAAAATGGCCCCTACCAATCTCCGACGTTGTCTTTCCTTTTTAACAGAAGAAACTAGATCTACAACACCATCTATAGATGATCGACCTCTACGGAAGCCATTTATAAAATGTGGTAAGCCGACATTATTCTCCAGCAGCCATTCCAATCTTGCCAGCACCATGCGTTCCATCACCTTACCGATGCAACTGGCTAGGGCAATGGGTCTATAAGAAGACAACTCGTGTGAACACTTGCCTGGTTTCAGTAAGGCCACTATGCGGCTGCACTTCCAACTCTCTGGTACTGTCGCTGTTTCCCACGTAGAGTTGTAGAACGACAAGAGAGCCTGCCTTGCTTCCTGGCTGAGGTGATATAGAGCCGAATAAGTAATTCCGTCAGGCCCTGGTGCGGACGACCGTCGGGACGTAGAAATCGCAGCGTCGAGTTCGTGCATTGTGAATGGCAAGTCGAGGCGATCGTCGCTGGATGGCGGTGAGGCTAAATACGAAGGTGGTATTGATGAGGAGGACATACCTACGAGTAAGTGGCAGTAATCTTCTGCAACCTCTACTTCAGGTCGACCTTGCTTTAGAGCCAAAGATCGGAAAGGGAACAACTGTTGAGTGGGCGTCTGAAGGCTTCGGATAGTTTGCCATATTCGAGACAGGGGTTTTCTGGGATCAAGAGAGCTACAAATACCCTCCACCGTTGCCTATCGAGCTTATCGAGGTGTCGCAATACATGTCGCTGTGCTTGGCGTGCTCTAGATAGGTCAGCTGGTGATTTCGTCCTCCTGTATTTTCTCTCTGCCCGGCGACGAATTGCACGAAGGTATTCATATTGTGCGTCAAGTTGTGATCTTGGTAGCGACACATTCACAAGTTTCGTATGCGTTGATAAGGCTGATGCAATTAGGCTTTCTATTTCAGATATAGATTGAATGTTCCCGCACTGAGCATTTACAGAAGCTTGGAATCCTGGCCAGTCAACGCTTTTCACAGGCCGGGGAGACGAACGATGGAAACCTTTTAGCTGTATATATGTAGGGAGATGGTCACTTCCATGTGTTTCAACGTCTACAAACCAACAGGTGGTAGACAAGAGACTTCTGCTCACAAAACATACGTCTAGACAGCTGCTGTACGATGCGCCACGGAGGTAAGTAGGTGAGCCATCGTTAATGGACATAAGGCCTTGATTGAGCACAAAATCGGCAATGTCCCTGCCGCGGGTGTTCATTGAGGAAGAACCCCACATTGGATGATGTGCATTAAAATCCCCAACTAATACATGTGGTCCAGGGCAAGCTTGGAGAACAGACAAGAGATGGGGACAGTCCACGTGGCTTCTAGGAGGAATGTATCCACCAATGATTGATATTGAACGTCGCTTGTGCTTTATAGATAGGCAAATATAGTCGTTAGAACCATGAGAAGCCACGGCATGTCTCACGTACGTTAAATCTTGACGTACGCATATAATTACTTTGCTCGCATTTCGATCATCACGTGACCACAAAGTGACGTATCCGGAAATACGAAACGACGACATCATATTCGGCTCACATATTACAACCAACGGAAATTTGTATTTAAACATTCGTTGTCGAAAGTCAGACAATCGGCTTCGCAAACCCCGTGCGTTCCACTGCATTATGGCAGAGGTGCGCACACGTTTATCGAAGAAATTCGCCATATTGTTTATGGAAGGGTCAGCAGTAGCGGTTCCAGCACGTTGAGGATCTGCACTGCTGTTTTCGCTCCTGGTGTGTGTAGCTCGTTGAGAATCGCACGAATTGATTTTAATAGATGCTTCAGCATAGTTTGGCTCTCTCAGTGTCTTGCCTATCATTTTCTGCCCTCTTTGAAGTTGCAACCATGGTGTGGTCTTTTTTATTGCTCCAGTCGGTAGCGAAGGCCACTCAGTATCGGAAGCATCGGCGTGCAACGCGGGCGTTGGTCCACTTTTCTGCATCCCTGGGACGTGGTGCATACAACATGGGTGTAGCAGCCTGATAATGCGTACGCGTATGTTCATCTGTTGCTGATGGTGATGCATCACTCCTATGTCCACTATGCTTTCGCTGGTGCCTACGTTTTGGACGACGTCTGTGTCGGCGGATGGACGTGACTGCCTCTCTGTGTGTCGAGTTGTCTCTGACCATCTTCCGCAGGACGCGAATTTCTTCTTTGATCTTTGGGCACTCCTTCGACGTTGCTTCATGTGCACCAGAGCAGTTTGGGCATTTCAATGGAACAGCAGTATCGCAGTTTTCCACCTTATGAGACCCGCCGCACCGCTGGCAAGTTGTCTCACTTTTGCACACTGCGCTGACGTGTCCCAACTTGCAGCACTTGTGACACTGCAAAGGCCGTGGCACGTAAGGGCGCACGGGATGTCTCACGTATCCAACCTTCACGCTAGGGGGCAGAGTCTCAGAATCAAATACTAGTTTGATGCAGCGAGACTGCCCGAAGCGGCGTATGGTCACGATTTTGACTGTCGACGTCACAAGATTCTGCAGGTCAGCGTCTGTGATGTCAGCGTCGACGTCATTTATCACGCCAGTCGTTGTTCCTTTCCCGTGAGCGAGAAATGCGCGAACTGAAATACTTCCGAGCTGCGTGACGGCCTTCAGTTTGTCAAGAATGGTTTTGTTTGTCACATCAACTGACAATATGTTTTTCCTGCTATTTATGCGAATTTCATTCACTTGAGCAGGTGCAACTCGCTCGAAATAATTAGTCAATGACTGCCTGTTTAGTGAGTTCAGGTTGTCTGATGTAGACATGGGCACATACGAGATGGTGAAACATCGCTTGCCTTTGTCTAGCGCCGGTTGTGGCTCCGCCGTTGATGACGTCCTGCGAAGCTTCCTTTTCAACCGGCGGGTATGGAATGTCCTGAAGTCGGCTTCCGATTCCATCTCTTCCACTGATGAGCTCTCGGTAGAATCATCACAAGGAGCAGATGCGCCAACGCGGTCACCCACATTCGGTCCATCCTTATGAAAACGGCTAGGGCCCGCTGTCTCGTTGGATGGATGGTCCCCCATCCCGGGGGGGTGACGTCTTCCGTTCCGCTTGTTCAGAGAAGGTCGGGAATTCTGACAGTTTAAGAAAAAACGATAGTTGTTCAAGACAGAATTATGCCCGAACGCACTCCACAATATTAATGAGAAGTAACAGACAATGATGCAAGAAAAGTGTGGGAGGAGGTTATTATACTCGGTGAGAAACTTATCTTGACATAGGAGCGAATGCAACGGAAGGGGGGCTTCGCACATTCGTATGGCTCCGCAAGTAGTACGGAAGCTTGGGGCTGGTTTCGGTCTGGCTCGCTTGATCGTTAATACGTTTAGAATATTGTATACACAAAAAATGTGAATGGGATAAACATTTAGATCGTTCAGTCAGCATTTCAGGGCCACATTATTAGCATATTTCTAAACACTGCAGTTGCGACTGCACACTGACGCAGTACGTCATGGCTGCCCTGTTTACTTTAAAAAACAGGTGCGCTGAAAAGGGGTGCCATCTACGAAATGAAAAGAAAAAGCAGTCATTCCTGGAAAGCAAACAATAAACGTAGTTTACCCATGACTTTCCGCCACTGTTCCAATCTCATACTCAATAAAGCAGCACTGATATCACCAATGCCATATTAAAAACTTACTTATAAACTTTAGTACTATTTCCCAGTGCGGTAGCACGAACGCGCTTTGTTTCTATAGGGCTGTCAAGAAATGTTGTCACCGAGTATTGTTATAAATGTGATCTAAACGTGAAGAGAGAAATGTGGACGAAGAGATAACTCGGCGCCGACAGGGACCGAAGCTGCGACCTTCAAATATTGTGTCTGATGCTCTGCCGCTTAGCTACGGTGGCGATATCCCTCCGTCCACATTGCAGGATATATATATGCGCATTTCAACATGTCATCGTTAGTCGGTGCCAACAGTAGCCATTGTGGTGAGTGTGTAACAATCTTATTTTTTATGTTGGCATTACGTAACAAGTAGCTTCTACTAGGCCTGGTCATTAGTTTACCAACGTTCTACCACGCGAACTAGAGTGAATTTGTACTTGACAACTAAAGAATGGTGTAGTTTGACCCTGCTGAAGTTTAATGTTTTTTTGAACATTTTTTTACGAAGCGCTATGACATCGCAGGCAAAGAGAGAAGGACTGAAGTGTTCATGTATGGTCACTAACCAACCAAGCTTTCAGTCCTTCTTTAGTGTTTTTTTACGTGCATGTGGTCGTCTGGCTTTCCAACACTGTACTTGAATACAAGAAGGAACAATGCAACATCCAAGCTCTAATAAATATATCACTGTAAGTGGGAGTTACTTCTATTATGCATCACTATTTTCTGTTACTGAATATCTCGCCCTGTATTGGGAACGTATCCAACATGCGCAAATGCAACTGCCCTGTAATCTTGTTTTTATCAAATCTAGTTCATCTTGACGTACGACGGCAGCCTTAGAAAAAAAAAGACGCAAACGCCCGTGCCCCAAATGAACCGCCGCATTACGATTTGACCACGTGTTGCTTGCGAAACTGAAAAAAAAAGTCTAGTTTTTTACCTCATTTCTGCCTTTATTAATCAGCCACGTTTACTGTCAGGTATAGAACTTCAAATACGCAACGTCACTTCTCTCCAAAGGGCGAGTGACACTATTAAAAATGACTTTCAATAAAGATTCTACAGACATATGCCTCTTATCTACGGAGTGAAAATACACTATCTGCGACGACAATTTTTTGTAAAACGGGCTCGGGTGTCACATTATCCGACGTGTTGAGAAGTGGTTTTTTCCTCTAGGTTTCAACCTTGAGGTTGCAGTTGGGGCCTTGAAGAATACAAATGGGCTTTTCAAAACATCGGATGCAGAGGCATCCAGGATTTTTCCTCACCTCCAGATTCCGTCTTCCCATTATTAAAGCTATATACCTGCTATAACTTGATTAGCATACCCGGAGCCGGAGAGAAGAGCATGGCGCTTTTAGGTCTTATGAAGACTTATACGTCGTATTAGTGCAACTCATTTCACTTCTGCAAATCGTTCTGAGAGTGCTATTTTACATATGGCAGATATATTTATGTCTATACACAGCCCTTTGTCAGAACTGTTGTTTGGCAATATAAATTACGTCACCGTCGCAGTAACATGAACCTTCATTAAAAAAATGTTTTGAGATGTTCGACGGTTACTGTTTATTGCCGAACGATCAGGCTAATTTCGTAGTTTTCTAAAACAGTTGTGAAGTTCCCAGTCGTCCATCAAGCCCAGAGAAATAAGTAATGTCAGATGATGACGCGTCAGCAAATTTGGAGATTTTCCCGAGAGGTTAACAACCCTGAAACAAGGCTAGTTACGTTGCAGTCAAGCAAAGTCGACGACCTGCAGAGTTTACACAAATCACGTGACTTACCAAAACTGAACTCTCTTTTACTGTGAAGCCGACCCTCACTAGCCCATTTTCGCGAGCAAGAAAAATAACCCCACGAAGTCCTCTTTTCTTCTCCTTGAGACCTTGAGGGAGCAACAAAGGACGCTTCTATCACAGCACGCTTTGAAAAAAAAAGTGATGATAGATGGATAACAAAACAGTCTTTTAAATTGCTCGGAGAC
Organism: Rhipicephalus annulatus; assembly: GCA_013436015.1. NCBI lineage: Eukaryota > Metazoa > Arthropoda > Arachnida > Ixodida > Ixodidae > Rhipicephalus > Rhipicephalus annulatus. The sequence continues at coordinate 14,142 of WOVY01003449.1, forward strand.
ACGAAGGACACGTTTCTTGTAGCTTTGTTGACAATATACTGGTCGCTGTTTCGATTCGCGTAGAAATTGGGTGCCTTTCACATTGTTTGATCCCTCGAACTTCTACGTCGCGGTCCTTTTTTTTTTTCGAGGAATTTCCGTTGTGTACTCTGACGGTGTCGTCACAAGAGCTTTTTACTTTTAGAAGCAGCTCTACAGTAGCCAGGCAGAGTGAGCAAGTTTGTGAACGTGACAGTACTTCGCGCCAGAGCCACCACGAGACGATGAAGCTTCAGTAAAAACGAGATACTGGGCGGTGTCGTGATAGCGTTAGGGTCTATGCTTCCGGTCTGGAGAACATTCCACAATTGTCTTGTTATTGAGTCTCATACCCTGCACTGAACTCGCGTGAAAGTAGCTGCCAGGTCGTAAACAGTGGCTTATTGCGAGAGGCGTAAAAGCGACGATACTTCTCATGGCTGTCTTTTGCTATGATACACTGTTAAGACAACTTTCTCTATAGAAGCATACTTGGGTGCCCAATCTTCGTTTTTAGAGTTGATGGCGTCTTGTCGCTCTTTCCTCACTGTACTTTGAAGGAAAAATACGTGAACTGAGAAGTCACTTAAGTAAAAGTTTGTGTTGGTTGTGCATGTTACTGTAGTCGTGCCCAACCAAGTTGGTGACAAAGATAACATCGCTTTTTTTTTTGAGCGGGACATATTACAATCAATGTATTGTTTCTTGATATTCAGTGAAGTTTACGTACAAACTTCTGTAGAATAGAGCAGTCTTGTGAGCATAAGTACACACAGAATCAGCATTCTCAGGGCCTTGTGCACTATCGCTAAGGTGACTCGATTATCTTCGTGGCGATGCATTCAATACTGAAACGTCCTGTGAGATGCGGGCGAGCCATTTGGCTAGTGTTGCCTCATTCTAATTTTCGACCCTCCTGTGGCATAGGGTACCTCTTCATTGTATGACAACATCTACTGGGCTTTGGCTCAGCGTCTTCCACGCCACACTCTTTCCACATGACTGCATATTGATCATTGCGCCAATTCACTCGAACGCAGCTTTTTTTATACTTCCCAATCTGACAGTGTTACATTTCCTATGACTTCTACTCCACCAGAGGATCGTCTTTTTTATCTTCTTTATCCTCTAGACTCCACGCTTTTGCGAAAACAAAAAGTGACCAGTCGTGTTTGAGAACTCGACATCATTTGTATCGTAGGGCGTCGTTATTTCAGATTTAGTTCATTGTCACGTTTGCGTGCAACGTATGAGGCTTTCCTTACCCAAGCTAGTGGAGACGCCGTTGTACTTGCGTCTATGTTTGCCTATGACATTGTTGCATTCATCACGATCACTTTTGTTGACACTCAGTCATTCTATGTCACTGATGAAGTTTTCAGCGACAGCATCCTACTGAACAACTGCATTTTACTTGAACAGAACCATCGGTACAGCCAAAAAAGAAACAATTGCTATGTACACTGCTTTCCGCCTGGCTGGCAGTTTTGTTGTTAAGCCAGTGGTTGCTGCACATGTTTTCTTTTAGAACATACCACGTGCTCCTTAGAATCGGAAAAAATTCTCTAAAGTCATCGATATTCGCCGGATTGGAAAGCGTCCTAGTCGATGAATCTGGAATTTAAAGCACATGCTCTGATTTCATATCTTTGGTGGATATATCACCTATAGGTTCTTATTTTGCGGTTATGTCCTAAGCAACGTGTACCCTTGCCGTGACATGTTTCGTATGTACAGGTGTGCTGATTTTTCTAATGGTCAAGACCTTCTAAGAGTGTGAACTGATTGCTACACTGTATAATAGCGAACTCACACTCGCGCTGTATTGACAAAAACCGTATTTAAGAAAAGAAAAACGTGTACGTAGCTACATGACATAAATATACACGCCTATTGTTAAAATATCGTTGAACGATATTCATCACTGTTTGTTCTGAGTCACTTCTGAGTCGCCTATCTCAGCCTTCACTAACCAAGGTTACTTGCAATAAATTGGCAAGAAAAAAAAGCGACTGCAGTTTTCCAGTCACAGGAAGTTTTCGACAAAACATATAAATATTTACGAAGTAAAATTTTCATCACGTGCACATCATCAGCCTGACTAAGTCCACTGCAGGACAAAGGCCTCTCCCATGTTCCGCCAGTTAACCCGGTCCTGTGCTTGCTGTTGCCAATTTATACCCGCAAACTTCTTAATCTCATCTGCCCACCTAACCTTCTGTCTCCCCCTACCCCGCTTCCCTTCTCTGGGAATCCAGTTGGTGACCCTTAATGACCAGCGGTTATCCTGTCTACGTGCTACATGCCCGGCCCATGTCCATTTCCTCTTCTTTATTGCAGCTATGATATCCTTAACTCCCGTTTGTCCCCTAATCCACTCTGCTCACTTCTTGTCGCTTAAGGTTACACCTACCATTTTTCTTTCCATTGCTCGCTGCGTCGTCCTCAATTTAAGTTGAACCCTCTTTGTGAGTCTCAGGTTTCTGCTCCGTAGCTAAGTACCGGCAAGATACAGCTGTTATATACCTTCCTCTTGAGGGACAGTGGCAATCTACTTGTCATAATTTGAGAGTGCCTGCCGAATGTGCTCCACTCCATTCTTATTTTTCTGGTTACTTCAATCTCGTGGTTAGGCTCTGCGGTTATTACCTGCCCTAAGTAGACATAGTCTTTTACAACTTCAAGTGCACTATTACCTATCGCAAAGCGCTGCTTCTTTCCGAGGTTGTTGTACATTACTTTCGTTTTCTGCAGATTAATTTTAAGACCCACATTTCTGCTCTCCTTGTCTAACTCCGTAATCATGAGTTGCAATTGTCCCCTGAGTTACTCAGCAATGCAATGTCATCGGCGAAGCGCAGGTTACTGAGGTACTCTCCATTACCTCTTATCCCTAACTGTTCCCATTCTAGGCTTCTGAAAACGTCCTGTAAGCACGCAGTGAATAGCATTGGGGAGAATGTGTCCCCCTGCCTTACACCCTTCTTTATTGGTATTCTGTTGCTTTTATTATGAAGCACTATGGTAGCAGTTGATCCCCTGTAGATTTCTTCCAGAATGTTTATATATATTTCATCTACGCCCTGATTCCGCAGTGTCTGCATGATGGCTGATATTTCTACTGAATCGAAAGCCTTCTCGTAATCTATGAAGGCTATGTATAGTGGTTGGTTATACTCTGAGAATTTCTCTATTACCTGATTGATAGTATGAATGTGGTCAATTGTTGAGTAGCCTGTTTCTAAATCCTGCTTGTTCCTTTGGTTGATTGAATTCTAATGTTTTCTTTACTCTGCTAGCAATTACCTTTGTAAATAGCTTGTATACTACGGAGAGCAAGCTGATCGGCCTGTAATTCTTCAAGTCCTTGTCATCTCCTTTCTTATGTATTAAGATGATGTTAGCGTTTCTTCCAAGACTCTGGTACTTTTCCCGTCAGGAGACACCTCGTAAATAGAGTGGCTAGTTTTTCTAACACAATCTGTCCTCCATCTTTCAGCAGATCTGGATGTTACTTGATCCTCACCAGCAGCTTTGCCTCTGTGCATGCTTCTCCAAAGCTTTTCTGACTTCTTCTATCATTACCGGTGGGGTATCGTCTGGGTTACTGCTAGTTCTTATAGTATTAAGGTCGTGGTTGTCTCGGCTACTGTACAGATCTCTGTAAAACTCCTCCGCTATTTTAACTATCCTATCCATATTGGTAGTTAATTTGCCTTCTTTGTCCCTTAGTGCATACATCCGCCTTTTGCCTATCCCAAGTTTCCTCTTCACTGCTTTGACGCTTCCTCCGTTTTTCAGAGCGTGCTCAATTCTCTCCATGTTATACCTTCTTACATCGCATACTTTACATCTATTAATCAGCTTCGAAAGCTCTGCCAGTTCTATTTTGTCTGTTGTACTTGACACTTTCATGATTTGACGCTTCTTAATTAGGTTCTTCGTTTCCTGGGAAAGCTTGCCGGTGTCCTGTCTAGCTACCCTGCCTCCCAACTTCCACTGCACACTCCGTTGATGATACTCGTCAGATTATCATTCATTGTATCTACGCTAAGGTTGGTTTCCTCGCTAAGAGCAGAGTACTGTTCTGCAGTGACATCTGAATTCCTGTCCTTTTCCCTCTCAGTGCTTAGCTCATTGATTGGCTTCTGCGTATCAGTTTCTGTCGTTCCTTCTTCAAGTCTAGGCGGATCGAGCCCGTACCATTCTATGGTCACTGCATCTTACCTTGCCAACCACTTCCACATCCTGCACGACTCCTGGGTGTGCAGTCAATTAAAGTCTATTTCCGTTTCTTATTTACGCCATTAGGGCTCCTCCATGTCCACTTGCGGTTTTCTCGTTTTCGTAGAAGGTATTCAAAATACGGCAGATTATTGCGTTCTGCGAATTCTACTAGTAGCTCTCCTCTGGCGTTTCTAGTGCCGATGCCATAATCTCCTACTGCCTGGTCTCCAGCCTGCTTACTTCCCTACCTTCGCCATTAAAGTCGCCCATACTATAGTATACTGTGTTTTCACCTTACTCATTGCCGATTCCACGTCTCATAGAAGCTTTCAACTGAAGCGTCTCATGGCTGGATTGTAGGCGCGTAAGCCGTACCACCTTCATTTTGTATCTTTTATTCAGTTTAATGGCAATGGCCTACCACCCTTTCATTAATGCTATAGAAATCCTCTATGTTGCCAGCTATGTTTCTGTGAATTAGGAACCCTACTCCCAGTTCTCTTCTGTCTGCCAAGCCCCGATAGCAAATGACGTGCCCATTCTGTAGCACAGTATAGGCCTCATCTGTCCTCCTAACCTCACTCAGCCCTATTATATCCCATTTAATGCCTTCTAGCTCCTCGAATAATACAGCTAGACTTCCCTCACTAGATAACGTTCTAACGTTAAACGTTGCTAAGTTCAAGTTCCAATGGTGGCCTGTCCGTATCCAGAGATTCCTAGCACCCTCTGCTGCTTTGCAGATCTGACCGCCGCCGTGGTCAGTTGCTCCGCAGCTGGTGGGGACTGAGGGCCGTGAGTTAATTGACGAATGCCTACGGGAGGGGGTGGCCAGATACTGCACCAGGGTGGCCAATCCTTCTCTGGTGAGATCATCGGTGCGTACCGGCTTTAAGCCGGTACGATCAGACAGTAGTGGGAATGCTCCATGCATGTTTCCTTATTGTTGTTCAGCAGCGTTGGCGGCCACCCACCACGGAGCCCAACGAGGGGACGCTACAAGGTTACAAATGCTGAAACCTGCAGACGCCAGCCGTACAACGCCACTATAACCCAATGCGCCTAGACCAAGGTAGGCTATTTGCACAGGGTTAACCCTAGCCGCCAGGAAGTTTGGAAGTTAACGGAAGTAAAGAGAGAGAGAGAGTAGAAGACAGGACAGATAAATAGTAAGAGATAAAGACGAAGATGTAGGGAGAGAGAGATAGGAAAAGGCGACTGCCGATTCCCCTGGGTGGGTCAGCTCAGGGGTGCCGTCTACGTGAAGCCGGGGCCAAGGGGTGTGTTGCCTCTGCCGGGGGGCCTTAACGGTCCAATCACCCAGCGTCGGCTCAACCCCCAGGATCCCCTTTTCCTCGGACACGGCAAAGCCACGCACGGCTAGGCGTGGGAGGGAGTCGAAACTCCCCCGTTACGTTC
>WOVY01003450.1:0-37619 GCA_013436015.1 Rhipicephalus annulatus
CGTGGTGCGGACTCGGGCCATCCGAGTCCCCGAGAGGACGAGTAGAGAAGCCGGAGAAGGAGAAAAAATGTTTATATACAGTATTTACATGGTAGCGTGGTACAACATGAAAAGAGAATCACACACGAGCGCCTCTGCGCTAGCGTTTTTATACATCGTCCGCCTTCCCAGATCCCTTGCAAGGAAAATTATGCGCAGGATACTCCAATGAGATCGTCGTCTTCCTCTCCGCCCCGAAGAGGGAAAGCCAAACACCGCCTCCCTCTGAACCTAGGAAAGGGGCAAGGCATGCCCAGTTCGCGTTCGTGTTTGGTGAGGGAGACCCCACGCGCCAGCGTGGCACCACAGTGAGATGACGTGGAATCCCATGCGCAAAGTCGCTCCTTGATGCCCCAGGTTGACTCAAGCAATGCAGAATACCCCGTACAGCTGCTGGGTCGACGCTGCTTCGGAGTGTTGCTCTCGGCTGCTGACAAAAGCTTGGCCAACGACTTTTTGTGTCAAGAGGAGCCGGCGACGTGGTTTTTCCCGATTGTCCGCGTCCGTCGCCGTCCCGGTGCAGGGTTGACTCATCAACAGCTGCCAGGTGCCAGCAGGCCGCGAAGACCACGTGGAACTTGGGCGAGGCACAACAGCACCCCCCCCGCCGCCAGATGATACATCGGGGAGGTCGAGTTGTTCCATGCAGCTCGGCCGGATCGATGTCGGCGACGTTCCGGCAAGGCTCTTGCTTTCTCGAAGGGCCTGGTCAAAACTGGAATGCTCCAAGAGCTGGCCTCTGCGCACCGCTTCGGTGAAAAGTGGGTGACAAGCTCCAAGGAAACGACCTTTGTCAGCCACACACAATGCGGACAAGCACCGGCGTGCACGCCACTCTCATCGCCAGGCCTCAGATTTTACAAAGCAAACATCTTATCTTAATAACTTAAGCTCAAGGAAACAATGTGCATACCAATCGGGACAAGTGTCCAGTAACTCTTTCATACGTAATTCCATTTGGAATCGAGATAACATTATAATCAAGCTAAACAAGCAAACTGTAGAGCTCGGGACAACGAGGGAGTCAGTGAAAATTTCTCTACGCCCTCACTGTAACACATTGGAATAAAAAAAAAGTACACATAAACTAGGTAAAGGTAAACAAAAAATCAAACAAACCTTCCGCGTCTTTGACGAGTCAAAACGCTCGACTTAGGGCGTCTGCATTTGTATGAAGGCCACCTCTCTTGTAGCGCACCTCGAAATTGTGCTGCTGCAGTGCTATGCTCCATCTGAGCAAACGACCATTCTTAGGTGACATTTGGTGTAACCAGGTTAGTGGAGAGTGATCAGTTTCTATAATAAACTTAGAGCCAGCAACATAGCAGCCTAGTTTTTGTACGGCCCAAACAATGCAAGCACATTCTTTTTCCGAAGTGCTATAAGCCTCTTCCTTGCTGCTCAATTTGCGACTCAAATACAAAACCGGCCGCTCCTCTCCACTCTGGTCCGTCTGACATAGCACTGCTCCTAAAACCGCGTTCGCTTGCATCACACTGAATAGTGAAAGGTTTTGCAAAATCCGGTGCCCTCAAGACGGGTTTCTCACTCAATGCGTGCTTCAGCTTCTGAAAAGCGTCTTCCTTCATAGAGTCCCATTGAATGTTCACAGGTTCGGTCTTGCGTAAACTATCTGTCAAAGGGCTGGCAATCTCGGAGTAATTCGGGACGTAATGCTGATAGTAACCTGTGAGGCCGAGGAATGCTCTCATCTCGGTCTTAGTGCTGGGACGACGATAACCGACCACCGCGGCTACCTTGAGTTCGGACGGTCGACGACGCCCATTTCCTACAATGTGCCCTAAATAGCTTACTTCAGCACAGCCCAAATGACATTTCTCTCTCTTTACCGTAAGACCTGCATTTTTGATCCGTTCCAAAACCATCCGAAGGTGTTCAACATGGTCTTCCCATTTGTCCGAAATATCGCCACATCGTCTAGGTAAGGCAGCGCAAATTTCTCGAGCCCGTGGAGAACCTTATCCATCAGGCGGCTGAAACAATACGGCGCGTTCTTGAGCCCAAAGCTCATCATCAAAGGACGAAAAGTGCCCAGGGGTGAGATAAAAGCAGCGTATCGACTCGCGCGCTCTGTCAAAGGGACCTGCCAATACCCCCTAACAAGGTCTAACGTAGAAATGTATTTCGCCTTAGACACTGTCTCTACCCTCTCTTCAATGTTAGGAATAGGGTAAGTCTGGTCGACTGTTACAGAGTTCAAGCGGCGATAGTCCACGCATGGCCTTGGATCACGGCCCAGAATCTCAACCAAAATCAAAGGCGAGGTGAAATCACTGTCTGCTTCGATGATAACACCTAGGTCGATCATGCGGCGAATTTCGGCCTCTAGTATCTCTCTCTGTCTAGGTGACACCCGATACGGCTTACAGCTGATCGGCTTGTTAACCGTCAGCTCAATGTCGTGCTTAATCACATCCGTTTGCCTGGCTTCTCGGAGAAAACGGTAGCGAATTCCTGTACTAAAAGCTCTAAAATCTTCCTTTTGAGCCTTACTTAGGGTGTTCCCTGTGTCTACCCTATCTGACAATGTGCTGCTGACCGTGCCATCGGAAAGACAAAGGATTTCCGCGCCCTCATCCTCAGGAACATTGAGTGCAAGGTTTACTACTACTGCTTTTCGTCGCATGTAGGGTTTCATTAGGTTACTGTGATACACTTTGGGGGCATTTCCGGCCCCACTTTACCTCGTAGTTGGTGTCTGAAAGCACTGACAATCACTGTCGCTGGTCCCTCCCATTGTACGTCCAGCTTGTTTTTTCTTGAAGGGCACAACAGCATCACCTCATCGCCCACTCTAAAGACTCGCTTTCGAGCTGACTTATCGTAACGGGCCTTGGAAAGCGCCTGTGCTGCGCGCATGTTGCTCTCCACCACTTCGCGTGTAGTCCCCAGTCGCCCCAATAAATCCAGTACATAGGAAACCACATTAGGGTCCTCCCCATATCCAGTCCATGACTCTCGTATCAAGTGCAGCGGACCTCTCAAGTTCCTGCCGTAGACAAGTTCAGCCGGGCTAAAACCCGTACTCTCGTGTGGGGCCGACCTCAGAGAAAACATCGCAGCTGGTATACACCCCTCCCAGTCACTTTTATGCTCAAAGCACAAAGCTCGCAAAACGCGTTTCATGACCGAGTGCATGCGTTCCACAGGGTTCGACTGTGGATGGTGAATAGAGCTATGCGCTATTTTTATCCCGCAGCGTTCTAGGAATGTAGTCGTAAGGCAGCTTGTGAACACACTTCCATTGTCACACTGTATCTCCGAGGGAAAACCCACCCGAGAAAAAATAGACAACAATGCGTCCACCACGCATACTGAACTCAACTCTTTCAGTGCGATTGCCTCCGGGAACTTGGTGGCAACGCACAGCGCGGTCAGGACGTACCGATATCCTGATTTAGATGGAGGCAGAGGCCCCACGATGTCAATCACGAGCCGACGGAAGGGTTCTGTGATTATTGGCACTAGTTTCATTGGTGCCTTCCATTGTCTGTTGATTTTCCTATCCGCTGACAAGTGTCGCATTCACGGACAAACATCTCTACATCCTTCCAGCACCCGGGCCAGTAGAACTCCTGAGCCAGCTTAGCTTTCGTTTTCTTTATACCTAAGTGGCCCGCCATGCGTTGCTGTGGGCCAGGTCGAGAATGTTCCGCCGGTATTTTAGTGGAACTACCACTTGGTTGTAGACCCGCCCTTTAGCGTTCTCATACCTGCGATGCAACACCTCGTTTTGGGTGTAGAACGAAACGTTCTTCCTAGAGTTACCTTCCTTATGTATGGCATCTAGCAGCATAGAGAGTGCGAGATCCGCCTTTTGATCGACCACTAGCGTTGCACGGTCGGTTCTGGCTAGCTGACACCAACTAGTGGACGCGGGTGTTAACCCCGAGCCTGTCACCAAGTCCTCGTTTTCGGGCGTTAGAGATATTTCCTCCTCGCTGTTGTCGACCATAGCCCCAGTTTCCGTCTCGACAACTCGCATGGCAGACTCATTTTCCGTCGCAACTACCTCAGGTTTTCCTACACTGCCCCCGGACGTCTGCTCCCCAGAGGGTGAGCTGCTCAGCTGTTGCGTCAGCTCGCGCGCCTTCGAACGGGTAAGGGCCATGCAAGCTATTTCGGTGGCAAATGATTTTCCACGTGTTTTTAACATTTCCTCAGACTTATTTGAAAATAGGTAAGGGAAGTGCTCCGGAAGGTTGGCTGAAATTGCTGCTTCCGTACACAATTGGCCGAAAGGGCCCTCGATTACAACCCTCGCTATCGGTAGGCAGACGCTTTGTTTTTCTGCCACTTGCCGAATCCAGGCACACTCTCCTATATAGTCTTCGGAAGATACGCAACTTGGATGCGCTACATCCATTGTGGCCGCCGAGTCCCTCAATACCCTACACATTCGGCCGTTCACTGAGAGTGTCCTCATGTAAGGCTTCAACAGCTTTAAGCTATCCTCTGACTCCTGAATTGTGGCAAATGCCATGTGCTTCTTACAGCTCCTGGCCATGTGGCCCTTTTCTCCGCAGCTGTAGCAAACAACTGGCTTCCGCGCTTCTAACGCATGCGCTATGTCACCAGGCGCCTTTGAACCTGATGAAGGTGCCGCCTTAGTCCCCTCACTGTCCTTTCCCTGCTGACTGTCTAATAACTTGGAATTCTCGGGTTTCCAGTTATTTCTTGCAAACCTCTTGCGTCCCTGGTTTCCCGACCAGCTTTCTACCTTTTCACTTTTTTCCGAAGTTCGTGGTGTACTGCGGAGACTACGGCGTGAGCAGTAATCTTCGGCGAGTTCTGCTGCCCTGTTCATGTCTACGTCTTTCATCCTATCCTGCACCCAAAGCCTTACCTCCTCGGGAATTCCCCGGTAAAACTGCTCAAGTACCATCAACTCAATGACCTTGTCAGGGTTGCCATAGACTTGCGCGCTTTTGAGCCACTCTTCAAAGTTGGCTCTAATTTGGTAGGCATAGTCTGAATGAGATTCGTTGCCCCCTCTTAGAGTGCCTGAACCGCAGGCGGAAAGCCTCTGTCGATAGGCGATATTTTCGTAGCAATGCAGCCTTTACCCTGTCATACACCTCGGAGTCCTCTTTATTCATTCTTGCGATAACATCGGATACTTCGCCTGGTAGTACGCATATCAGTTTTTGTGGCCAAGTCTCCCTACTAAACCCTGCATTTTCGCATGCTCGCTCAAAATGCACGAGGTATAATGCAATGTCGTCACCCGCCTTGAAGGTGTGGATTAGATCCTTTATCTTTGATTCTCCACCCCCTGAATTTCGATTTCCCACGGACATACGAAGCTCAAGTTCTTTCAGACGGATTTCATGTTCTTTATTCTCGCGATCCCTCCTTATTTCCTCCTCTCTCTGTTCACGGGCTAAGCGCTCACGCTCCTCTTTCTTTGCCAAAATGGTTTCTCTGGCCTCAATGGCCTCTTCTAAACTCACTTCCTCTTTTCCCAAGTGCTCCAAAATTTGTTGTTTTCTTTTAACCGAGCCGACCGAAATATTCAGCTCCTGACAAATTTCGAGGAGTTCTTGGACCTTAAACTTCTCCATCTTAGATATGCACACCGTTTCTCTTCTAAGGTAATTTTGCCCACGAGCCACCCAATTCTTGGTCTGTGAATCAAAATTTACCAAAATCACCCTACCACGTTACCGACCATCTGCGCTAACGAGTCTGGCGAAAAGAAGAGCAAACACGCGGCACTCACCACTTCGATGCAGCCGACGCAGGCGAATCCCATAAGCTGCCAGCCACTCTTGCGCCTTTGGGTAGCGTGGTGCGGACTCGGGCCATCCGAGTCCCCGGAGAGGGACGAGTAGAGAAGCCGGAGAAGGAGAAAAAATGTTTATATACAGTATTTACATGGTAGCGTGGTACAACATGAAAAGAGAATCCACCACGAGCGCCTCTGCGCTAGCGTTTTTATACATCGTCCGCCTTCCCAAGATCCCTTGCAAGGAAAATTATGCGCAGGATACTCCAATGAGATCGTCGTCTTCCTCTCCGTCCCCGAAGAGGGAAAGCCAAACACCGCCTCCCTCTGAACCTAGGAAAGGGGCAAGGCATGCCCAGTTCGCTGTTTGGTGAGGGAGACCCCACGCGCCAGCGTGGCACCACAGTGAGATGACGTGGAATCCCATGCGCAAAGTCGCTCCCTGATGCCGCCAGGTTGACTCAAGCAATGCAGAATACCCCGTACAGCTGCTGGGTCGACGCTGCTTCGGAGTGTTGCTCTCGGCTGCTGACAAAAGCTTGGCCAACGACTTTTGTGTCAAGAGGAGCCGGCGACGTGGTTTTTCCCGATTGTCCGCGTCCGTCGCCGTCCCGGTGCAGGGTTGACTCATCAACAGCTGCCAGGTGCCAGCAGGCCGCGAAGACCACGTGGAACTTGGGCGAGGCACAACAGCACAGACGTGTATAGATATAGGTGCCTTGGTGTGCGCGCGCCTCCCAGCGGGTAGACGTTTCAACTGGCGTTTCAGGTACACAAGTTGCGTTTACAAAGTTTGGCGAATGGACACTTTTTTATAAAATCTGCGCTGTTATAGGATATCGCCTCTTCTATTCTAATTCGGCTAGGATAAGGCGCCCTCGCATACGCTCTGAGACACGTGTCAACAAGCGCTCCCTACCATGCAAATAACCGAAGTTGTTATACGCACAACAACCGAGTTTACGGAATCGGTGCGAAACTTGCAATCGGAAAATTGCACGCGCAAAACAGAGCAGCGTCATTGATTGATTGATATGTGAGATTTTACGCCCCCAAAACCGCCATATGATTATGAGAGACGCCGCAGTGAAGGGCTCCGGAAATTTTGACCACCTGGGGTTCTTTAACGTGCACCCAAATCTGAGCACACGGGCCTACAACATTTCCGCCTCCATCGGAAATGCAGCCGCCGCAGTCGGGATTCTATCCCATGACCTGCGGGTCAGCAGCCGAGTACCTAGCCACTGGACCACCGCGGCGGGCGAGAACAGTGTGATAACCTGAAAATTTGGTTCATGTTGGGAAAAACTGCGACTCGCCGCCAGTGTACGGTATCGAAGGGTAAGATGTGCACGTTTCAGTAGATTATATTAATGCCTCAGACATCAAAAAGATGCTATCTAGAGAACGTTGCGGATATCTGACAATGCGTGACCATGGTGCTTGAAGCAATCAAACAAGTGGCTCTTGCTAACAGCTTTGCAACTGGTACCATAAGTGTGCTGTCGCTATTAATGACTTCTCCGAAAGCTAGTGAAGGTGCAGTTGGCGCTCGAATGATGAGATAATCAGATTGATTGATTGATATGTGGGGTTTAACGTCCCAAAACCACTATATGATTATGAGAGACGCCGTAGTGGAGGGCTCCGGAAATTTAGACCACCTGGGGTTCTTTAACGTGCACCCAAATCTGAGCACACGGGCCTACAACATTTCCGCCTCCATCGGAAATGCAGCCGCCGCAGCCGGGATTCGAACCCGCGCCCTGCGGGTCAGCAGCCGAGTACCTTAGCCACTAGACCACCGCGGCGGGGCGATGAGATAATCAGGGCGGAGTCCTAGACAGAAATTTGTACTGGAGGGAGTGGAGAGGGCAAGCACCTCCCTGATTGGAAGTGGGGTCCGGGCCAGGAGGCTGGGTGCACGGGCCCGGTGTGCCACCTCTTGGCTATGCTACTGGATCAGAACGCTGGCGTTTCTTCGTTAAATCAAGAATTTCGTGAAATCGAGGAAGATAACTTTTGGTCCTTCGAAGTGTACTGTTGTAATGCAGCATCACCCAAAAGCAGCCTCGGCATTTTATTTGCCCTTTTTACACGCTCTGAGTGTGTGTGAAATATGCGAGGACAGTCAGAGCATGAATTACTCGCATTCCCTGGAGATAAAGGCTATAGGTGGGCGATCACGCGGAGCTACGTCAAGCTGTCGACATCTAGACACAGGGAAGGCGGGTGCAGTTATTGGGCGAACAGGCAGAACAACAAAGTTTCATGGAGGCGATCAGTGTGTACTGTTGCATAAACCGTTAGATAACGAAAACAACTACCGTGTCCCTGTGAAAGTATTTGCAGCGGAAACAAACACTTTCCACCCAGCGAAATTTCATATGGAAAAGAGCTAGCGACTACGGCATGTAGCCTCGTCAAGGTCAGGTGGAGAGAAATAGTAGAAATAGTATAATAAAGGTAAGGTGGTTAACTCGTCTGCGTCCAGTTTTCTATACCTATAGGTTGGGAGAAAGAAATAACGAAATAACAAATTTGTTTCAGGAAAAAAATTTGTTCGATTGAATTCAGGCCCCTGAGAGCTTCGTCGTTTCCAATTGATAGCAACATTGAAGCCAATGGGTCTTGGTGGAAGAGTGTAGAAATCGCCATATTTTGACATTCGTAAAATACAGTTTCTTCAGACCAAGTGTTGAGTGTATGTCCTTGCTATAACTTTTGATTCCTCTATATTCTAAGCCCATTCAGCCAACTCTTCGGCCCTCCTTTCATAAGGGTAAAATGTTTGCTCTACATGTATTGTAAAAACATTCTGTTAGTGACGCCTCATTTGTACCTGACACGTCTGTGAAATTTGAGTCTTCTTTTTTTTTTGCAACATTTAGAGTGTACGTATGGTGGCGCGCTAGATTTATATAAGTGGCTCTGCTGTCGGTCTCCTTACGTTGAATATTTCTATTATATTTTTGCTTGTATATAATTACCCCTAATTACACTGGTGTCTTTAATATGGGCATATGTTCTGATTGATTGATTGATATGTGAGGTTTAACGTCCCAAAACCATCATATGATTATGAGAGAAGCCGTAGTGGAGGGCTCCAAAAATTTCGACCACCTGAAGTTCTTTAACGTGCACCGAAATCTGAGCACACTGGCCTAGAACATTTCCGCCCTCATCGGAAATGCAGCCGCCACAGCCGGGATTTGATCCCGCGACCTGCGGGTCAGCAGCCAAGTACCTTAGCCAATAGACCACTGCGGTGGGGCTATGGACGCATGTTCTAAAGAATAACTTCATTGTAAGTAATATCACTGATTTTTATTGTCATTTCACTCAGATAGGGCGGCGTCCTTCTGCGCTGACACGGTTTTGTTCATTAGTCTTTTCGAGCTTACGTTATCTTCTTATGTACTGCTGCCCCGCCGCGGTGGTCTAGTGGCTAAGGCACTCGGCTGCTGACCCGCAGGGCGCGGGTTCGAATCCCGGCTGCGGCGGCTGCATTTCCGATGGAGGCGGAAATGTTGTAGGCCCGTGTGCTCAGATTTGGGTGCACGTTAAAGAACCCCAGGTGGTCTAAATTTCCGGAGCCCTCCACTACGGCGTCTCTCATAATCATAGAGTGGTTGTGGGACGTTAAACCCCACATATCAATCAATCTTATGTACTGCTAGTGGGCCTTTTCGACAAACTGCACACCGTGCCTAGGCCATATTTCTTTTCTTTGCCGAGATCGGCGTTGAAATAAAAAAATGAAGAAAAAAATGAAGAGTACTTTGATTTGCAAAAATTACGCTGGCGAGGTGTCCTTTTCGATGTTCCGAATAACAGAGACTATGATTGATTGCGAAACATTTTTTCACCTTGACAAGCTTTTGCTACCGTCGACGAAAAATGAGAATGGAAAAAGCAAAGGAAACAATATTACAGCGAAATTAAACGGAAGGAGCTGCTGGTGTCTCGCATTACGTAACATGTGTAGAGGAATCCCGTGCGGATATATCGCCAGCTCCTTCCTTACACGCAACGCGCCGCTTATTCTCGAAACTCTGTCGCAACTCCCAACAGCGCCACTGACGCAGAAATTGCAAGAAAACAAACGGACGCTGCGGGAAGTTTCATGCTCGAGACAATGCCGCTGGCCAACGCCACACTGTACCGCGCGCCATCTCTCTCTCTCTCGCGTGCACCGGCGTTTACCACACTTGTTCGCAGCCAGTCGCCTTTCGCGCGAATCGCTCAAATATGGTAATCACATGCGTCCGCCGCCGAACGATCTTCGCTGTTTATCGCCTCTCCCACTCGTACACATGCGCCGGCCCCGTCGTCGCAGTCGTCTTTGCCCGAACGCTTCGCGACGCCACGCACGCGATAAATAGCTCAAGGTGTTTGCGCGGAAACGCGTCTGTGTGAACTGTCTGCAAGCCGCATTGATGGAAGCAAGGAGGGCGGGTGAGGGCGCGCCGATTGCGGAGCAATAAATCGCAGTGACGGGAATCGCAGGAACGCGCAGGAGGAAAAAAGAAGTGCGAGGGAGAATAAAGAGATGCCAGGGAAGACGAGGGGAGGGGTCGAAATGATGCGAGCAACGGCGACTGCGATTGCATGTGCGAACGAACAACGGCGCGGACAGTCCCGCATAAAAAATGCATCGCATATCGAGCACCGCCGGTGATCGCTGTTTGCTCGAAGAGGTTCGGAACATACGATCGCCTTATACCCTCTCTGCTGGACACGTGTCCGTATTGCTGTTCCTCCGCAAAACAGCTGTTCTTTCTGACTCTTCACGCCTTTGCTTGTTTTTGCGTTCTATCTGCGCCAGCATATGTATTACCGCCCTCCTCCAGTCGTCACTTCGGTGTCTTTTCTCCTTCTCCCGCCAGGGTAACCGGGTTCAGCCTGGCGAATTTCTCAATTTTCCCATCATGAGCCTTTATCTTTATTGCAATCCTTGGCGCACTGACGAGTATGGACAAGTTTGGGTTAATCCTGTTAGGTATACACCAATATCATGTATGAAATTCCCTTTCGAGCTGCTTCTTTTCTTTCCCCTCATTCACAACCCCCTTCTCTCGCCACACCCAATTTTAACTGCGGAGGTCGAGGAGACCGTGCTCGCGGATGCGTCTTTCTGTAACAATTTTTTCTGGAAAAAAAAACAACCGTATCTTTGTGAATACATTGATTTGAAGAAAAAGAACAAAAGTCTATTTGCGACATAGACTTCGCCGCCGCTAAAACAGGGCAATGCTGCGTGGCGTCGGGCTCCTGTTGCAAGGCACCCCTGGCTCTCGCGATCCTTTCAGCCCTCCTGACTAGCCTCCGCGCTGGTCCTCAAAAACCGGGCTGGACAGCGTTGCTTCGCACCTCTCTCTATTTTTGTCCTCTTCCTGTTCTTCGGCGTGTGCCGTACATTCCCACGTGATGTGGTCGAACTTTTGCGAAGGTGCGAAAGAACCGCGTGTAGGCCGAAATCACCGTGGCATCCGCTTGTGCTGTGTATAGCGTGGTAGTTCTAATATGACACGTTTGGCGACTTTGCAAAGGACTTCTACGATGTTGCTGCAGATGGTGAAAACAATGGCACCTAACTGGGCGGTTATGTTGTGTGCGTATATGCCGCATGTCCCACAATCGAATTCTGCAGCTGCTTGTGCCGTTCAATGCCAACGATGTTTTCGATTGCTGGCCCGAGTATATGACATCACTAAGCTATAGGAGACCAAGAGGCTATGAGCGCCATGCGCTCCTAGAACTCTGCATCGAGCGCTGAAGGCTACATATTCTCTGCTTTTTAAAAATAATGCTTGCTATTTTATTTTCTTTTAGTGAACTCGGAGGAAGAGATGATACCGCAAAGGTAGCACATTACTTATTTGCCTCGGTGCTCATTTTTCTTTTCTCTCCGTAGATTTTACCTCGCATTACAGACTGTTCTTCTGAAAGTACTGCTGCTGGCTCATATGTTTGATTTTTTATACTTGTGGAACATGAACCGAGACTAGCCGATCGGGCTCGACCGTTTCACTCAAGTATTTAGAAAAACTAGGGCCAGCTCACTCACACATATATCTCACACGACGAAAAAAGAAAGGGAAGCGTGTAGGTCGTGGTCGGTTTGCTCAGGACCATCTCTTGAGGATTTGGGAACGTAGAAGCGGCTAGGGAAAGAAATACATGTAAGGCTGCTTTCTCGCACACTGTTTCTTTTTTAGTCTGTTTTACGCTCTTTACGACCACACCAAGTATCTCTCCTGCCTCGTTTCATTATATTTTATATCAGTGTAGCTGTCCACGCTTGCCTTGGTTTTATTGATTTCGCGTAGACGAATCGATGAAGTAGCGCCTCCTCTTGAGCTCTATTCCGTTGCTTTCTCTCTCTTGGTTCTCACCTGGGGTTTGCGCTCTGCCAAGGTAACGGTGATCGGTGTCGAGGGGCCACTGTTTGCTCTCGCCGTTTACCTCCCGGGGTCCCCCCCTCTCCGTTCGGATGGGATCGCTCGTCTCGTTCGCTTCTTATCTACTTATTTGTCTCAGCCAAAAGACGGGATCTACCTCATCGCACAGTCCCCGTCGACCTTCAGTGATGCCAGAATCGTTCCAACGGTGAATCGATCCTTGGCACAACTGCGCACCTTTATCTCCGCAGACACTCACGATGAAGCGAGGAAGCATACCGCATTTGACATTAAAGACTCAAACAGGTTAGGTTAGGACCTTTGAATCTCTAAGCCGAAGGTACGCACCCGTGTCGACGAGCGTGCTGGCTTGTCTATCGCTCCTGTGGAACTTCATCTAACATTTCTGTGAACTGTATTGGACTAGATGAAGCTTTGTTTAGAAGCTGCATATTGTTGGCTTGGCCTATGTCACCCGCGTGCTCGCTGGGAGGTTTAGTTTTACCTCCGTTTTCTGGGTCAGTTGAATGGCCCAAACTTGGTCTTGTGATTCTGAGCTAGCATGAATATCATGCGAACGCTCCATGAATAGCTCCGCGTTTTTATTGATCAAAACGTTTTCTAGTGTATATGCATTTCTATGGAATGCGTTATATTTCGGCACATTTTTCTTTACAAAAACCACAGGTGCAGTGTCAAGGAATAGCCTGGGTAGATAGGGCTGGGCGTCCTGGCGATGTCGCCGATAGCAGGGCTCGTCGACATGTATATTGTGCGAGGTCATGCATCCTCAGGAAGCATGAGGCGCGCTTTACGAAATGGTAGCCGCGACTTGAGCACATTGTTGGCCTTTCGTGAACTATCCCCAGGGCCGTGGCAAAACAAGAACAGTTCACACTGTTTGAATTCGTGTTGTGCAGTGTCGGGTCTATGCTTTTTCAGAGGAGGGCAATGTAACCGACCCGTTGTGCGTATAACCTGTGTCTTGAACGTGCCGTGCCGGAATGTCAAACATTCCAGATTGTTATGATTTCTGATGGAGGCGTAAATGTTGTAGGCCCGTGTACTCAGATTTGGGTGCACGTTAAAGAACCCCAGGTGGTCAAAATTTCCGGAGTCCTCCACTACGGCGTCTCTCATAATCATATGGTGGTTTCGGGACGTTAAACCCCACAAAGCAGTCAATCAATCCAGATTATTATGGAGTGTTCTGAAAAGTTTGAACGCTCAATGCGATTAGTAGAGCCTGTTGGTGGGCTATAGCACGGCTGCCGTGATAACACTCGATTATTCTATGCGTCATGTATAAACGATGACGCGCCTTAGCCCAGATCAGATTAAGACAGTGACGTTATTCGTCGCCGCTATTACTGGACATTATGAATTGCCTGTACTTGGCCTTTGATTTTGCGGGCACAAGTGCGCCCAAATAAACAGTTCCGTATTTCCACCGGCTCCAGATGGAGTCTTCACCGTCACGCCCACGAGAGATTATGCTAATGATGATGCTCATCATCATCATCATTGTCATCATCATCATTTTCTTCTTTCTTTTTCTGCAACATGACTGCTCTCATGTTGAGCAGTCTTGTTGGGATACTAAGTATTACGAAAACCTGCACGTGTCGTTTTCTGTGGTAAGCATCCCGACTCTCTTCGTCGTTCACCCCGCCGCGGTGTTCTATAGTGGCTAAAGTACTCGGCTGCTGACCCGGTTGCGGGTCAGCAGTCCCGGCTGCGGTGACTTCAATATCGATGGAGCCGAAAATGCTGGAGGCCCTTGTTCTCATATTTGGGTGCACGTTAAAGAACCCCAGGTGGTCGAAATTTCCGGAGCCCTCCACTTCGGCGTCTCTCATAATCATATGGTGGTTTTGGGACGTTAAACCCGACACATCATCATCATCACGCCTTCGTCGTTCTACTTTCATTTCCTTTCTTTTCTGAGCGTGGAAGCCTGAGCGCCGAAATTTGTTCTTCGCAGACACCGTAGTGGTGTGGCATTCGGTGTGATATGATACGCCGCGTATGCGCCATCCCTTCCTTCCCTTATGCGCCTTCGCTTTTCCTTTCAATTTATACGCTTTTCTGCTATCACAACACTCTCGTTTCCGGAAGGAGGTTGTACTTCGTGTTTTCTTTTTCACGAACGCATGCAGCGGCCCGGGCAAGAAAGAAAATCTTTACCCGCCTCCATTTCTTGGCGCTCACGCGCCGAAGTAGTGTTTGCTTAACGAAGTAACGTGGGAGAGAAAAAGTCTTCCTTTTTTCTTTTTTTATTTTGCCGATGTGTTGCCTCTAGAACATTGAAACGGCACGACAGGCGATGCTGGTGGTTCTGCTTCAAATGACAATAACCACAGAAAGAGAAGGGCCTTGCGCAAAGCGTGTATGACCGTGCACTTGCAAAGTTTGCACCAATCGCGCGGGTATTGTGTCAGGGCGATACCGAGGGTGTTGCGAGGTTTTAAGGTGGAGGCTGGGCGCCGAGGCGCGGTGATGGAGCGGCGACGGCGTGAAGCTAGTGACGATCTCTGCTGAAATAATACAGGGCGCAATAATATTGATGATCGTAATAATGAGCGCCTTGAGTGTCGGGTCTTGAGAAAGCAGCAGCGCGCTGTGTTCCGTGCGTTGGGAAAGCGTCTAGTCGGCTCGAATTTCGTAAGAGACCCTAAGTGGAGAAGTTTGCAAATAAGGTCGGGAGAGAGGGAAAAAGAGGGATATGGGGTAAGGAAAATCAGAAAGGGGAGGAGAGACTGTCGCCCCCAACTTCGCTTAGCTGGCAAATGAGCGGCGGGGTGTCGTGTTGACTGAAAGAAGAATGGAGTTTCAACAAAGTGAAACTTTGGTTTTCCCTAATGATCTCTCGACTAAAGATCTTCTCGCTTTTATCTTTTTAAATTTTTTATCACCGTCGTGTCGTAGAAACGTTGATTTTATTTCTGTGGCGTAGCCTTTTAACTACGTTGGGTGCCCCGTTTACGCACTGTTTTAAGTTCGGCCGCACGAAAAGGCGTTGGGCGATGAATAACTTAAGGAGTCTAGCGTGGCTGAGAGATCGCATAGCCTCGCGCGACGATGTGCAACTAATCGCGGCGGCTTCGCGGCGGCTTCAATACCACGCCGGCCTTGTCGGTTTTTTTGAACTTTTATTTTGCATTATAAAGAGTCGCACCTGACAGTGCACTTTGTCGCATATACGAGCGTCATTATTCACCATTCGCGGTATTATTTTATC
The DNA here is from genome assembly GCA_013436015.1 of Rhipicephalus annulatus. NCBI lineage: Eukaryota > Metazoa > Arthropoda > Arachnida > Ixodida > Ixodidae > Rhipicephalus > Rhipicephalus annulatus. The sequence goes on from WOVY01003450.1 coordinate 15,434, forward strand.
AGTCATGCGCAGTAGTTAGGGAGAGGTAACGCAGCATGTCTTTTGAGCTTGTGCAAAATTCGTACATTGACGCAAGTGGTAAGCCGCGTCTTAACCGTTTTTTTTTTGTCAGCTATTGAGTTTAATAACTCCTTTAGGTAATATAACTATGGTTTAATTAATATGCAGTAGCAACGCGTCTCACTCGTTTTCTCTCCGCAGACTGAAATAAAGTGACATATCCGTCTCCTGTCTGTGTTTCGCTAGATATTTCTTCCTCGAAGAGTGTATTCTATACAACGCTGATGGAGATGTACACTCCAAATTCATTTCAATGTGCATGCCTCGGGAGCCCCTTGCGTGTAAGTCGGTGATTGCCTTCAGTGAGGGCTCAAACGAGTGGCTACATAAGCGTCGACAAGCAGCGCGAGAGTTCCGTATAGATTCGCGAAACGAGACATCGTTCGAAACTGCTACTCTTCATTCATCTCCTCTTCCCATATACGCATCATCTTTTCGCTCGCCCCATCCATCGTCATCTCTTTCAGCTTATAAAGTTGAGTCTCTTCAAGCGCAGCGCGCGTTCATGGTTCCCTTCCGGTCGGGTCGGGCCATCGTTGAGCGCGCCCCAGTGGATACCCGGGACTCCCGGTTTGTACTACACTGTCGTCCACAGGCAAGCGGTCGGCCACCCGTTAAGGGTTCGGCGCGGCGGGAGGATGCTGCGTTTGTTTGGCGGAAGGGGAAGCGCTCGCTTTTCGTCGTTGTCTCAATAAAACTTCCGATGCCGTCAAAGCGGCGGAAGCGCACGCTGCGCTGCAGTGAAGCCCACGCCACGGGAGAACCTTCCCTCGCGGCCTTTGCGCGTAATAGAAGCGCGAGGGGAGAGCGGCGGCAACAGATTGAAGGGGCCAATCGGAATGAGAAAGATGTAAAGCGTGACAAGGAGTAAAGCACGCAGCAAGAAGTGGGGTGCAAGCGCTTCTAAGCCTTTTTCTTGAGAACGTGGAATGGCGTGCTATTAGGTATACGGTGGCCACTGTAGCTACCCGTTACGCAGAGGTAGTGCAGACTGATGGGCTTTTCCTCGCTAGGTGTGTGCGTGCGAGCAAGCGCGTGTGTCTGTGTAATATAAAGAGAAAGAGATAAGAAGTGAAAGAAAGAAAATAAATAAAGAAGCAAAGTAAATATACTACCGATGGACGCGTAGTAGGCTTACGGGAGAGACCAGTGCCCTGCATGGAAATGGGAAGCTGGGCAGACAAGCGCACCCCTGCGTGGTTTTCAGCGTGTGTTGCTGGCGCCGCGTTGCTGCACGGGTAAAGGCTTCGCGGGGCCAGTGTTGGGATGTGCGATGGCAAACCTGGTTGATGGGGGGTCGTGAAGAGCGAGGGGGCAATCTCGGTCGAGTTCCTGCGGGCGCCTCTTATGAAGGTGCCTCGCCGAGGCGGTAATCTAATCAACCGCCACGCTGAACGTGCGTGCACGGTCCATTGGCGCTGGTTGTTGCAAGTGCTTCTCTTTCTTTTTTGTCCCGCCATCGCCTGAGAGTCCTGCGGTTTGGCCCGCTGCTCAGGCCGAGAGGAGAGAGACAAACCGTTCTGACGAACAAACGCGGGCTCGCCGGTCGAGGTGCGACGGGACCCGCGGGCTGACAAATGAGTGCGGCGGCTGGCTGCCCTCTTTTTCAAAGCGCCCATCACGTGTAAGAAGCCCGGCACGCTCAAAAAAGAAACGATAGAAGGCTGCTTCCGCAAATTGTTGGTCATTCTTTTCGTCTGATAATAACAAATACATGTCTCGAAATTTCGTCGGATCCGGCGTTCAGTCATCAGTGCTTTGCTTCTCCAGAATGATGGAGCTTCTTGCTTTGTATCACGTGACAATTTTTTCATTCGAAAAAGAGAGAGAAGATCCTGCTAGGGGAGCACTAACATTCGTCACTCGTACTATGACGTTATGTGGAGCGCCAACACACGCCGGTTCGCAATATTTTGTCGTAGCAGAAAGAAGTATAGCTTGATAGCAACGCAGCGGGACATTGTTTCTTGGCCGTATAGAGGCAAACCAGCAATTTTACTTGGCCTTCAAGTGCTTGTTAAATATGCAGAATTATACTGTCATTTTGGCTAGAGCCATGTTTTTCGAAAAGGAAAACACTGTCAGGTACAAATTATCTTGTTCAACAGCAGTCAGGTGCAAGCGTAGATTGAAGAGGGGCTCACCTGTTTTACTGTGATAGAATGTACTGGCCAACAAGTTTTCGTCATGACCCGTGCCTCGTATAGTTACTTAAACGCATTTGCTGCGATTCTGCTTTTACGAACTATTTCTTGACACGCATAGAATGTTGACTGATAAATGTAGCATTTCTTTAGGACATCGCGCACCCAGTCTTTTCACGTGACAGTATTCATGCTATGTGTCAGGATCGCACTCGACGCAATACAGTTCGGGATGTTTTTTGTCCCGGTTTGCTTTCGGTCATAGCAACCTGTAGCGATCGGGCTATGCCTTGACCCAGCGAGTCATTTGCCACGCCGGATTAGTGCAAAATGGACAGTCTCGCCACGTCTGGGCGGAGGAAGCAACAGAGGCCGGCCCCACGAGACGTCGCCTGCTGATTGACAGCGGCGCCAACGGGATGGAATGTCGCCAAAGAGGGTTTTGGAGCCGCCACTCTATCTCCGGCCTGGGCCAGTCACGCATCGTTAGCGCGTTAACCGGCAGACGACGACGGCGCTGGTCAAAGGGCTCTCCCCAGAGAATTCCACGAACCTGGCACCTCTCAAAAGGTCGCTCTAAGATCTCCTCGTGGGAACGCAGCCCGCGGCCGGCATCAAAGGGGTCGAGGCGCCCGTGCGTCTTCCGCCCTCCCCCTCCCTGTTCTACGGCAGCGCTGCGACTAGTGGCAAGAGTGTGTGTGTATGTGCAAGCCTGTGTTGTGCCTTTATGAACAGACATGATGGGCGGTACTTCATTGAGAGGAACTGCCACATCACCATTGGTCCGCATTGTTTTATATAGTGATCCCCAACCTAGGGACCTAGGGAACGGGGGTCAACAAAAAGGGCGTGGAGTGCCTCGCCCAACGTTCTTCTCTTCTCTTCTGTCATCTCGACAACTCCCTGTAAAGATGTAAATAAATCCGTTAAGTTTGCTCAAAGCTCTCCCCTAGTCCTTGGCTCGACGGAGCGACGGCGATCGGCCCCGCTACCCGCAGACTGCGGTCGCCGCGACGCGCAACAACTGGATGGCAAGCGGTTGGATGTGAGCCTGGAGGACGGAGAATGAACAACACGCCGAGATCATGGAGACTGGCAGCTGTGGACTGGTGAGTGCTGGCTTTGGTTTTTGGTTGCCAGGCTGATAAGATAGAAGTGCAATCTTTTCGCTGGTAGAGGCTACCACAGAAGCAGTTGTTTACGGAACTTCTGGGTAGAGAGTGAGCTGCACCACAGTAGTTCTCTGTCATGGATTGGAAGCGTTTGTTGAAGAATCAGCTCCTGATTCTGGGGGAGGAGCTGGGAGCAGAAGTAAATGCGGGGATGAAGAAAGACGCAATTGTTAGCGCTATCGATAGCTTGAATCTGAGCAGTGAAGAGATTAAAGAAACATGGAGCGAGATTCAAAAGCGTGAGGAACAGGAGCGTCAGGATAGACGACAGGAACAGGAACGCCAAGAAAAGCGTGAGGAACAGGAGCGTCAGCTATGGCAAAAAGAACTGGATATAGAACAGTTGCGACTCGAAGTGGAAATGAGGAAGATGGCAGGGGTCCAAGGAGTGGAGGTAGAAGGCAGACAAAATCTTTGTGATTTATCTAAACAACTGCAACCCTTCAAAACAGGGCAAGATGTGGGCCTCTTTCTTGTGAACTTTGAGAGAACCTGCGAACAATCAAAGCTTGGTCGTAGCACATGGGCTCGACATTTGTTAAGTTTGCTGCCATGTGAAGCAGCGGATGTAATCGCGCGGCTTCCGGTGGAGGATGCGGACAACTACGACAAAGTGAAGGATAGCCTTCTAAAGAGGTTCCGACTTTCGCCAGACGCGTTCCGCCAGCGGTTTCGCAATCTGACAAAGAAGCAGGGCAGCACGTATTCGGATTTTGCCTACGAGTTGAAGGTCAACTTAATAGAATGGATGAAAGGAGCCAACGCTTTTGGGAACTTCGAAATGGCTCTTGAAGAAGTGGCTCTCGAACAGTTTTTTTTCAAAACTTTCCGAACCAATGAAGCTCTGGATCCAAGATAGAACCGGCGTAAAAACAATACAGGCAGCGGCCGACTTTGCTGACGAGTACGCGTCACGCCGGGGAGAAAGAGACGAGGTTCCTCCAACAAAAGCGGGAGATAAAGGGAAACCTTGGACGGCGAAGCAGGGAGCTGGCGCAGGTACGACTGCACAGAAAAAGACAGACTTCGCTGCAAGTGGTCAAGGATCACAAAACAAACAGGGGGGAAAGGTTTCGGGGGATTCTTCCAAAAAGAGTCCTTTTGAGGCTCGGAAACCACCTACTTGCTACAAATGTATGGAGGAAGGGCATATTGCCGTTGGTTGTCGTAGGCCCAGGCCAGCCTTTTCGTACACTTCTGACTCAGCCACTAGCGAGGAGCTTCTTAGTCCGTACCTTTTTAACCTAACAGTGAACGGAAAGCCGTGCCGCGTCTTACGAGACAGTGGGGCAACCATGGATCTGGTGCACCCGGACTATGTGGCACAAGCAGACTACAACGGCAAGTGTGCATGGATTAAACCAGTTTTGGAGGATGGAAGCATTTGTCTTCCGGTAGCTCGAGTAATTCTGACAGGACCGTTCGGAGAAGTGGAGACGGAAGCGGCGGTGTCAGACAAGCTGCCCCCGCAGTACCCCTATTTGTTCTCGAATCGGACCGACCGTCTGCTGAGAGAACAAGGGAAAAGTTTTCCACGAGGGAACAGTACAAGCCTTGACACGAGCTAAAGCACGAGCGTTAGCAGCCGAACTAGAGCGGCAGGAACCGAGTTTTACCGGAAGTCCCGCAACACCAGCTATAGTCAGCGCAGTTGAGCCTGCTATCCCGTCGCCTACTGAAAAAGAAAGAGAGGGGTCAGAGAAGCAGACTAGCACTGATACAGCGGAAAGGGAATCGGAGGAGGGGCTGCTCGCGTTGCCGGTATCAAAAGCACTAAGCAATGTACTGGGGAAAGTGACCAGAGACGAGCTCATCGAGCAGCAAAAAAGCGATCCTAGCCTTAAGGAGATTTGGAACATCGTCAGGGAAGGGGTGGCGAGGAAGAATGTCAGTTTTCCTGTCAAAGATGGCATCTTGTACCGCCACTACCGGACTGCAAAAGGTCGCACGTTCGACCAGATTGTAGTGCCGGCTAAGTATCGGTCTGACATTGTGGATCTCTGTCACGGAGTTGGTTGGTCGGGGCATTTAGGAGCTCGGAAGACCAAAATAGGCTCCTAACGGAGTTTTATTGGCCAGGATGCTTCAAAGAAGTTGAGAAGCACGTAAGAGCGTGTGACACCTGCCAGAGAGTGGGAAAACCGCACGAGAAGGGAAAGGCACCACTTAAGCTTGTTCCGCTCATTTCGGAGCCATTTCGCCGGCTGGTAATAGACGTTGTGGGACCACTCCCAGTGACAAAGTCAGGCTACCGGTATTTGCTTACCGCCATTTGTCCAGCAACCAAATTTCCTGAGGCGATCCCAATGAAGGAGCAAAGCTCCGTAGAGGTAGTCAACGCCCTACTGTCTATTTTTTCGAGAGTGGGCTTTCCTCAGGAGATACAGTGCGACCAGGGCTCAGTATTCACCAGCGTTCTCACTACGGGATTCCTGGAAAGTGTGGAATGAAAATAATCCACAGTTCCGTGTACCACCCGCAGTCCAATAGTGTAGAGCGGTGTCATTCCGTGATGAAACGAGTTCTGCGAGCCCTTATCTTTGAAAGGAAGTGTCAGTGGGATGCTTGTCTTCCGGCAATGCTGTTTGCGCTGAGATCGGTCACTCATGAAGCGACGGGTTTCAGCCCCGCGGAGCTGGTTTACGGACGGACGCTCAGGTCTCCACTGCGACTTTTGCGCGAAACCTGGGAGTCGAAGAGTGCCGACCCTACGGTGGTCGAGTACATTCTGGAATTGCTGGAAAGGCTGTGGTGTGCTCGCGACATTGCTGAGGCGAACATGAGAGAGGCGCAAAGTAGAGCCAAGAGCTACTACGATCGAAACGCGAAACTGAGAGCTTATCAGGAAGGCGATCAGGTAATGGTCTTGCGCCCCTCACGAGCAAATAAGCTGGAGATTCAATGGGAGGGGCCCCTTCGGGTTGTGAAAAAGCTCTCGGACACAAATTACGCACTGGAACGTAAAGGAAGACGCCGAGATGTTGTCATTTACCACCACAATTTAATGAAGAGCTATGTGGGAGAAGTGCAGAAAGTGAACTTGGCTCTTAACAGCACGGAGGAGCTAGCACCTGAAATTCCAGGCTTGGTGGGGGTTGAAAGATCAATGAATGTTACCGATGTCATGAAAGCCGTAGCACCGGCCGAGGGCTTGACTGAGAGGCAGAAAGTCGACTTACGCAACTTATTGTCAGAACACATCACTGTTTTCTCGGAAAGGCCAGGGCGAACTGAGGTTATCACTCATGACATTGAGCTAACTTCTGACACCACTGTGAAGTCGAGGCCGTATAGACTAGCCCCGCGACAGCAGGAGATCTTGAAAAAAGAAGTAGATCGAATGCTCGAGCTTAAGCTTATCGAACCTTGCGAAAGCACCTGCACGTCCCCTATGATTCTCGTTGAGGTTCCGGGAAAGGATCCACGGCCTTGCGTGGATTACCGCAAACTTAACGCGATCACGAAGGACCAAACCTATCCTATACCCAACGTAGAGGAGCTGGTGGAAAAAGTGAGCGCCGCTAAATACGTCTCGACTTTGGACTTAGTGAGAGGCTATTGGCAAGTTCCAATGACTAAACGAGCTAGTGAATATGCGGCCTTTGTGGCGCCGACGGGCACATTTAGGCCCCTAGTTCTGAGCTTTGGCCTTAAGAACGCCCCTTTTTGCTTTTCAAGGCTAATGAACCGAGTTCTGCAGGGCGCTGAAGGCTATGCTGTTCCCTACTTAGACGACATCGCTATTTATTCCAATACATGGGAAGATCACCTGTACCATCTTAGCGATGTCCTTAGACGTTTGACGCACGCTGGACTGACGGTGAAGCCTGCTAAGTGCCAGCTAGCTCGCGCCGAAGTACGGTACCTAGGGCACGTGGTAGGGCAGGGCAGGAGGCGACCTGATGAGTTGAAAGTAGAGGCGGTTAGCGAGTTCCCGCAACCGAAAGCAAGACGGCTATCCGCTCCTTTTTAGGCCTGACAGGGTATTATCAGCGCTACATCCCTCATTACTCGGAGGTAGCCGCTCCGTTAACGGATGCACTGCGCAAGAATGCTCCCGAAAAGGTAGTTTGGAGTGCGGAAATGGAGGGCGCCTTCCAGGGACTCAAAGCGGCTCTGTTAGCTCACCCGTACTGCATGCACCGAACTATGATCGTCCCTTTATTGTGCAGTGCGATGCCAGCAACAGAGGCTTAGGAGTAATACTGTGGCCAGGAGGATGAGAACGGGAACGAGCACCCTGTGTTGTACGCCAGCAGGAAACTCTCTGTTCGTGAGGAGGCCTACAGTGCTTCGGAAAAAGAATGTGCCTGCATTGTGTGGGCTACCCCAAAAATTAGCCTGCTACCTCTACGGAACTTCTTTTGTCTTCGTCACTGACCACTGCCCACTGACATGGCTATCGCAAATGTCGGGAAAGAATCCACGACTACTACGTTGGAGCCTTGCGCTTCAGGAGCTTAACTTCACTGTGAAGTATAAGAAGGGTTCCGCAAACGCCAATGTTGACACATTAAGCAGAGCTTTTTAGCTTTTCTTTTGCTTTTGCTTTCTTTTGTGTTCAGTTGAGGGGCGTTTTTCCGTAATGATTTAAGGGGTAATTGGAGTAAATCGAAATTTTTTAGCTATGGGCAAGAGTATTTAGTGTGGTTGCCATTAAAAAAAAAGCGTAGGTGCAATTGTGCACATTTAAAGACCGGCCTGGTTGCCGAAAACTCATTGCCGGCGCTTGCTGGTTCTAGCGGTGGGTCCTTTGTGGTTTAAATGGTGTTGGGAGACTGCGGTTACTGTGATCTCTCCCGTCGAGCAGCTGATACTACCCGACGTCCGAGATCTTCCCGTCGGCGGAGGAGCTGTAGCGATCGGGCTATGCCTTGACCCAGCGAGTCATTTGCCACGCCGGATTAGGGCAAAATGGACAGTCTCGCCACGTCTGGACGGAGGAAGCAACAGAGGCCGGCCCCACGAGACGTCGCCTGCTGATTGACAGCGGCGCCAACGGGAGTGGAATGTCGCCAAAGAGGGTTTTGAGCCGCCACTCTATCTCCGGCCTGGGCCAGTCACGCATCGTTAGCGCGTTAACCGGCAGACGACGACGGCGCTGGTCAAAGGGCTCTCCCCAGAGAATTCCACGAACCTGGCACCTCTCAAAAGGTCGCTCTAAGATCTCCTCGTGGGAACGCAGCCCGCGGCCGGCATCAAAGGGGTCGAGGCGCCCGTGCGTCTTCCGCCCTCCCCCTCCCTGTTCTACGGCAGCGCTGCGACTAGTGGCAAGAGTGTGTGTGTATGTGCAAGCCTGTGTTGTGCCTTTATGAACAGACATGATGGGCGGTACTTCATTGAGAGGAACTGCCACATCACCATTGGTCCGCATTGTTTTATATAGTGATCCCCAACCTAGGGACCTAGGGAACGGGGGTCAACAAAAAGGGCGTGGAGTGCCTCGCCCAACGTTCTTCTCTTCTCTTCTGTCATCTCGACAACTCCCTGTAAAGATGTAAATAAATCCGTTAAGTTTGCTCAAAGCTCTCCCCTAGTCCTTGGCTCGACGGAGCGACGGCGATCGGCCCCGCTACCCGCAGACTGCGGTCGCCGCGACGCGCAACAAACCGCAATGCTGGTACGATAATGGTATGTATACTATCGCACGCGTTTAACGAGCTGCATGGATGGAATGTAATTTATTTTTATTCGGCGTGTTAGGGAGCTAGGCTCCCGCCAAGGTGTCGGCTAGGTCATGCCTCCTAGCGGCTTTTTCGGCCAGCTTTGGTTGAACTGAGCAGCGCGGCCCGCCAGCGCGCGTGGAGGCTGTTGGTGGAGGCCGCGTTCTAAATACTGTGTTTTATCCGTGGCATTCCCGTAGGATATGTTCTAAGGAAGCTAGTGCCTGACAATCTTCGCGTTGAGCGGTCGTGTAGATTTCCGAATAAAATACTCTGTTGGGCGCGTTGGTTTCGTTCTGAAGTAGATTTGAGCGCAAACGGAACAACACACAAGAAGAGAAGACTACTACATAGCGCTCATGTAAGGATCTTTACATGAGCGCTATGTAGTAGTCTTCTCTTCTTGTGTGTTGTCCGTTTGCGCTCAAATCTACTTTACATGAGTGCTATGTAGTAGTCTTCTCTTCTTGTGTATTGTCCGTTTGCGCTCAAATCTACTTCAGAACGAACCAACGCGCCCAACAGAGTATTTTATTCGAAAAAAAAAAACATTCAGGTTTCCACGAGTGCTTCTCACAAGCGGCTGTGGTGCGTCTTGTCATGTTCTCAGAGGAGCATATGAGGTACACTTCGCGCTGTTTTTTGAATGCGTGTATTAAACTTTATGTTTGATTTTTTTTAGCTTTGTGGAACGGCGCGCTTCCCAGACCGGATTTCGCGACCCCCTACGTGAGGTACTTACACGCCAACTGTACGGACGCGAGTTCTCGCACCTTCCACGAAACGTGGGTGGCCCGTTCCGCGCGTATAAACTTTGCCTGGCTGCCTCGTACACAAATCCTGGTAGCTTTGCAGGCACCAGCGCGTGCGCTTCCTTCGCGGTGGAGAAGCTGCGGAGTTTACAAAGGCGAGAGAAAAAAAGCGCGGAGGTGGTGGTGCAGCCGTTTGGTAGAGTGGACGCGGTGGTTCCTCTCGAGTCGGTCAACGGAGTGGTGCTCGAGCCGTCCCCCCTTCGCGGATGGAGTGTGCTCTCCGGATCTGAAAGAGCAACAGCTCGGTCGTGTGACGTCAGCTCATGAAAGTCAATGGCTCAAGGCCGGCCCCAGGCTCGGTCACCGCGTCGGCCTGTTAGTCTGTTTGAGCTGCTAGGGGTGCCCGAACACGACTGCTCCTGGTGTGGGCATGGCAGTGTGTAAAGTGCAAGCGCTGCTGCTTCTTCTGCGGTGGAAATAAAGCGGGAGAGCGCGGCTCTGCGCCATTGCTGGGTCCTTTCTCCGTGCGCTTTTTAGGTGAGCGGAGGAGCCCGCAAATCGTGTTATAGGCGGTGGCTTTTCCGCTCGCGTCGGGCAGGCGCAGCGGCGTGTGGTGTGTTCGTTTGAAGCCATGCGTTGTTTCGTCATACACTATACGCCTTCTCTATGCTACCCTGCCTTGAGTGGCCCGCGCTCCCTTCCCGTGAGTTACGCTGCCGTATGTCTCGAAAACAAGAAGGAGAAGGAGGTGAAGGAGGAAGGATGAGAGAAGGAGGGTCGTTCTCGTATACTACCACAGCGAAGAAGTGCATGATGGTCGGCTGGGGAGGATCGCTGGGCGGCAGAGAGCAAGCCGGTTGATGCGACTAGGGATTTGTGGTGCGAGGCGCCAAACATTGCGGGTCTCCTGCCCGCCTCGCTGACAGAAGGGCCGGCCGAGAGACTTGAAGCGCCTCTGTTTCTCATCATTTTCTTTTCTCTCAACATCTGCCTTGGCATTCCGGTCTCCAAGGCCTTTCTCTCGCCCCACTTTGTTGGGACCTGACCGTTGGCTCTGTGTCGTTAATGTTTTATTTCACAAGCTCGCCGAAAAGAAAAAAAAGAATATGACTTTACTTTTAGATTTGTGGTCCCATACTGCCAATTTCCCACAGGAGGGGTGCCCTTTCAAGCTACTAGCTATGAACCTTTTTCTGCAGAGAACCAGGCCAGAAGTGCGCTTGTACCAATTTAACCAGTAGGTGCCTGGCCGCAGCAATTCTCGGCCTCCCACAGCAGCGGCGGACGCTCAACTATTTCACCAAGGCTGTGGTAGGTAAAAGGTTACGGCCGGCCGAAAGGATTCCCTCCGGTTATACACAAATAAACCAGAGCCGGGCACCTCTCCCAAGAAGAGGGCTAGTATCTTCCCAACTGTCCCCTTTTACGTTGGGTCATTGTCGGCCTCCTATCGAAGTGGATTCCTACCACGTACACGGCTGCATACCTGACATGTGCTCAAGACGTAGGGGACACACAACCCCCGAATGCCCATGCATGCATGGACATCTCTGCCCGGGTGCCCGCAAGCATCACCGAGGTTGCAAATTCCACAAGGACAGCAAGCTAACTCTCCAAACATCGTTAATGTTTAGGAAAATTATAACTCTGCTAAAAATGAGACACGAGAACGAAGTGGACAGCACGATCGCATACTAACAACTGGTTTATTGAAAAGTACATTATGCTTTTAAAACAAAGTACGAGTTCCTTTTGACCTGTGGAATGGTGTGTGTGGGCAGACTGGAAGGTGTAATAATATGTGCTCGATGGAGCATGATGATTCTGTAGGAGACAGGAGTGGGAGGCATCTATCAGTTCATTGTGGCGTATGCGCGCAAAAATGCAAGCCCATCTTCAGCAGTTCCAAACTGTTAGGACGAGCCAAAAGCCAAAGAGCAAGAGAGATTTTGGAGGCATCTTGGATAGCTAGACACGGGCCTGATAAGTGTGTCAGTGGACTCATCCGTGTATCTTACCAGCAAAGAGCGACATCTCATTTTTAGGTGATAGAAGTCTTGGAACCTGTCACGTTGTCACGTTTGTCTTTGCGCAAGCGTTTAGTTGCTTCAAAAAGGGTGGTGTACTTTTCCAATAAACCAGTTGTTAGTCTGCGATCGTCCTGTCCACTTAGTTCTCGTGTCTCTTTTTTAGCGCAGTTATAATTTTCCTAAATGTCCTAACAACTAGCCCCCCATCATACAATTCTCGAGATCGTTAAACCTACTGCGTCGGCCACCGGCCCTCGAAATAGAGGACCTCCCACGAGATGGCGGTTGTTGTTGGCGGGCCGGCAGACATCAAAATGTGGCGCTACTACCGAGCCCAAAGGCCTCGTTTCACTTTCTCGCCCACGTAGCCATTGACAACATTGCTGTGCAATGGCTAAGTGGGCGAGAGCATTGGCAGCCGTTGTGCTCGGACGGACGCAGATGGGCGACCGGCATGTCGAAAATAGCCGATCGCTTTCACGCGTCGCTTGCGGCAGGCGGCTGCAAGCAGAGATGGATTCGCTGTTTGCCCAGTGGCCGTCCGTGTAGCGCTATGGTCCGTCAAGCGCAGCTGGAACTATTGCAAGAGAAGGTGCTACTGCGTGCGCATGTCCGATGGTGACAGCGCAGCTGACGGCCGTTAAAGAACTATTCGACCGGGCCTTAGATCAGCGTGTTCTTTTTCAAGCTCACAAATGGCACTGACGTTCGCTCAGTACTACAATGTTATTGGCTGGAAACTGGCTGATCTGTGTAAACTTGGGAGCACTGAAGCTTGGGCCGAGATTGTGTGACATCGCGGAATGACTTGAAAGCGCTGAAAACAAAGACAGACGAAAAATAGCGGACAGACACCATGATCACTGCCTTTAAACCAACTTTTCCAAAAACGTTGCTTTAAACTGAACATTTTGAAAAAAAATGAAGAATGGCAAAGGAATACCACATTAGATGGCCCACATGAGCGCACACGGCTCATAAAAATCCACAAAAGTACCATCAAGGTCGCTGAGGTTATAATAATAATAATAATAATAATAATAATAATAATAATAATAATAATAATAATAATAATAATAATAATAATAATAATAATAATTCGTAGTAACACACATTGTTGATAGAGGGGGTGAAAAAAAGGACTGAGTTGCACCCCCAGTTACACCATGCAGAGGTAGTGGCGGTACAGAACCCATGACAATGGTAGCAGTAGCTCGCCCTATTCACACAAAATACAACAATATAGGTAAGGCGTAGTTATTTTAAATGTAGGCAGTACATGTTATATACAATTTTGATGCAGCAATAGGCATATACGAGCGTGTATGCAAATGCTATGTGCAGGTATTGCAAAGATAAAACGATAGAAGCAAAAAAAGAGAGAGCGAGAGAGAAACATAACCTGGCAAGACATTAGATGATGGACATATGGGACGAAGGCTAATGATATACTTTAACTCTTTGAAGAGTTAACGAGAAAGACCATTCACGGAGCTTTGCAAGTGTGATCTCTGTCATTTCAATGTCCGCTAAATGAAGTTTATTGAATTGTGATGGTAGTTCGGCGCTTCGGGGAGAAGCCAGCTGTTGTGGCACTCGTCACTCCACCATAGAGGGCGGTGGCGAGCTTTAGGTAGGGCGGAGCCTGAGTGCCGGGACGTCGCTACAAGCGCCTCAATAATATCTCGACGGCGCCTAACGCTGTTTACAAACACGGAATAGGTCTATACGCGTGGGGGCATCCCTTTGGAACCGCCACTCGGCGAAGCGCGCCGGCACTTCCGTCGTCGACGTCAAACAATTGAAAACCGTTCGTTCCGGGTCGGTGGGCCTGTCCCGTCGGCTGCGGCACCGATTTAAATTGGAAGAAGTACGCGCTCATTATTGTACGGCCTCGTGTCTGCCTTGTCGCAGACTCTCATCGAGCACATGTCTCTCTGGTTTCCCATTTGTTTTCCTCGTCCTCTTGTCGCGCTCGACAGAGCGTGTCCGTGGAGTCGCTCGCTACCACCTGCGCCTGAAATATCGCGCCCGCAGGACACTCGCAGACATTTCGACAAACTCTTTCCACGAGGTGGGTAAACTATTGACTATTTTCTATGAGATATCTGGACTCCGCCATCTCGCGCTTGTTAACCCGATTTTTCTCAAATTTTTTTCGTATATTGTGACATCAAATATTAAGGTCATGAAACATCGTGTACACAAACTCGATCGTTTTGATGCGAATGCGTCCATCTTGACACTGTTCGTGTAGTTCAAGATACAAACACGTAAGTTAACAGCCCAACATGGCGGCCATTCAAACTTGTCCGTAGAATAGTCTATGCAGCACGAGGGACAATAGAAAAATTCAACACGGGGGGATAATCCGCCATTACGAACCCTCAGCGACCGTTTCACCTGGGCTTTTATGCTGAGCAGCGCGGAGATAATCACAGAATTGATTATCACAGTTTTTAAAATTATTATTGAAGAATGGCGTCCTCATAACCATGCGAGGAGTGATAAAGGTAAGCTATTTTAAAGAAGCTTCGCGAAGATGCAGCAGTGGCAGGCACTGCGTAATCCTATTCACAGTACCAAAAAAGTCACAGCTTTGCCGCGAAGGCGAAAGCAACGAATGTGATAGCAACAAATTGGAATGTCAGTCGAATAATGGCAAGGTGAACGAAACGTGCACCGCGTTGCTCACGCACAGATGACGCACGAAACGTACTCACAGGTACAGATGAACTCGAAGAATGTCTCGCTAGTTTGAAAAGCGCGCTCTTTTCGCGAACTGAGATTGTGCAGTGAGTGCAGTGACCTTTGTGCGCCCTGTGACTACAACAGAATCGTTCCGCTGAAAGCCCAAGGCGTACGATTCTCCCCATCGCGAGATAAGCGCGCGCACCTGTGAGCCTACCCCCACCCCTCCGTGGGGCAAAGTATACTCGTGGGAGATAAACGTGCGTCGCTGCGTCGTGAATATCTGGCGACGCGCGCTAATTGCGCCATCTCTCTGGAATTGCTGAAAAGATGATAGTTCACCCGAGATCGGCATCGACAGCGGTAAGGGATCAATATAAATAATTTGCCGTTTCAATGTTGTAGGAGGTGCTCCTACGTGCCTTACTGGCTAACCCCACCCACTCACAAGCAATCGGTCGGATGTTCGATTCCACGCGCCAGCGACTTTTTTCTGGATCATTTCATTTTTTGTTTTTTTCGTATAAAAGATACATACACATATACGGTTAACGACAGCGGCCACTGACGCCCAAGTCCGCGGCAATATTCAGCCAAGAGTGTCCATATAATTGCTATAGCTATAAAAGCTTTCCCTAGCGCCTCTTTGTTTTTCCATGGCACGGCTGATAACCCTTTGTCGGTCCACGTAAGTGCGTTAAAATGTTCGCAAGGAATCTGCTACACATGCTAGGTCAACCTGCGCTTGTATGAACATAACTATTGTATCGTGGCAGCATTTGGTGGACTTACAGTATATTTATTTATTGACCTACTGTTTGCTTACTGATTTGTCACGCAGGCAGGCAGGCAAAGAACTTTATTAATATCCGGAGGTGGCACTCAATCCCCCTTAGGGGGCGACACCGTTGGGCCCACTCCCGCGACGGGACGGGGAGGATAAACTCCATGGCAACGTCGTGTGCCCTCTGGATGGCCCTAAGCTGGTGCTCCGGGGCGGCTCAGTGGTTAAAGCCTCGCCTTCAGTGATTTGTGATGCTACGTGCATAGCTATACTGAAGGAAATAAGCAATTCTGAAGGGTAAGAAGCAGGCACAGATTGTGACACCTTCTACAGAATGTGAAATTTTGTGGCCAATAACAAGGGATATCCCTTCAGTTTTCATGGTTAGCAGTTAGATACAGGGCAGTCACTTTCAATTAAAATGAAAAATAGATCCTAGAAGCTCTATGTTATTGTTGACAAAGCTATCTCTTTTGCAGAACAATCTTCTAATGTTCATTGGCACTTCACCAAACACATCACAACTAATGGAATTTTTCGCAACATGCTTCGGCACAGCTTTAATAATCGCTCGAAAGAAAAAAAAACGAGCCACTTATCAGGGTCATCTACACATGCAAACACACGCCTGAATTACTGGGTTACAACCGCCGCCACTCAGTCAAAGCTGCCTCTATGTCGGCGTCACGCTTCACGTCTAGTGACATCTAGCAGCATGCTACTACGGCGCCTGATGCCACTTACCTAACTTTTTTGTTGTTCGAGTCTCGAAGTCGTGCGTAAGTAATTATTAGTGTTATAACTACACGTGCAGAAATGAGCACGCCGAGCGCGCCGACGTGGCGCTATAGGCGGCTGATGCGGTGATAGTTTGCAGAGAATGATAGTGCACATCCGCTGGTTAGGCGCCACCGGGTGATGGTCGATTGTTCGATGCGCCGTGTGACAGGCGCGTGACAGCTTGACGCGTCATCGGTATTGTCGCTTGGTTGGCAGCCTCGAGCGATGGTAAAGTTGCCGCCTCTTCGATTCGCTTGTGCTCGATCGAGAAGTGGTGTTGGCTGACGTGGATATATGTCGCGAAAACGTGGCTGGAACCCATACTGCTGTGATGGGCATTCTTTTTCTTGAACTTGCGCTGGCCGCGAAAGTGGGCTTGTGAAATGTTTGCGGCCTGTAATGTGCATTTTGTTTATGTGGATGTGAAGTGTAATAATTTATTTCGAGTTAGTGGACCCAAAACAACGATGTGATTATGAGTGACGGTGTAGTGGAAGGTTCCTTAATTTCTACCGCCTGTGGCTCCATAACGTGCAACTAAACATAAGCCCACAAAGCCTCGAGCATATGCATATCCATGGGAAATGCGGTCGCGGCGTCGGGGATTTGATCGCCTAATCTGTGGGTCAGCAAATGAGCATATAAGTGCCACACAAAATAGCAGGTGTGTGTACTGAATGAGCACGGTGTTTAAAAAAGTGATATATTAATGAATGAATGAAATGAATGAATGAATGAATGAATGAATGAATGAATGAATGAATGAATGAATGAATGACGTACGCCGTTCCGTCGTCGGCGTGCACGTCCTTGGAACCACAACGTGTGGGTACTTACTACTACTAAGTGGTTATAAGAGAGAAATGAAGAGAAAAGTGAGCCCCGTAACTGTCTGCTTCAGCGAGCGACACCTCAACAGTAGCTCACAAAGGAGGGATTAAAAGGATAGGAGTAAGGTGTATAGAGAGAGAGAAAGAGGCGTGAGGTGGTAAGCCAGAGAGCGACGACATATTGATGGGATAAGGAGAGATATGAAAGATGGACAAAACGGTCACAGGAGTCCGAGGACGGGGCACCACTTGCGAAAGCTCTTGTCGCGTCAGGAGGTGGCGTAGAGCAAGTCCAGTCGGTCATAGCTACACTGTCGTCGGAGGTCGGCGTCAGGAGATGACGTAGGGCGAGCGCAGTCGGCCAGAGCTACGCTGACGGTCGGAGATCGCGAGGGCACAACCGGTTGGCTCGGAATCCAGCGAGCGAGTGCTACTTACACGCGAATCCTGCGCTAGTATACCTTATGCAAGCGTGGCTCCTTCTGACAGGTCGACCGTTGGCCTCCAAAATAGCAGATCGTAAAACACATGGCGAGCGATGCTAGGCATCCTGCTCCAACTTTGTTTCGTTACATGAAAACCACATTGTCATTTCAAAACAAGTGGCACGATCTTGCCGCTTCTTCTACAAGGGCTTCTCTTTAATCATGAAAAGAAGGTACGTAGCAAGAAGCGTGGTGCAAAAGTTAGAGTTGTATGCTTTTAACTATGCATTGGTGATGGTTCGCAAATGCAATAACCCTATTGTTAAGATAACTTGTGTGATGTTTCCTAGCCCGATGTTGAAATGGCGACCGGAAAGTTATTAATTCAACGGTATGTATGGGTATATGTGGTCAGCATTGCTTATCACTGTGAATAGTCGATGCTTTTTTTTATTAGAGACTGAGCCGGATCACAATTGTTTACTTTGAGCGTGGACTCACGTTTGTAAAAACATCAATACGATTTCATCCGCACAAGAGCACTTCGTTGTCTTTAGAACTTGTTTCGTGTTGTCTGCAAGGGCTAAAGAATGGAAGATTGAGCTGGCTGGTATGCGTTAATCTTGGTTTAATACACTGATCCGTGTGGGCTGATATAATACTTATAACAGAAGGAGCTGACGATGAGAACGCAATGTACTGGGGATGTTGGACGAACAGGAATACAGACCGAACGGCTGAGCCGAAACCGAAGCCGTTTTTCGGGCATCGTTGCTAGAATAAAATAACTTAAGTCCGAAATTGTTAAAGGCGCACCCTCACTCCCAGCCCTTTGTAGAGGAGCTCACTTCATTATATGGCTCAAGAAGTTGCCAAAAAAAAGATCTTTCTTCCGAATTCGTTCGCAACATTGTTCATTCCCGCCAAGCTCAGGTTTTATTTGTCATTTTTAATAAAGCTTTTGCTAAGTCAGATTTGGAGCATCATAGACCTAACAGTCATCTTTTAGCGCGCAGACAGGGTTGTCTGTGCTCTTTTAAACACCAGAGGTCCGAGAGATTTGCTGAATTGGTTTCACGCCGCTTCTGTTCAGAGATGCGGGACGGTGCGTGGCCAACCAATCTGCTTTGCTGTTAACCATTTTATGCTTCGGTCAATTACTGGAGAGCGAGCTATTTTTTATATAGGTGGAGCAATCTTTCTAGATGGCGTTTTATCATCATCGGTGTGTTGTTTTGAAAAGTGTCACCAATGTCTCACGCATGGCTCAGTGCCGCGTCGCCATGCGACGTATGCGACTTACACGATTGTGCCTTTTAAGCTTACTTGCCAAGGATGACCTAGTGCTTATGACAGCGGCAGGTCCACCTGCAAAAATTTTAAAAATGATAAAATATAGCGCAGCTTGTCATAAGTCACGCAAGACTGGTTCACAGCAGAGCTGCTGTGCACCTATGTGGTGCTGGCTTGACTTTAACCCTCTCAGCTGTCCTTTCCCACCTTTTCTATACTATACTGTACTATACTATACTATACTATACCATACTATATTATACTATACTTTATTATACTACATTAAAGAACAAATTTGAAGCGCAAATAGCGCTCGTCATGTCTACTCTTCTCTTCGGTCCTTGTTTTTTGCTCTTGAAATTTGTTCCATAATGTCGTACAAACTCGCCCAAGCTTCCGTCCTTCTAAGTATATACTGTACTATACATGGCTATATGCTTGCTCTACTGTAGAATTATTCCATGTCTGCTAACATTGGTAGGCGCCATCGACATACTGGGGTGCTTGCAGGGACGTCGTGGTGCGTAGGCTCCGCACAGCCCAAGCTGGCCACTGCCCTAGTTGATCACGTGACCACTGGCACAGCAGCTGCCAAGCTTCCTCCGAGCACAGTGCACGAGAGAGGCTCCCCAACGCGCTGTGCTCGGAGGCAGCTTTGCAGCCGCTGTGCCAGTTGTCCCGAGGTCATATATAGATGGTAGTGGTGCGATTCAGGCTGGGTGGAGCCTACGCACCGCGATGTCACTACAAGCGCCCCAGTATGTCGACGGCGTCCACAGATATTAGGAGACATTGTACAGGGCTATAGTGCGCATGTGCCACAAAAGTTGGGCTATATCCTTCACTTACCACGTTCGTGCGCTAAAGACTGAGAGAGCACACGGGTGGCAAACACCGATAGGGGCCGCACGCTTCAGATTCTCTTGTTAACCATCAGCATCGAGTCTTTTGGCGGTGATTTAGTCAATGTTGGCTCATTATGATAATAATTTTTTTTTGTCTCAGACATATGGCGAACCTTCACTGTAGCATCTGTGCTCTAAAATGTCTGCCAGCTGGTTGGAGGCAACTATCCGTGTTCCTATGCAACCAGCAGTTAACGCGACCTCTATTAGGCTCTGAGAACACGCGATGCAACCACACCCGAGGCGCCGACCACAGTTCATCGTGTTCCCACAAGAGATGATGGAAAAGAACACACATGATTAACACGAATAAAGAAACGAACGTGTGTCTAATTAACGCACGCACTATTATAATAATATTGGTGGTTTTACGACCCAAAACCACGCATGATCATGATGTAGGCCGTATTAGAGGACTCCAAAAGTTTCTACCATGTGGTGTTAACGTGCGCGCTGTTATGTTATGTACGGGACTATAAAGATTTGAGAATTCGTCGACATTTGCTGCTGCCGTCGTCACTCAAGCGATTCTGGTATCAAGTAAATTAATTATTCTAGTGACCGTGTCTTCCAACGGAACGATGAGATCTTCAGCGCTCCAGACAGCTCGTTCGCGGTGTTTGGGGCACCGCAATAGAGGTTAATGCGCGCTTTCCAAAAGCGTATCATGCTAGGAGCGTGTAACGAATTGCGCTCATTTCCAGCCGTTGGTGGCGTGAAATTGAGCCCAGTAGGGAGCATGCAATAGCGCTCTTGTTCTGCCACCATCGTAAAGGAGGTATGTTTGACCCCCGTGGTTTTCGATATACCTGCCTGTGCTCGCCGTTAGCCTTTTGATGTGTGCCTACTTTGTCTTGTGAGACGGGAGTTGTAGCGCTGTTCAAACTGCATTATCACGTGTCGTGTGAAAGTTGAAGAGGTTAGCAACAAACGGAGTAATTAAAATGGGAGAGGCAAAATCCGCCATCGCTGCAGGTTTCGCACAGCTCCTCTGAGATAAAGGCAGACAGACATTCAGTTAGTTACCCAGCATTGTGGGTAGGGAAAAAGAAAAAAAAAACATATCAAGTAGGTACGGTGGGCTTTAGTGTAGGCCAATAAATGCCCATTTCCTGTTTCATTTTTGCCTCCTTCATATTGGCAACCTTGCAGCGCATGATGTACTTGCGAATATTTTCCTGTGTTTCAAGAAACAGTTTCGTTGATTTTGTCAGCGCCTAAACAGCTGGGCTGTGGTTTGTGGGCTGCTTTTCATTTAATCTTTTGCCAACTTGTGTCGCTTTTTATATATTTAGTATATGACATGATATTTACCTAATACTAATTGAACTGCTGTTAGAGATTACAGTACTAGTGCCTAATGTGCTTTTGATCAGAAAAAGCGTAAATAGGGAATTTGAAAGCGCATGCTAAAACAATACAGATGATGTGCATAGGACAGTGGCAAGTAGACTACTTGCCGTAAAATACATTCCCAAAAGCGGATGTGATTTGCAGATTTTTCCCCTTTTTGCAGGGACCATTCTCACAACATATGCACTAAAACGTATTTCAAGGGTACACTTGCGGCAATGCAACGTTGGTAATTTTTTTTTTTGAAGAAATACGTTAATGGCATTGCGTGATTCCACGTTTATCACCAAGGGTTCACGTATATTACCCAATAAAGTTTCCACTTCACTTTTATTGACAGATTGCGATACGAAGAGACTAGCTAATAGAAAGACAGGATTAAGGCGCTAAGCGTAGCTTTCAATATCGCTGAAGAAAACAAACCAAGAAGTTGAAGTATCCTGCCGTATAAGAGAGCTTCTTCGGCAAAGTTTGTGTGGGTCACCAGCCTTAAACGAGGGTTCTCGAGGGTGGGCAATACTTTGCGGCGAACTCTATGCAGCCACGTCGAACGTCGCTCTGATAAAATATTAAACGGTCATTTGCTGGGAAGTATAGGGATCCAACACGTTGTAATACAAAACTGTTGCGACCTGCAAGGGTATAATATTGGGGAAAGAACTGGTAAAACAACAAATAGGACAGCATGGTGTTCTCTACGTAATAACCTCTTTCAGCGCGCATAATCATGCGAGCGTTTGCTTTTTTTTTAATGGTCGTAGCTATACATTTCTATTATTGAGCCTCCTCCACATGAAGGTTTCTGAATAAATCATTAGACTGGGTCACGTGATAAAATTTTTTAAATTGATATACAATTAGTAGTCTGCGGGTGCTTCAATCGGGACCCTGGTGTGAGCTTCACCAAGGCTCAAGAAAAGCCTGAAAGGTCACCGTTTCGACGGTGTTCCCGCCTTCCTCATTCACAATGCGGTTATGCTAGATGAATTTAGCGATATTCGCAACGTGGGAGTCACGTTGCAAGCAGTGCACCGATGCCCGAGGGGACTATTTGAAAAACTTTGTTAATATATCTACTGATCGAAAAATCAGTTCTTTTTACCCAGCCCAGTTCATTAATTTACAAATTATCCTTTGTAGCTTCTTCTCACACTGCTCACTAGTATGACGCTGAGTGCAGATAATAAACAAAACGCAATCGCTCGTGGCAGGGATATGCAAGAGCATATGTGTATATTTTACGCTCGTTCCCCCTTTCTCTCAGCGCTGCATGTGTGTGCATGAAAGCTCCCCTATCGGGCCAT
>WOVY01003451.1:0-114611 GCA_013436015.1 Rhipicephalus annulatus
CGGTCCGTTTTACACGATCTGGTCTGCATGAACTCTTGAACCGGGCACCATATAGGTTGAAAGACACACACAGACTTTGAGACAAACCTAGTTTTCCGTGGAGCATCCTCTTACACTATAACAACACATCTCAATCTAGTTAGTTGGTCAGAACGAGGTGAAAACAGCTCGCACTTGAAAAGCACGGGCGAAGGAATGACGCCTGCACCCTGTGCTTTCTGTACGTTCTCGTTGAGGGTGCAGTTTTCACCTTATCCTTATGCAATTTCGCATTTATAACATTGTTCGCTGCATAATCTTTGTGGCGTTAAAGTGTGTGATACCGTCATGTGTATCCCATGTAATTTATAAAAATAGAATACAAGATAGCTGATTCAAAATAACAAAGTGCATCCAGCGCCATGTCCTGTAGCCATTCTTTAGGCAAGTGGCAGAATGATTTATTCTTCAAAACATATCTTACTTGTAACCACTACAAGAGCTAAACTCGTACACTGGCACATTCTGTTTGCCTCTTCAGATTATAAGGTACCTTTTTTTACACCAGAAAATCTTCAAGAAGAATAGAAGTGTTGTAATTGTGAAGAAAGAAAAGTAGAAGGAAAAAAGCTATTGATTGATTTGTGGGGTTTAACGTCCCAAAACCACCATATGATTATGAGAGACGCCGTAGTGAAGGGCTCCGGAAATTTGACCACCTGAGGTTCTTTAACGTGCACCCAAATCTGAGTACACGGGCCTACAACATTTCCGCCTCCATCGGAAATGCAGCCGCCACAGCCGGGATTCGAACCCGCGATCTGCGGGTCAGCAGCCGAATACCTTAGCCACTAGACCACCGTGGCGGGGCAGGAAAAAAAAAAAAAGATAACCTGCCCTGTACTGGGACCGAGCCTGCGAACTTCGAATAACATGTCCGATGCTCTATCAACTGAGCTACCATGGCGGCTATGCCTCTTCCATTTTGTACGGTATATATGTGCATTTATACATGGAAGAGTCAGTCAGCGCTGCCTGTTACCATTATGGCGAGTGTGGGACACCTTTTTTTTGCCTACTGGCAATTACATTACGATTGCAATTACGTAACGATTACTTCCAATATCCCTATACTTCTTTGGCAGCATTATGCATCTGTCCGTTCTCAGAAAGTCTGCTAGTCACAGGAGGAGGCAATAGTTCAGCCCTCCCACCTAAATGCATGTACTTGAAACACATGCACAACTGATCAAAAAAAAAAAAACAAGTCACACACCGCTAAGATTACTGAGATTCACTGTTTCAGATTCATGAGTAAAGGAAAGAACTATAAATTTAACGGTTTGTTGTCTTTGTTGAACACATTATAATGAGAACTAGCAGAAAATGATGCCAAACAAACTATAGGGGATGTTATCAAAAGTAAGTTTAATAAAATTGTGAAAAGAAAAGTGAACAAAAAACGTAACTTGGCAACGTTTTCTGACAATTGACCTGGCATTACTTTTTATAACATCCCTTTATTTTACTGGGTAATGTTGTCGGGTAATTCTCATTATTAGAGTGGTGAGTAGGCTGACAAAGAAAGTATATGGCATTGATACTTTTTTTGAACACCTAAAAGTTTTAGGAACTTAAAAGAGTGGAAGCTACTTTGAGTAGACCAGAATATTTAGTTGGAGCAAAAAAAAAAACGTACACACATTTTTACCAGGCTTTTTAACCTATTTGAGACATAAAAGTGTATGCTGCCAGTAATGTTAAGTACCATTACTTTTGTCACACTATGCACTGTAGCAGGTGTAGTTAGAGTGGTGATAGTGAAGGATTAATCAAGCACGCCACCAACTGCGTTCACATCAATGGTCGCGTATTTTAAAAATAAACCTGCTGTATAGTAAAAAAACTTTTAGAGCATTTATGATTTTATCCAAATCAAGTTAAACCGATTGGGTAAGCCAACCATTTGCATAAAATTAAAAGGCATAAAGTCATTCATGTATTATAACTATGTGAACAATTTCAGCAACGCAGGGCAAAGTGACAACAGTTCTATTAAAAACCCCTCTCATTATAACATGCATGAAAAGCACCACACCAGAATATTTTATAGTGCATGTAATATCGAGACTAATAGACTGTCTATTGACCTTTTAGAAGAAGGGTATCTCCTTCACGTTCAAGGGGCAACCACTTAGCCTTTTCCTGAGCTTTTCTGTGAATATTTCCTGAATTTCAGATATCATTAGGATTGATTTAGAGTGAACAGATTTTGCTTACGCATTGAAACCTAGTTCTGTATGTAACTGCAATTATGGGTGCCAAACCACCTCCAAATAATTTTTAACATTTAACTTTTTTTTTAACTGCAGCAGCACAACTAGATATGGGTGCCCAAAAAGTAGCTAGAAACAATACCTTTACCTCTTTGAGCCTTTTGAACGTGTTCAGCTTCTCAGTGCTCACCTTACAACATTTTTTTTAAATACGTGTTTGTGTGCCCACTGCTCTTGCTCCTTGTACAGTGAGGAGGAGCACATGGCAAGAAGAGACAAGAAAGAAGCATAGCGAAAAAAAGCGAAATAAGCGAGGACCTCTTTTGTATCGTACAATGTGTGTAACATTACTATTGAGACAACATATAGACAAATTATCACGACTATGCATCCATTGTAGAGTCGTACACAGCTGCAACACCACGACTAAATTTCAACCTTGTGTTGGTTTAGGATCCCTTTATAATGGCAAGCTAATGATATCTGCATTTGTTTGGCACATATTAAGATGCAGTGAAATGCGATATGGTAATCTCATTTAGAATGCACGTCATGTGGCTTCATTGTATATGTGGCCACAAGTAACTCTGGCTGCAAAGCAATATGGCAGAGCCTAAACAGACGTCACCGACCACTTTAATCTGAACTTGCTTTTGCTACTTGCCCATTATCATCCCAGCAAAAAATGAATGATTGAATCTGTGACAGATATGTGCTAGCTTATGCTAAGCACCAAGTATGAAGAATGTTTTGTCATTATTGAGATCAGTTATTTGTTCAAGAACACTTGCTGTCAAGCACAAATACATTGCTGTCGAAGCATCAAGTCTCAAATATAAAGCAAAAAGAAGTGTCTCTTTAAAAATTACAGGCCACAAGGTGCAAGATAAATATTTGACACACTTGGGATGTAAGGCACGCACAAGAGGTGCTGCCATATTATACTTTTCCTTGTGTTGAAACCTGCTTGTTTTACTCACCCAACACATCTGTAAAGATGCCGTGAAAACAGCAAGGAGCTGATGCAGCAAGGTTGAACACATGTCCAGGGATTCCACCATTCCTAAGCAGCCCTACAGCCTCCACAGTCCTGCAACCATTTGTAAGATAAATATAGTTCTACCCAAAGTTCTTGGTTTACAGACACACATGCAAGACGCATAACCACTCTAAAGGAAGTTTGCATGATAATGCGCTGGGTAGCAAAACAGATGCCATTATCAAGTATCCAGGCCTGCCGCTTCTTTCTTTCCGTTCTTAATTAATCAATCCATGGTTAATAAATGTTCCCCCAATGTGAAGTGTACTGGCAGTCCGGTGAAGAATTGCAATGTATTTCAAACACAGTCCAATTCATGGCAAGTAAGCATGCAATAGCGATTTGTCAGCTGTTCGAGAAAAGAGCATGAAGTTTAGCTAAAACCCATGTTTTTTATAAACACCATTCAATTTGATATAAAAGTTGTGAGCATTATGTGAAGGAACATGGATTCATGTTTAATCAATGATTTCTTATAATGTACTGATATGAATGCAACTAACTGAATATGAATTGATAATTTTTGCTTGAGAATTTAGAGTTATGAACACTATCGCACTTGCCAGCTGCATCTTGTCCAAAACAGTGGCAAGATAGGCTAGTTTCTGTAGGTGAGCAGTAATGAGCAGAGCAAAGTAACAACAAGAAACACCAGTAACAACAGTATGGGGCAAGCACAGACTCCCAACTGTACAATTTATTGCACAAAAGTTCGCCTGAATATCAGTCCGACAACTCGTGCAAATGAAGGTCCAGTTGGGAATGAACAAGTTACGAAATCAACAATGCCTGCTTTCACTAACAGGACCCTCATTCACATAAAGTATGCAGCGATAGGCCCCTACCAAGGTACGTCACAGCATGATGTCACTGGCACATGAAAAAGGTGTGGCTGGAAAAACACTCCCGCTGGTGGCTCAGCCCGGTACAGTCGTGCGGTGTTTGGGGCAAGTTTTAATTTTTCAAAGCTTACACTTCACGTTACAATGTCGACATTAGCTGTAGTATGTGTCAGCAAACGTCTAGCTGTGTGGTAAACTGTGTGGTAAAATATTTGCCACTCTGTCTGTTTATCTTGAAGAAGTGAACACACGTAATGGCCTGTGCGAGGAACAGCGGCATAGTCTTCAAAAATGTGCACTGTTGATTGCCGCATGTAGTGTGCATTGAAAGGTATTGAGAATATCGGTTCAACTGAGAATATTGTGTGTGGTGTGTGCAGTGTCCATAACAATGTGTCTTGTTTGCCAAGACGTTAGCACTCAGGGCAGGGACCGGTCAATGAAAAAACTTGATTCGACATTTTAGTCAAGGTAAATATGCACTTGACGCGACCATCTGCGAGTGGGTACATCTCGGTGTTTGCGCTGTGTGCAGAAAAAAATTGCATGGTCACCGGGCTGGAAGATACCTTGTTTGTGCTGAAACAGCCAAACACCTGATGAGTTAGATGAGAAATATTAACGCATCAAAACTATAAGTGCTTGCATCAGCAACTACACAACAGCGTGATAACCGCACCCCTGCCACACAGCAGCGAAACATATTTTGAACATGCTGGGAGTGTATTATTTTATAAAAAGCAACTCTGGCAGATTACAAAATCTCACATTGTGCATGCAAGTTTTCTTCAAAGTCAGGCGTACAATGTAGGTGCTGGCCGGTACATTATTAGTTACAAGCAAAAGCGTCTTGCAGGTACATATGCAGATTGCACGAACACCTCTCTCTCTCTCTACACTAGGCACACACATTATATCTTTCAACAAGCACACGCCACTGTTTCGGGGCATAATAACGCTCTACCGTGAACGTATGCTAATCAACCCACTTAGGCGGTTGGCTAGGTCAATCGAGCCAAGTTACAAATTGTATCGCCCGCGAACGTAAACAAAATGCTGCTTTGCATCAAATGGCACTGCAGGCTTCGTTTAATCAACAACGTAGCAAGCGCCATGTGCGTCTTCCTCACTACATTGCACATATGAAAAAATCGATCACCATACACATGCATGTTGCCGCAGTTGTCTCGAATTAGCTCCAGTAAGGCCGCGCCGATGCGCCATGGCTCTGCTGGCGTTAGCGTTGTCAAAGCGAATCGGTAACTGCACTCGCAAAGGCGCGTAAGGTTGCCGTTTCACGACGCCTCGTTCGAGTGCAGCAACACACACTTGCACTGAGTGGCATACTTGGTCTACATAAAAAAAGTGTCCTCCTTACCTTTAGTTTCTTTCACACTGTCGTGAGGGAAGCAACCACAGGCGTCAGCCGTCACCTCGGAGTCCTTCGAGCGCCCGCCCAACCCGCCGATTCCTCGGACGACTCGCACTTGATCCGCACTCGAACAACCGCGGGAATAGGGCGCAATCTTAGCACATCTTACGAACGAGGAACGGCCCTTCCTTGCGTAAATTTAACATTTCGTGCTCTCGTGTGTAGCAGCGCGAACACATGAGAGATGCAACGAAACGGTATGCCTACGTTAACAAAGAAGACAAACAACATGTGGCTTTAGCTGTGAATGGATTTGACTTGGATATCTTTGTAAGAAAAATAAAAAAAAAACATCTGTCGCTGCTATAAACTAAAAAGAGAGTACGTTATCTGGCAAAATAACTTTAAAAGTGATAAACGGTTATTCAAAAAACAAGTTACAACTTATGAATATTTTCAAAGGTCTGTTTTGTTTTTGTTCTAGCAGACGACAGCCTCCTACTGCTTCTACGACTAACGTAGTGCGGTTTCACGTTCGGTGCGTGTCGCCGACGCAAAGCTCTACAGTAGTGATATCAGAGTTATCAACTCTCAATGAATCATAGGATGGCTACAAAGCAGTAACATTTTGACATAGTGCAGTACGCAATCTTTCAAGGTATGACATTTCTTTGCTCTGAAGCAAATCGAAGCAAGCCGGCCGGCGCAATCAGCTGACAACGCCGCTACGCGAGGCATGGTCGTGCGCAATAGCGTCGCGCCCCGCGCTCGATTTGTCATCAAGCGATAGAGCTACTAAGTGGAATACAGCTAGATGCAGGGATTAATGGCGTATCATTCTAATTCCCTGTGGTGGCCGACTCAATCGCAAGAGAGCCCCGCCAAACAACATTCAACTGCTCAAGCTTGTGTGTGGGTGTAAAAATACTTCTTTTCATCCGCGGCGGGGCAGCAATCTGTAGTTGAAAGACATGCAAAAAGCATGTGACGTATATACAATCACAAAACATATGCACACAACAATAGATACGATCGCATATCGTACACGAATATGCCAACACATAGCGTGTGAAAAGCAAATTTATATACATAACCTGAAACCCTTGCCACCCTCCGCCGCGATTAGCTTAGCAAGCTAACGCCCTCAGTTCACGTACACGAGCTCAACTAAGTGGCGCTGGTTCGAGTCCCGCTAGGTCCAAATTTTTTTTGTTTTTTTTTTCAACGTTTTTATTGTACTGCTATCTTTTCTAATGCCTTAGGTTCTAAAACAAAATAAAAGCAATATTGCGTTCAAGTACGTATGTGGGACTGTTTTTTGCGCAACAGTTATTAGTATTTTTATTTTCATTATTAATTTTTTAATTTATTTTATAATATAACAAAAGTAAGGACTAAGGGGAACATTGGGTCTGCTTGATTGTGAAGGGTCTCGAGAAGTGAGATAACTCAAACCAAAAAAATTATTTGAGATAAAACTGAGCATTTCACAGCCGGACCAGTTTCTTCAAGGGTAGGCCCTAGGTATGCGCGAGACTTGCTATATGACTCATCTCAAGCTGTGGCAGCTGAGGGAAGGCAATATCACCGAGAAGCAGTTCCAAAATATATTTTGGTTGATGTTTTTTGATTCCTCCAAAATAAGGGCTGCACAATTGTGATCGAGCCAAACCAAGAATTGCGGGCACGAAGTCATGAGACAGAAAATGAATAACGTTGATTGTTTGAAAAATTGCCTTTAATAAAAGGAAGAGTTATGGAGTGCTACGTAGCTTAACTCGCAGTAGGAATTATATATATACATATAGATAGTTTAAAATGGACAATGTTGCACACACAGATATTGGTTAAATTTCTTTGCAGCACAGTTGAAGCATCTATGTAGAACTGAAGCATCAAGAGAAGCTCATGCGTCCTCACTTTATTGCGCTTTACATAGCTTGTATGCGTCCATGCAGCCATGATATGATATATTTTAAAGCATTTGTTTAACCTATAATCTTCTTATTCATTAAAGCTGGCCCATAAGTTGTGTCTTATGTAGCACTACAATTAAAGCGTAATCTGCATGGTGGTCTGAAACAATGCTTTTGAAAATCTCAAAACAACCCAGCTCTATACACGACCATCCGAGCATCAATGATAAGCACCATTATATGTCTGACATATCAGTTGTGCTCTCATACTTAATTATTTTTCTGACCACTCCCTCTGCCCCTACCTCGTTTCTGTCGTGAAGCTGTGGCAAGTTGTGTATAGCTGAATTTATAGTGTAGGAGCACATACTATCAATAAAAATTATTTTTAGGCTACATGCAATTAGTTTTCATAGATTTTCATTTCTTTTGTCGGTGCTCAGGAGAGCTAAGCTCATGGTCGATATTTCAAAATGACATTTCTCTTTGCCAATGTTAATGAGAACAGTTTCATTAATATTGACAAGTTCTTTCACATTGAATTTAGTTCTCATTATTATTGTTTCTACCAAAAAACAAGCCCTTGAAGTTATGCTTTTTTGCTTGATTTGTTTTCGTGCAACAGCATGCAAGTAAATTGACAGTTATTGTCATTCCTTGTGAATGACACAATTTCCGTTTGACAGACTTTAGCACCTGGTCATCTGCAGAAGTTGTATTCATTCTGGAAAAGGGCGAACAGCGGTGACTGACAACACAGACTAGCCTGCATTATTCTTTTGTAGTATATATGTCACTGTGAATTCATTTAAAACTTTATAGAGCTCGGATTTCCTGCTGAAAATGTGACAACAACTGTACAGTTTCCACATTTTTGCAACAATCCACATGCCTTTCATACACTATTGCACATTTTCGTAAGCACCTTACAAAATCTGTATATTTCCGTAAGACCTTACATTCTGCATTTTCCTTATGAAAGCTTCTGTACACTCCATACACTTTCCTTATCCTTCCATATCTTCCATAATGAACTCTCCGTATGCTCCATAAGTTTCCTTATCTTTTCGTATACTCCATAAAAAGCTTTCCGTATACGCCATACAATTTCCTTATCCTTCCGTATACTCCATAAGAAGCTTTCCGTAAATGCCATACAACTTCCGTATATTTCCATAAAACTCCTTATGTTTTCCGTATGAAGTATAAGGAAATGTTACGGAGTCCATATATTTTCCGTACGATTTCATACGGAACGTTTCAGTAGGGAGGCCTAGCCGCCTACGTTCCTCTCGGACATGACGGACTCCCGTATGAACAATGAGGCTTCCGACGTACCCGAGAATGACAAGGAAGATTTCGGCTAGAAAGTTGCTGCCGGCCGACGATTCCGTGTTAAGAAGAAGAGCAGCACAGCGGCCAACGCGATGCCATGCAACTCACAAGCGTCCAGTGGAGACGCCGCCACCGGTGGTGGCAGGAGAGCCACAAACGCCACCTTCGCGTTCACGAATCGTGTTGTCAAAGCCTCGAGGATGCCCCAACTGCATGAGTAGCATCACGAGATTATAATCCGACCACGGGGAGGACTGAATTTGAGCAAAGTGAGCACCACGGCGATCGAAACTGCAGTGATCGAGGCTTCGGGCCTGACGGCAGAGCAAGCAAATAAAGATGCAGTGTGCCCCAACTTCACGCAAAATATCATCGAGGTTAGCACGCCTGAACCAGATAATGTGGCAAGGTATGTCAGATTCAAGTCCTTCAAGATCGTGGAAGCGGAGTATGAAGTCAATGCGTACGAAATGGCCCCACACGCCACTTGCAAAGGTGTGATTAGACGACTCGACACCAGGGACTCCCAGTCCGCTATAACGACAAATGTCGTGCATGAGCGCGATCTGCTAGCTTTGGCTGCAAAGCGTATCAAGACTTTGGGTTCAGTCATCGTCTTCTTCGACGGACTGCGTGTGTCAAAGCTTGTACGTTACGGACCAACCTTGGTAAGATGCTACCTCTACAGAAAACAATTTGATGTGTGTTTCACTTGTGGTAGGGTAGAACATCGCTCGGATGTGTACCGAACTCCGGGCTCTGTTCAGTGTCGAGGGTGTGGAGCCCTCAACCCACCAGAGAACCACATCTGCACACCCACGTACAAGCTTTGCGGAGGAGGCCACCCCACCAGAGACAAAACCTGCAGGAAGCGGTTTCAAATACCCTATGTAGTACGGGCCCGCCGAAGGGAACGCGACCGGTCGCGATCGGCCACGAAAGCGCCTATGGAGACGCCAAGACTACACAAGAGCCCCAGAAACCGCTCACGCTCTCGGAGTTGCTCGTTATCAAGATGCTGCCCACTACCCAGGAAGAACAGCCGCTCTAAGTTGATGATGATGATTGATGTTTTGTGGCGCACGGGCCAATTCACGGCCAAAGAGCGCCAGTTCATCTTACTAAAAATATGGACAATGATTGTGACAAGCGGCTGTATAAGGGCCATAAAATTTCTCGCGGTAAGGCGGGTAAAAACATACAAGTAATAAATTCATGACCATGCTGTGAAAGGTGTGTGTGGTGTGAATAGATGACAAAATTTGGTGATAAAAAAAGACGATGGTGGATATGTATGGCATTAGCACAAGTGCCTCACTCGTTCATACCCTTGCGTCCAAAGGCCGTGAGGCAAGTGCTTTCTTGTGTAACCACCGCAGCACCTCTCTGGAGAGGTCATGCTACGGGATGCCCGGGTATATGATATGAAAACTATGAATTTCTTTTAAAAACGCTAACAATGATTTATGACTAAAAAGCGGTTCTCTACCGACGAACATTCCAGGGTGTAAAGGTACATGTTGTCGGTAGGGTAATGAAAAATGTAGTTTTCTTAGAGTTTCTAAGTGTTTGCACTGAATTAACATGTGAAGGGCTGTTGATGCTTCACCACATCTGTCACACAATGGTGGATCGTCACCAGACAAAAGATAAGTGTGTGTCGCGTAAGTGTGTCCTATCCTGAGTCTCGTTAGTATTACCTCTGTATGACGCGATTTCGATACGGGCCGCCAATGACCAAGGTGTGGCTTAATAACGTGTAGTTTGTTTTGTGTGTGTGTATCCCACTTGCTCTGCCAGTATACCCTGAGGTTTCGTTTGAGAGACGGCTTAAGATCAAGGGCTGGGATTGATATGGGTGTAGGGGCAGTGCTTTTGTGGACGGATGCAGCGAGCTGATCCGCCCTCACGTTGCCTTGAATCTCACGGTGCCCTGGCACCCGGCACACTACAACATGTTGTTTGAGTGTGTAGAGTGTGCATAAAATGGAGTAAAGTGAGACAAGGACTGGATTTTTGTGTTTTTTAAGAGTGTGCAGAGCCGTTACTACACTGAGGGAGTCTGTATAAATTACTGCCTTTTGTATTTGTAATTGCTTGATGTGTTTAGCCGCCACAAGTATCGCATAGGCTTCCGCTGTGAAGATACTTGTGCCTGTATGTAGAGGGCCAGCATCCGAAAAGGATGGACCGACAGCAGCGTAGGACACAGAGTAGTTAGACTTGGAGGCATCTGTAAAGAACTCAGGACGTGTGTATTTGTGTTGAAGTTCCAGGAAGTATGTTCAGAAATTGGCAATAGGCGCATGTTTTGTAACTTCCAGAAAAGACACATCGCAGTCTATAGTCTGCCATTGCCACGGTGGCGGGTATGCTACAGGAGCCATTAAACTGTGTTCTAGTGAGACTCCAGTTTCCTCAGCTAGACTCTTCAGGCGAATTGAGAAGGGCTGCCTCATCGAAGGCCTGTTTTGAAACAAAATTGAGCTCGGCAAATCATTAATAGTAGAGTATGAGGGGTGCTTCTTGTCTGCTTTCGCCTTAAGGAAATAAACAAAGGACATGTAAGTTCTCTGCAGATGAAGCGACCACACATTTGACTCGACATAAAGGCTTTCTACGGGGCTAGTGCGAAAAGCACCCGTAGAAAGGCGGATGCCCAAATGGTGCACGGGGCCCAGCATCTTCAAAGCACTTTGAGTCACAGACTGATAAACAACGACCCCATAATCTAAGCGGGTGCGAATGGGGCTTCTATATAGGTTCATGAGACATTGCCTGTCACTACCCCACCTAGTACGTGACAACACTTTTAAAACATTCTTGGTTTTTAAAGATTTTGTTTTTAGATACTTGATGTGCGGTACGAAGGTCAGCTTGTTATCCAAGATTAATCCTAAGAATTTATGCTCCGTATTAACAGACAGACGTTGACCATTCAGTTCAATGTCGGGTTCTGAGTGCATGCCTCTCTTTCTGGAGAACAAGACACACGTGCTTTTTTGTGGGTTCAGTCGGAATCCGTTTTCCTCTGCCCATTTGGAGACCTTGTTTAAACCTAATTGAACCTGCCGCTCACACATTGCCAGATTGCAAGACCTGAAGCCGACATACAACAACGTCATCAACATATGTACAATAAAACATATGGCGAGGGATGGTCAAGCGCAAGGACTTCATTTTTATGAGAAAAAGTGTGCAGCTAAGTACACCACCTTGTGGCACGCCTGTTTCCTTGAGAAATGTTTGGGAAAGAACCGTGCCCACTGGGACACAGAATGTCCGGTTTGACAGGTAACTTTTGATTATGTGAAACATTCTTCCGCGCACGCCAAGGTGGGACAGGTCTCTTAATTTTAGAATTCCAAAACGCCATGTTGTATCATAAGCCTTTTCGATATCGAGGAACACAGAGAGAAAATATTGTTTATGGACGAAGGCGTCTCTGATCTGTGCCTCGATACGAACAAGGTGGTCTGTCGTGGATCTACTCTCTCGAAACCCGCACTGAAATGGGTCGAGCAAATTGTTTGTTTCAAGAAAGTGTACAAGTCGGCAGTTTATCAATTTTTGGAAGACTTTGCACAAGCAGCTTGTAAGTGCAATAGGCCTATACCTCGAAGCTAAAGAAGGGTCCTTGCCCTCTTTCAAAATGGGAATAACAATAGCCTCTTTTCAGGAGGTAGGAATAGTGCCAGAAGACCAAATAGCATTGTACAAACAAAGTAAGGTTTTTCGGGTTTCGTTTGGTAGGTTTTTTAACATTTCATACATCACACGGTCAGAACCTGGGGCAGAAGTACTGCAGGAGTTTAGAGATGTTCGGAGCTCAGCTAGACTGAAAGCTTGGTTATATGCCTCATATCTAGTGCATTTGTGTTCGAGTTTCTGCTTTTATATTCTTGTTCTGTATTTTTGGAAAGTGTCAGTATAGTGGGACGAGCTGGATACCTGTTCGAAGTGCGCACCGAGGAAGTTTGCCTGATCTTCAAGGTATCACCCTGAGTGTTTACGAGTGGAAGTGTGTGTACTTGTTTACCTGCTATCCTACCGACCATGTTCCTGACTTTAGCCTCCTGTGTGTATGAATTGATCCCTGACAAAAACTTCTGCCAGCTTTCTTTTCTGGCCCACCGACGCATTCTCCTGCCTTGAGACTTTATTTTCTTGAAGGTTTCAAGATTTTCGGCTGTCGGTGAGTTCCGAAGCAGCCTCCAAGCTCTGTTTTGCTGTTTGCGCGCGTTTCGGCATTCAGAGTTCCACCATGGCACACGCCGTTTTCCAGGGTGTCCATTTGTTTGTGGGATGCATTTTGTTGCAGCATCAATCAAAAACGCTGTGAAGTAGTTCACAGCAACATCAATGTTCAAAGTACAGATGTCATTCCAACCTAGACAAGCGATAGTATAAAACTGTTCCCAGTCGGCTCTGTTTATGAGCCCCTTGGGAACACGTGATGGACACTCAGTTACTGTCGTTGTGCTCAAAACTACGGGGAAGTGGTCACTTCCGTACAGATTACTGACAACTTTCCACTGGAGTAGAGGCACAAGAGATGGAGATACTATGCTTAGGTATATGGAGGAGTAGGTGTTATTAGCGAGATTATAATAGGTTGGTTCTTTTCGATTTAGGAGACACGCGCTCGACGAGAGAAGGAACTGTTCGATCAGTCGACCTCGCGCGTCATACCGAGAGTCACCCCATAGCCTGCTATGCGAATTAAAGTCTCCAAGGAGAATATAAGGCTCCGGAAGTTCATCAATTAAAGAGTGTAAATCACGTTTTTGCAGCTGATAGCTAGGAGGAATGTAAATAGTGCAGATTGTGATCAGTTTATCAAAAAGAACCGCTCGAACAGCCACTGCCTCAAGGAATGTTTGGAGTTGTAAGTGTGTGCATGCTATTCCTTGATTCACTATGATGGCAACACCTCCGGATAATGTCATGGCATCAACACGGTCTTTTCGGAAAATAACGTACTTACGAAGAAAATTTGTGTGTTTTAAATTAAGGTGTGTTTCTTGTACACACAGCACTTTTGGTGAGTGTTCGTGTAAGAGTTCTTGGATGTCGTCAAGGTTTCTGAGAAGGCCCCTGACGTTCCATTGTATAATTTGAGTCTTCATGGTGAATGTTAAATAGTGCTGTGTGTACGAAAAGCGAGTGGCTGTTTAGAGAGGGAGTTTGGGTTCACCTAACAGGGCCGTCACCAGGCCCTGTTATCTGCTTTTTTGTTTTCTTGGCGCGCTCCAAGGAGCCACGCCGCTCTTTCGGCACCAAGGGTACCAACGTATCCCTTGCCTCCTCGGAGGCACTGGATGCCCGCACGTGCGGGCTGTTAGTTCGAGTCTCGGGCCTCGCCTGGTGAGGTGAGGCCTTGAGACCCGAGGACTCTGGAGTCTCCAGTCTCTGTTTGGGAGTAGGCGGTGTAGCCTGGGCTACAGCCGCCTTGGGGTCAGGTGCCACAACTACCGGCTCGGTATGCGCGGGCCGAAGGAGTGGCGAGGGCTGGTGCGGCGGTGCCCCCTGACGCGCCACATCAGCGTATGTAGGTCCATAGAATGGAGCGACTCTTCGCCGTGCTTCTTTAAATGTTGTGTTCTCTTTCACCCTGAACGTAATTATTTCTTTTTCTTTTTTCCAGTATGTGCAGGAGCGTGAATATGCGGCATGGTTTTCTTCGCAGTTTAGACAGTGTGGCGGTTGTTTGCAGTTCTCAGACACGTGGCCTAGGACTCCACATTGTGCACAAGTCTGGCGACCACGACAGGTTTTAGAGCCATGGCCATACCTCTGGCATTGGAAGCAACGACGAGGGTTTGGTATGTACGGCCTGATAGATGTCTTCGTGTACCCTGTTTGAATAGGTTCCGGCAGTTTACTGGATGCAAACGTGAGTATTAGGTGTTTTGTCGGTGTTTCCTTATTATCTCTTCTGATGATGATTCTCTCTACATTAGTGACATTTTGGCTCTTCCACCCCTCCAAAAGTTCAGTCTCAGTCAAGTCAAGTAAGTCCATGTCAGATACCACTCCGCGAGTTGTGTTCATTGATCGATGCGGTGTTATGATTACTGGTATGCCACCGAAATCTGAAAGACGGTCTGGCTTTTCAAGTTGTTCTTCGTAACGGATTTCGAGGAGAAGGTCTCAACAAGCCATTTTGGTTACCTTGTATCCTGTGCCAAGAGTTTCGGTAAGACATCTAGAAACCAGGAAAGGAGAGACGGTTCTGACTTGCTTTTCAGTTTTTTCACAGTGGATAACATGATAGTGAGGATATTTTTCTTTTGGCTGGTTGAAAAAATTTATATCATCGGTGCGTACCCGCTTTAAGCCGGTACGATCAGATAGTAAGGGGAATGTTCTGTGCATGCCTGTCTTATTTTTGTTCAGCAGCGTTGGCGGCCACCCACCACGGAGCCCAACGAGGGGACGCTACAAGATTGCGGATGCTGAAACCTGCAGACGCCAGCCGTACAACGCCACTATAACCCAATGCGCCTAGACCAAGGTAGGCTATTTGCACAGGGTTAACCCTAGCCGCCAGGAAGTTTGGAAGTAAACGGAAGAGAGTAGAAGACAGGACAGATAAATAGTAAGAGATAAAGACGAAGATGTTGGGAGAGAGATAGGAAAAGGCGACTGCCGATTTCCCCTGGGTGGGTCAGCCCGGGGGTGCCGTTTACGTGAAGCCGGGGCCAAAGGGGTGTGTTGCCTCTGCCGGGGGGGCCTTAAAGGTCCCATCAACCAGCATCGGCTCAACCCCCAGGATCCCCTTTTCCCCGGACACGGCAAAGCCACGCACGGCTAGGCGTGGGGGGGAGTAGAAACTCCCCGGTTAGCTCGAGTCCGTGGTGTCGCTACACACCAAACGCCTACTTGCGCAGGCGCCCCTGCGGGGCGCTCCAAGTCGAGGGGAGTGCCGGAGAGCTCAGAATTTGGAGCGCCTGGTGCCACGCCGGCTGCTGGGACCACTTGGGCCGATAAAGCAAAAGGTACCGTGAGAGTCGCTAGTAGCACTGCTGCGCCAGCGGTGACTGATAGCAATTATGCCAGAATAGACCAATTAGTTAGGGAGGTAAACTCTTTGCGGAATGCTAACGAAGAACTTACCAAAGAGGCAATCGAACTCAAAAATAAGACGCAGCCATGCCCTGCGAGCGTAGTAACAGTCAGGCCAGTCAGTCAAAATAATGAATCATGGGAGGGGGACTGCTCCCCCGATCCTAAAAAGAGAGCAGTTAGCCCCGAAAGTCATTAAGTTTTCTCAGTGCTTACTGGACTGAAAGTGGTTATTAAAGAAATGAAAAAGACGACAGAAACGGACAGAGTGGACAAGCTATGGAAATGGAGGTTGACGGCAGAAAAGAGATTCAAGAAACTCGAAATAAAAAATGATGACGACGAATTGTTGCCGTCAGACTCGGAAAGTCTAAATTCACTCTGTGGACCGTCAGGGAGTACTCCAAAAAAAACGAAGGCGAGTAAGAGCAAACTAAACTCATCGAGTAATTATGGCTAGCACGCACAGTTTTCGTGAGTGGCAGTGGAATCGTCGCGGATTCCTCAACAAAAAGGCATCGCTGTACCAATTAATCAGGTCAATGGGGGACAAACCGAAATTATGCTGCAGGAAACTTTATCGGGCGAGGTCAAACTAACCGGCTACAAATCGGCATGTAGAGGAAAACATTGCGGGAGAGGATTAGCAACCCACGTTGACAGAAAGCTACCTCTTATCGAACACGATGTCCCGCTCGGAATTGACTAAAATCGAGTATACCTTAGTAGAAGGCGCACTTAAAGGCAGGGGGTCAAGGGGCGCAGCATTTTCTGCTTATACATTTACAGCAGTCCCAGCGCTAGGAAATAGAACTTCAGGACACTTTTCACCAAGGCACTCGCCATCACCAAGAGCTCCCCGCTTATATTAGGAGGTGGCCTTAATGCCCCCTACCAGGCGTGGGGATACACTTGGAATACAGAGAAAGGAAAAGGGCTATGGGACCTTGCCACAGATCTCGGACTGAGCCTGATCACCGATCCGGCTTTTCCCACCCGCTGTGGTACGTCCACGTGCAGAGAGACTACACCAGACCTCAGTTTTGTGAAGAACTTAAAAGTGAGCTGAAAAAATTCAGGCACAGGTCAAGGTAGCGACCACTATATCATACACATTGGTATAGGAATGCCGAAACAACAGACTAGAACCTTTCGGTGCACCGACTGGGACCTTTTTAGGAAAGCTAGAGCAAAACGACTAGAGTTGGAACCCATAGAAACTGGCAGACAGCCCTTCAAGACCTGGATCAATCAGGTCGCAGAGGGCCTGCAGGAGGCCACTAAAAATATCAAGACGGAGACAGCATAAAGACCATAGATAGTAGGCTCGCACATCTAATCGAGGCCAAGAAATTCATCCTGCAAAAATGAAAAACACAAAGACTTAACTGAAAGCTCAGGGAAAAGATAGCGTTGCTGAATAGACAGATAGAGGAGCACTCATAAACCCTTAAAAAACAACAGTGGGACGAAGCTTGCAACTAGGCAGACGGTAGAGTCAAACGTGGGGGCAGTTGGAACCTCCTCAAACATCTATTGAACGAGAACGAAACTAAGTCTAACATGTGAACGGCTATTGCGAAACTAGTACATGAGGTGAGCCAGTCTAAGACTCAAGAGCTAATCATGCAGGAGCTTGCGGGAAAATATCTCCCGCTGAAACAACCGGGGGATAGCGATGAACACATAGAGTACTCTGGACCACCATGCGAGGAAATGGGCCATCGTTTCACTGAGGGTGAAGTGCGAGCTGCCCTCCATGGTCCTTTTAGCAGATCGGCATGTCGGGCCCGATAGAATTACTAACAAACTGTTAATGAATCTGGACGATAACTCTATCATTTACATGACGGATCACTTCACCGACTTATGGAAAAAAGAGAATATCCGAAGGAATGGAAGCAAGCCAATACTATTCTCATACCCAAACCAGGTAAAGCACTCAGCCTAGATAACCTCCGTCCAATCGCACTTACTGTCATGCCTAGGTAAAGCTATAGAACACATCATTCTCAACAGACTCACGCGCTACGTCGAACAACATGACATACTCCCATATAACATGATCGGTGTCCGTCCCGCGCTGTCGACTCGGACGCCATGCTCCTGATCAAGCACCAGTTCATACAGTAGCAGTGCATAAGAGAGCTACTGCTAGGTTTCGACGTCGAAAAAGCTTTTGACCGCATAGAGCGTAAGGCCATCCTCGAGGTCCTATCCACGCTGGGTCTGTACGAGAGGTTTTTCCGCATAGTCAAGTCGTTTCTTAGTGGTAGACAAGCGAGCATCACACTAGGAGAACTAAAATCTAAGTAGGGGGCACTGGGCAACAGAGGCACCCCACAAGGAGCTGTGCTCTCACCCATGTTATATAATTTAGCAATGACCAGAGTTGCGAGGGATTTGGAGCGGATAGAAGGTATACACTTCGCAATATATGCCGACGATATAACCATATGGAGCGCCAAAGGAAACTTAGGCCAAACGGAGACTAGACTTCAGGAGAGTGTCGACATCGTGGAAAGCACTCTCGGCGAAATGGAGCTAAATTGTTTGGCGGCGAAGTCAGAACTTTTGGTTATAAAAATCGAGGTTGGGGTCGAAGACCCAAGGGCTATGTCCCAGGTGAAGAACCCAACATTATCTTGCACTGTCAGGTAGGATGCGCGATCAAGCAGGTAGAAAAACTTGAAGTTCTAAGCTTCTACACTAGAAGTGAGAGGTAAGAACCTCACTGCCATTTAGCATATTTCAAAAAAAACCTGACCAAGTACTCAAGCTTCTAAAGAGAATCATCAACCGACACAGGGGCCTTGGTGAGGACAGTGCTCTGAGGCTACTATACGCCTTCGCTCTCTGTCACTTCACCTACGTGGCAGGTCTCCTCTAATGGTCGCAGGCCGAGCTGAACAAGCTCAACACCATTATCAGAAAGTTAGTTAAGGCTGCCCTAGGTATACCCAACAGTGCGTCGAACGAGAAACTCATGAGCTTAGGCGTGCACAATACTATGCAAGAAATGGCAGAAGCCCAACAGATGACGCAGCAGCAAAGACTAACGAGGACACGTGCGGGTAGGCTGATACTCAAGACAATCGGGTCAGTCCACAATAGATCGAAGAACCTGAAGGAGGTCGAGGTCGAACTGAAGCCGAAGCTTAGAGACGTGATCAGAACCACTCCCCGGCCTAGAAACATGCATCCGGAGCACAATGTCAGCTGGCGAAGAGCGAGAACGAAAGCTTTATTGAAAGAAATCAAACAGGTAGGACAACAGGTGGCCGTCGTGTACGCAGTCTGGGTGAAAGGCCAAGAGGCCTACACGGCTGTGATGATCAACAGCCAGGGAGAGGTACGGGACGCCCTGACTATACTCACCAAGGATTCCACGGTTGTGAAACAAGCCGCAATTGCTTTAGCTATTAGGAACAGAAAATGGTCATACATTTAAAGCGACTCCAAAGCAACAATTACGAGCTTCGACAAGGGCTATGTCCCTATGTCACTGAAACTGTGGTTAAACTTTTGAACAAAGTCAATCCTATCGATACTGAAGTTCGATGGTTTCCTGCGCATATGGAACAAGTGAACGAAACTCGGGTCAACCTCAATGAGGTGACAAATGACCTGGCACGAGAACTCACTTGCCGTGCCGGTCAGACCCGATCCGGCGCCCACTACCATTCCGGGGGCTATAAAGATAATTTAATCACTTATAACGACATCACAAAATATTATTACATGGGGCATAGGCAATTCTCACTGCCACATGCAAAACTGAACAGGGCTCAGGCAGTCACGCTACGTTTACTGCAAACCGGAACTTACCCCACTCCGTATTTTTAACATAAAATTCTCACTGACAGTGAAATTCAAGACAAGTGTGACGCGTGCGATGGCATCATTGGGATCAGACCCATGCTGGCAGGCTGTCCCGTGACTCTCGCCTACCCCAAAGAACAATGGCTTTACTGGTAGACGATGGTGCGCAGCGCGTCTTATCAATACCAACTACGGCCAGTCCAGAAGGTCCACGATGACGCCACGAGGCTTGGCCTGACGGTACCGACGTGGACGCGGCCCGCCTCGGTCTGAAAGGACCGGGCTTCAGGACACAAATAAGTTTTGTGAATGAACGAATGACGAGCCGTGTAAGTGCGTTTGATGACGGGTGAGCGCGACGCGCTCACCGTGGCTGGTAGCCGCTTCTCAGTAGAAATGAAGGTCCGTTGAATTAACGGGGGCGAGTTCACTAGACCTCGGTGCGATGAAAAAAAAGAACAAACAGACACACACGTCCGCGAAGTCACAGGCGCTCGAAGATCGCCATGTCCACAAAGGAAGAAAAAGAAAGGATGAAGACAAACGTCCATGATGTCACAGGCGCGTTCCACAAAGAACGCGTTGAAAGCTCCAAGCTCGCGTTTGTAAACACTGGCGTACGTCCTTGGGAACAAGAGTTCCTACTCGGTGAAAGTGGCAAGCCCCTGACGACGATACGCAGCGATGAGATGGCGGCGCTCATCGGTAGAGGCACCGCACCGCAGCAGAACGTGCTCTACACTCTCTGGTTGCGGGCAATGGGAGCAGGACGGGCTTCCCTTACCAGTTATTCGGTGCATTTTTTCCGTCATCTTCAGCTGACCGACGTGGAGGCAGAGGAGGAAAGCACGCTCTCTCCTTGTCAATCTGATCCTCATACAGTACCTTGGGCGATACTGTGTACAGGTATTCTACAGAAAAGCGAGCTTTAAGAAACTGATCTGCGACGTAAACTTCCAGCTTGAATCCCCACAAACATGAGCATTCGGAGAAGTTTGATGAAACAGTTAGGTCTGGTAAGCAATCAACAAGTGTAACCTGCAAGAAGGAACGGAGAACAGGATAGGAATTGACTCGAAAAAAAAATAAGAATCGTGACACTATTTGCCATAGATAAAGGTGTTTTAATTTGAAACCACCCTCACTAAATGGCTTGAATATGCTGTCACGATGCATGGGCTCAAAAGTCGAAGACCATATATGAAAGTAGCGAAAATCTGATGAAAGCTTTGTATATAAAATCTTGCGGAATGGATAAATTGCAATACATTGTAAAGCTCTGTTGTTAAGAAAGTATTGAAAGCTTCCGCTCTCCCAAAGATTGAAAAAGTACTTAAAAATATTTGCACTTAAATTATTTGCGCACTTCAAACATATTTGCAACATGTAGAACAATAGTATTGACCATGTACAAAAATTTACACATAGTTTGATGTTTTGCCTGTACTTGTTTATTTGATTATTTATGATCAAAGTGCAACTGTGTTCTCTTTACGTTCTGTACGTTGCATCAGGCATTTACGTCACCTTAAATGCCTAATGAAAGCTCTCGTGTAATTTTGTTCGTTTTCTTGAAAAAAAAGTTATTTGATGCTGTGATTTTTTTATACAAATTGTATTCTGCTTGTATACTTTCTCTCGTTAGACCTCCTACTAGCCTATGGCTATGGGTCTATTCAGTGTTATGCATTTCATGAAATGTAATGAAAACAACCTCAATAAATTCTTTAAAAAGTTGAGGGCAAACAAATGTCTGGGGAACAAATGCCTGGGCCTGTCGTTCAAGTTTAGGGACGCACTCCTTCCAGTAATGCGCACTGAATCTACATGCACGCAATGGTACACCAAGGTATATTGGAGCAGTTCTTGTCCGATTAATCCCTGCGAAGTGTCGAAAATGTTGTATATACTAATGAAAAGTTTGATAGTATCAGGAGCTCGTTTAAATCCCTCTCAGAGTTTAGGACTGTGATTTGGCTTGCGGAGTAGTCACACCAGTGCTTGGAACTCGTTTCTAAACTGGCCTTAGGCAGGCTTCATGTCAGGGGGGGGGAGTGATTCAAATGAAAATAGGAGAAAAGTGAGCCCTGTAACTGTCTCTCAGGGAGAGGACACCTCAACCGTAGCTCACGAGGAGGGGGGGCAAAGGAGGGATTAAAATGATAGGATTAAAAGGTGAAGAGATAGAGAGGGAGGAAAGAGAGAGCGAAGCGCCGGGACGGCGAACGACGGAAGTAAGATGGACACGGTTGCAGGAGTCTGAGGACGGAACACCACTGGCGAGAGCTCTTGTCGGCGGAAGGATATGACGTAGGGCAAGTCCATAAGTTCAGAGCTACGCTGTCGTCGGCGATCGGCACCAGGAGATGACGTAGGGTCAGCCCAGTCCGCCAGAGCTACGCTGACGTCGGAGATCTCGAGGGCACAACCGGTCGGCATGAAATCCAGCGAGGAGTCCTTGATGTCGGGAAAGAAAGCGCGTTAATATCAGTAATAAAGCGTTTTAGAACAATGGAACAGCCAGGCGTCAGACAATGCGAATTTCGTAACGACTGAGTCGTCCAATGCTCCAAGCCATCAGAAAACTTGTTCTCGATCGCCTATTAACTGTGGCGCATACCCACTTCACGTATATTTCCTCGTCGTCAGGCACTGCATAAACAATTGCACAAAATTTCCAACAAGTGTGTCGCGGATAATGCGTACGCTTCTCCAAAGAATGATGAAGGATAGCATAGTGAATGCTTGCCTAGTACACGAAATTTATGATTAATTATGAAGCATTGAATACCGAGCAGCGTGCTTGTAGAATTCTAAAGAGTGTTTAGAGAAGGCGCTGAAAGGTCACTTTTATAGTTTTCGCTGCGACTGTGCTGCGCATTCCGCGCAGGCTGTCACACCGGTCCCGT
This sequence comes from Rhipicephalus annulatus, assembly GCA_013436015.1. Lineage (NCBI taxonomy): Eukaryota > Metazoa > Arthropoda > Arachnida > Ixodida > Ixodidae > Rhipicephalus > Rhipicephalus annulatus. Next base: position 22,559 of record WOVY01003451.1, read on the forward strand.
TAAATAGGGAGGCGATCGCCGGGCTAATTCCAAGGGCCGAAGTATCGGACCCCCGAACCGCACCACGAAAGCGTGGACAATTTAGAAGTGGTCCTTTTTGGCGCGCCAGCGGACGCCGGCTGTGGCCCAAAGAAGAAGTCAGAGCCGAGAGTTGATAAACAAACAAAATTATATTCTCAATAACGGCAGATCGAAAACAATACACAAGTATGCACACTCCACAATAGATGAGAATAATATGTCACCAATAAAACACCGTATTACACAATACAATCAGCCACACTCAAAACAACAGACACAGACAACAATACGCACTACAATGCAGTCAGCATGCATTGAACAACCAAGACACTTAAAGACTAAAGAGATAGAAAACCTATTCAGTCCAAAGTTCTTGGAACAAAAGTCTGGATGATACTCTTCCGAAAATCACTCACTCAAAGTCCAGCGTTGTTGTCGTTCCGCGCCCTCGAAGTTTCTCTTCCAGGAAACCTCGCGTCTTCAATTGGCCACTCTTCAAACTTCAACTTCTTCGCCGAAACACGTCGGCTTCCCACACGCAGCTGTTGCCCCGCGTCTTCGCTCGATAGCGGTAAACACACGCTCTTGCCTGTAGCTCGAGCCTTCACCCCTCAGGTGGAAATCCTCTTCATCTCCGGCTTCGTCCCTACGGACCAAAACCTTCGCCGACTACACGGCGGTATACCCTACGCGCTCTGGCGCTAACTTCCGTCTCCTCCTGATCTCTCATCTCGGCTGCTCGGTTAAATACCTTGCGCGCGACATTCCAGAAAGTTCTCGTCATTTCGTCGGCGCGATACGCAGCGAAGGCTGGGCAGAGGCGAGATGGTATGACTGCCCTCCGCGTCGGATGACTCAACTCAGCGTGACCACGCCTCCTTCGTTCTAGAAATATCGCGGGCTTGCTGGGCCGCCGATGTGGGGTGAGGAGGTTCGTCGGCGAAGCCACGCTTCCGAGGGGAGAGCGCGCGCCCGGGGAGCCTTGTATGTTTGTTTTCTTTTTTTTTTCTTTTGACCTCGTGGCGTTTCTCCCACCCGTTATCGCAAGAATTTGGCGGCGCGCCCATTTTTAGCGCTCGTTCTGTGACACAGGCCTTGCGTTTTTTTAACATGTTTAAAGCGCTAAGTGTCAAAAAATTAAAGCAGATGTCCATTAAAGTCGCTCCCATGTTCCTTCGCCTCTTAAGAATAATAAACAGTTGCTTTAGTAGATATAAGGAAATGCATGGCCGCAAGTGCCCAGAGCATTACGGCACTACAAGGCAGGCACCGCCTCCTTGTGCCCTGAGCAATATGGCCGCCATGGATTCACCTATATTAACGTGCCAAGAGAAATAAAAAGTCAATAACGGGGCCGGACAACCGTCCTGCCACCTGAATCAACAAGTTCGCTTTAACACAGGATACTCTCTGTACGCACAGCAGCATCTCTTCTTAATTTACAGACAGAAATATTACAGTAAAACATCCGAGGCTTCGAAACCTCGATGATCTACACGAACTCCTCCATAAACACAATCCAAGAGAGCTGTGTGTACATAATTAAAACGAACACACACAAACTTTCTACGTAACTATGTAGTCTTCCGAAAAGATAGCGATGATGCCATGCTATCACCCGGTGGTGTAGCTGTTATAGTTAGTCAATAGCATGCACGTAATTATCCCTTTAAACTTCACTCGAGGTGGAGGCTGTCCTGAGCAGTTCTTCTAAACAAACTCGTCACCGTCTGCTCTATGTACATACTGTTACGCCTGCAAGTCCACACCGAATTTCGATGCCTCTGCAAAGGCAATCTGATTGATTGATTGATTTGTGGGGTTTAACGTCCCAAAACCACCATATGATTATGAGAGACGCCGTAGTGGAGGGCTCCGGAAATTTCAACCACCTGGGGTTCTTTAACGTGCACCCAAATTGAGCACACGGGCCTACAACATTTCCGCCTCCATCGGAAATGCAGCCGCCGCAGCCGGGATTCGAACCCGCGACCTGCGGGTCAGCAGCCGAGTACTTTAGCCACTAGACCACCACGGCGGGGCTGCGAAGGCAATCTGTGTCAAGGCCAGCGGTCGCACCCGCCTGGCGCAATCATCTCAACGACGTCATCAAGCGGCGGCGCCGGTCTGTCACGCAACGCACAGCGAGCTCCCTCAGCCCACGAGCCAGTTGAAGCAATCGGCGCCTTCCAGTCTGGCGAGTCTTATGCAATGCGTGGCGGCGTCACTCGTCCTTGGGTGCAACCAAGCGCAGCAGCCCCAGATTTGATAAGCATGACACAGCCCAGCGGAAGGCCCCATTGGAGGATTCTGACATCACGGCCAGCGGCGCTTCTGGTTCGACGTTGGTGACTCAAAGGATCCACCCGGTGCCCTGCGGCGCGTCGCCGGCAGTAGACATATGTTTCAGAAAAGCCTCTCGGTTGCTTCGAGACCCTTTCGCTGTCGGCGCACCTGGTGTCCTTGGCAGCGGCGAGTTTCGCGGCGCCCTTCGTAACCTCGTCGGCTGTGCTCTTCGTAAAAGAATGAGAAGCCGACGGATGCCTGCGAGAGAAGACATCTCGGCTCTTCGAGTCCCTAAGCTGTCGGCCCCAGTGCCGAATTTGTAACGCCTCTATTTCTATACTTTACAGAAACCTTGCCTCCTTAACTCACAGTCGTCTCGTCCGCTCGTCTATCAGCTCTGCGCAGAAGCAGTCACAAGCTGTGTAACACACGCTACCAAGCGGCTGGTGACCTTGGCGGCGGAGTTCGGAGCAGTGGCGCTTTCGGGACCGTGTTGGTGTCTCGCCTTCGTAACAGTGGTGGCAGCGGTGGGATCGGCCGGCGTCAGCGACATCTATGCGGTGAGTGCCTGATGTTTTCCCCTCAGTTCACCAGACTACTCTAGCACAGGTTATAATAGTTTCGAGAAGGGCTGTGTGAAGCATTGGTGGGGGAGCTTTGATCGTTTCAAGCCAAGTCAGAGCGTTTTGAAACCAAAGTTAATGCAGAGGGTGTAAACACGGCAGTGTAAAAAATTGCTTGTGCGTCTTGCTAGTACACTTATAGTGGGTACGTCAAGTAGATTCTTAACAAAGGCAAACAGCAAGAGGCTAGTGTGAACGATGGATAACCTTAAAGTGAAGGAACTCATCGAAATTTGTGAGGAACTCGGCATTACTTTGGGCTTTGCGAAACGAAAGCAAGCAATCTTTGAGATCATGAAGGATGAAGGAGTGTCAGCTGAGGAAGTCGATGAGGCCTTGGTGGATATCAAAGCACGCCGCGAGGAGGTTGAAAGGCGAGAAGTTCGCGAACGCGAACAAGCTGAAAGGCACGAACGTAACGAGCGTGAGGAGGCCGATAGACAGGAGCACCTCGAGTTGAAACGAATAGAAGTGGCAATCCTACAGTGTTCGCAGGCACCTAGCATAGCTTCTGCGACACTTCAGGTCAGCGGTTATAGAATTAGGGACCAACTGCCACCGTTTGTAGTAAGCGAGTACATGGAGAAGTATCTCGTGAAGTTTGAACACGTCGTGTGAGCGAAATGCTTTGGAGCGGTCTCTTTGGGCGCAGAACCTGTTAGCTCTTTTTCCCGGTGAAGTGTCCGACGCGATAACGTGCTTGTCGAGGGAAGTGTTTGAGAGCTATGACGAGGTTAAAGAAGTGCTCTTGAGATGTTCTAAGTTATCACCCGAGGTTTTCGGGCAAAGGTTCCGGTATGCTAATAAGGGGAATGAGTCACACATTGACTTCGCGTTTCGTCTTGAAGCCGATTTAATTGAATGGCTCAAGGGAGAAGGTGTTTATGACGATCACGATAAAGTGGTAGAATGCATTGCATTGGATGCATTCTACCGCTGCATCGAGGAGGATGTCGAGCTTTGGCTGCAGGACAAGCTTGGCGAAGTACAGCTTGTCACGCAGTTTATTTACGTACAGACCTACTGGAAGGCCGAGGAACGCCAGAAGAGCGGGGAACGCCAACAGGCCGAAAATACAAAAACAAACGCAAGCTCGGGTCGCGCGTGCACCAACGCTGTGGCTTGCCGTTTCATGCTGCTTCGTCGTCGTTCGCATGGTTCCCTACATTGGCCCCCGGTGAATAGCGTAGCCAACCTGGCGACTTAAGGCGTAGTCACTATAGCGGGGTCGTAATACGGCTTCAGGCGACTCACATGCACAATTTCTCGGCCACGACGGCGTAAGTCCTGAGACGGTGTCAATGGCTCAATCTCATAATTGACGGGTGACGTACGGGCGAGAATGCGGTAGGGCCCGTGGTATCGTGCCAGTAATTTCGACGAAAGGCCAGAAGTGCTCGGTGGAACCCAGAGCCAAACGAGAGCACCAGTCGTGTAAGTAGAGAGATGTCGGTCGGTGTCAAGCCGTAGCTTCTGGTGGCCTTGGTCCTCGGTTGTCAGAGAACGGGCCAATCGTCTGCAATCTTCTGCGTACCTGGCAACATCAGAAATTGCAGTGTACTCAGAGGAGTCGGGCGTGTATGGGAGGATAGTGTCCAGCGTGCACGATGGTTCGCGTCCGTACAACAGAAAGACAGGGGAGAACCCTGTTGTCGTGTGCGTAGCGGTGTTATACGCATACGTGACGAATGGAAGGACAGTGTCCCAATTAGTCTGGTCTGAAGCTGTGTACATCGTCAACATATCACCGAGAGTGCGATTAAATCGTTCTGTGAGGCCATTCGTCTGCGGGTGATATGCTGTCGTCAGGCGATGAACCATGTTGCACTGAGCGAGCAACGCTTGAATGGCGTCAGACAAGAAAACACGCCCCCGGTCGCTCAAAAGTTCGCGGGGAGCACCATGGCGAAGAACAAAGTTGCGCAAGATGAAAAACGCAACTTCCCTCGCGGTTGCTGCGGGTAGTGCTGCTGTCTCCGCGTAACGCGTGAGGTGGTCCACGCCGACAATTATCCACCTATTTCCAGAAGACGACGTGGGAAGTGGTCCGTATAAGTCAATACCTACGCGGTCAAACGAACGCGCTGGACAAGGCAGAGGCTGAAGTGTACCGGCAGGGCGTTGAGGTGGGACTTTACGTCGCTGGCATGCAGTACAAGCACGTACGTACTTGCGGACAAATGTGTACATGCCGCGCCAGTAGTACCGCTGACGTAGACGGTTGTACGTTTTGAGAGCGCCGGCGTGAGCGCTTTGCGGGTCGTTGTGGAAAGCAGTACAGATTTCCGAGCCCATGTGGTTGGGTATCACTAAGGGCCACTTCCGACCTTCAGACGTGTAATTCCGCCGATAGAGTAGGTCGTCTCGAATAGCGAAATGTGTGGCTTGACGGCGGATAGTTCCTTGAGACTAAATTAGCTAACGGATCAGTCAGAAAGGCGAGGAGTTGGGAAATCCACACATCTTTGCGTTGTTCCGATGCCTATGTCTGTGAAGTCGATTGGTGTTATGACAGCTGAAGAAGGTGACGAGGAGGCTGGGTCAGCCGGTAGCGGCGAGCGGGATAGCGCATCAGCGTCGGAGTGCTTGCGGCCGGATCGGTGTACAACACGAATGTCGTATTCCTGTAGGCGAAGCGCCCAACGACCAAGGCGCCCCGACGGGTCTTTGAGCGATAATAGCCAGCATAGAGCGTGGTGGTCCGTGACGACTTCGAAAGGGCGGCCATAAAGGTATGGGCGGAACTTCGTCAAAGCCCAGACAATTGCGAGGCACTCTTTCTCCGTGACGGAATAATTACACTCGGCTTTCTTGAGGGTTCGACTCGCGTAAGCGACCACGTATTCTTGGTACCCTGGTTTTCGTTGAGCCAATACAGCACCAAGACCGACACCACTGGCGTCAGTGTGGACCTCCGTAGGCGCATCAGGGCCAAAACGACGTAGTATTGGAGGTGATAATAATAACCGCGGAAGCGCGGTGAAGGATTTGTCGCACTCTTTTGACCAAGCAGAAATGCCTTTAGAAGCTGTCAACAGGTTGGTAAGAGGCGCGATGATGGAAGAGAAGTTGCGCACAAATCGACGAAAGTATGAGCACAGGCCGATAAAACTTCGAAGCGTCTTGATGGAATTGGGCTTCGGATAGTCGGCCACGGCGCGGAGTTTCGCCGGATCCGGGAGAACACCCTCTTTGCAGACGACGTGACCCAGTATAGTGAGCTGACGTGCGGCGAAATGGCACTTCTTGATGTTAAGTTGAAGGCCAGCAGAGGTGAGACACGTGAGAACAGCACGAAGACGAACAAGGTGAGTGGAAAAGTCGCGAGAAAAAACGACGATATCGTCTAGGTAGCAAAGGCACGTGTTTCACATGTAGCCGCGAACGATGGTGTCCATCATCCGTTCGAAGGTAGCTGGGGCGTTGCAGAGTCCAAACGGCATGACGTTAAACTCATACAGCCCATCAGATGTTACAAATGCAGTCTTCGATCGGTCAGGATCAGCCATTGGAACTTGCCAATATCCTGAGCGTAAATCTAAAGTGGAGAAATATTCTGCCCCTTGCAAGCAATCGAGAGCGTCGTCGATGCGTGGCAACGGGTACACATCCTTCCGAGTTATTTTATTGAGCCGGCGGTAGTCGACACAGAATCGGATAGACCCATCCTTTTTGCGCACAAGTACAACAGGGGACGACCAAGGGCTCTGCGATGGCTGGATGACACCACGCTTGAGCATATCGTCGACTTGTTCGTTGATAATACGGCGCTCTTCCGCTGAAACTCGATATGGTCGTTGGCGTAAGGGAGCATGAGTACCGGTGTCAATGCGGTGCGTTATGTTCGCTGTGCGACCCAAAGATGGTTGAGCGCAACCGAAGGCAGAACGGAACTCTCGAAGAAAGGACAAGAGTTCGCTTCTTTGTGTCGGCGATAGCTCAGCGGCAACAGAGGGCTGGAATGAGTCTGGCGCGGGCAGTGTGGCCACAGGTGGCGTCATAGCATTGAGCTGGAGGTGAGGTGCGTGTTTCGGCGAACTCTAGAGGACGCAAGAGGTCAACGTCTTGTATGCTACCCAAACACTCTCCGCGAAGTAAGGTAACTGGCGACGATAGCGAGTTCGCGACGAGCATGGCGGTAGCACCGGATTCCACGGTGAGTACGGCAAAGGGCAGGTGTAGGCTACGGCGGCGGGTAAATACGTCAGACGGAGTGAACAAAACAGTTCCTGCAGGAGCGGCCGTACAGGTCAGGGCTACAAGGGCGGATGTTCTCAGTGCTATTTCCGTGTCTGCAACAACGACAAGTTTGTAAGCTTCAGAAAGAGAATCCACCAAACAAGAGGTTGGCAGCGGTGTAAGGGCAACTTCTGCACCTGAGCAATCTATGATGGCCCGATGACGCGAAAGAAAGTCCCATCCAAGAATGACTTCGTGGGAGCAGGATGCCAGCACTAAAAATTCAATGGCATAAAGTTCACCTTGGATAATGACACGTGCAGTGCACACAGCTGTAGGTTCTATGCACTGCGAGTTGGCCGTGTGGAGCATCAGGCCCGAAAGAGGCGTCGTCACCTTTTTCAACTTGCGGCATAAGGTCTCACAGATTATGGAAACGGCGGCCCCTGTGTCGATAAGCGCTTGTGCGGCGGTCCCCTCAACATCGACGTCAATAACGTTTTGCGGCGAGAAAGATGGAGGCCTTAAGCAGTTCGAATTGTATGCAGCTGTTGCCTCCGGAGCTGCAGCGATCAGTTTCCCTCTTCAGTAGCAGGTCGGCGACGCATAGGTGACAGGGAGCGTCGTCGTGGCGATGGTGACCGATGGTTTGCGTAGGGTCGAGGACCGTCAGTGGTGTACCTTGATGGCGTCCTAGACGACGACGCCATTGGCCTGCCCATGGTGTCGACTGGAGGGGGATCTCGGCGACAGTGGCGGGCAACGTGTCCAGCGATACCACAGGCGAAACAGATGGGCCTATTATCCAGGCGTCCTCCAAGCGTCTGAGCGACGGTAAAATGGAGCTGAAGATCTCGCGTAGGGATACGGCGCCGCAATTGGGGTTGTAGGCACGACATAGGGTGGCGTGGCAGGTTGAGCATACGACATACGCTGTTGCGTAGGCCGAGCAGCGACGGCGGCGTTCGTGAGAGGCGTTGTGACTGGTGGTTGCTGATGCACCGGCGGAAGGGCTTCAGCGACTTGGGTCCGAATGACGTGTTGGAGGTCCGGTGCCAAAGCTTGCGTGGGCTCATGTGTCAGTGGCAGCAGCGACAGCTGGCGCGCTACCTCTTCGCGGACGAAGTCCTTGATTGTCAAAAGCAGCGGCTGCTGATCGGTAGGATGGGCAGCTAGGTGCAAGCTTGCGAGCGTGTCTGGCGTCGTGAGGGCTTGACGAGCAATTGCGCGCTGCCTACGCAATTCATCGAAGCTTTGACAGAGGGAAACGAGGACAGCAATGGTGGGGGGATTTCTCGCAAGCAACATCTGAAAGGCGCCGTCGTCAATGCCTTTCAGTATGTGCCTGATTTTTTCTTCCTCAGGGCATGGTAGAGTTGACGCGGTTGCATAGATGCAACACGTCTTCAATGTAGCCCGTGTAGGTCTCGCCTGGTTGCTACGCACGGTGACGTAAACGGTGCTCGGCTTGAAGTTTGCGTGCCGCAGGTCGTCCAGAGACGTCCGTAATAGCCGTCTTGAATGCAGACCGCGTAGTAATGTCAGCTGCGTGGTTATTAAACCACAGTTGCGCGGTGTCCGCAAGGTAGAATGTGACGTAGCCCAGCTTACTTGGGTCGTCCCATTTGTTACTTGCGCCGACTATGTCGTACCTCGCCAACCAATCTTCGACGTCCGACTTAGTGGAGCCCGTGAAGATAGGAGGTTCTCATTGAGGATACACGCCACCGCAAGTGACATGGACGGTCGAAGGTCCCACCTGGAGAGGCGTCTCGGTGGCCATGTTCGTGTCACGTAGAGGGGGAAGCTTACGGGAGCGAAGTTCCAGGTTTGTACGGGAGTACCCAGCACCTCCACCAGATGTCACGCAGTTTATTTACGTACAGACCTACTGGAAGGCCGAGGAACGCCAGAAGAGCGAGGAACGCCAACAGGCCTGAAAATACAAAAACAAACGCAACCTCGGGTCGCGCGTGCACCAACACTGGGGCTTGCCGTTTCATGCTGCTTCGTCATCGTTCGCATAGTTCCCTACAAGCTAAACAAGGCAGCAGAGTTAGGTGAAGAGTATCACACTCGCTGAAAGTTGCATAGTAGGGCGGAGCACGTTGAAAAGAATGAAAAAGAGGGCTTTTCAAAAAAAAACTGATCAGCGGAAACCCACTGCGCACCATAATTTCAGGAAGGACTTGTCTCTTACGAAAGACACTGCAGGGGAAGAGCAAACGGAAGCGGAGAGATCTAGTAAGGTTCCTAAACAATGCAATGATACCACACGGGCGTTTCAATCACGGAAGTCGCTAATCTGCTACAACTACAAAAAGGAAGGGCACATCGCGATAAACTGTAAGCAAAAGTTTGCTCTCGCAAGTATCCGAGAATCGGAAAAGAACATGCGCTTGTTAGAGCCGTATCTCTAAGAAATCAGTGTGAATGGGAAAACGTGTCGAGCACTTCGAGACTCAGCGGCAACCATGAACGTTGTCTATCCTTCATTGGTGTCTCCGGATGACTTTACAGGCGAATGCGCGTGGATCAGGCAAGTCGCCGAGAAGCAGAGTGCTTGCTTACCAATCGCTACGGTTGTCATTGAAGGCCTGTTCGGTAAGCTTCGCACCGAAGTGGCTGTGTCTGCTGCGCTTCCCGATCGTTTTCCTTATCTTTTTTCTAATACCTCAGAGCAGCTTCTCATAGAGCAGGGTAAATCGTTCTTCTCCAACTTAGGGTTCATGGCCCTCACGCAATCGCAAGCGCGGAAGCTTTCGCAGGAAATTGATCTTGTTCAATGTGGTGAAGCACCAAGTGCAAAAGCTACCGATCTGTGTGACCTTGGCGGCGAGTCGACGGAACCTTAGACAGGAAATTCTTCGTGTGAGTCATGTGAGCAGTCACTCGAGCGGCCCGTCGCTGAAGCGACCAGAGCGGTTTCCTTAGCAGGGGGAGACGACATGGCGCCATCGAGTCAGAGCGAGAGGGGTGAAATGCTCTCGCCTGTAGCGGTAAGTTGGGGTGAGCTGTTGAGGGCTGATCGAAACACGCTCATTCGAGACCAGTGTGAGGACCTCTCGATTAAAGCGCTAATGGAAAGCGTAAACTTAGGAAAAAAGAAAAAGAATGCGTTCTTTCTTGAGAAGGCAGGGCTCCTGTATCGGAGCTACACAAATGTGCAAGGTAGCAAGTATGAGCAGTTCATGGTGCCACAAAAGTATCGTCGCCAACTATTGGAACTGGCACATGAAAACGCGTGGGCAGGACATCTCGGCATAAAAAGACCAAGGCTAGAGTTTCCCTTAAGGATTGTGACATCACGGCCAGTGGTGCTTCTGGTTGAACGTTGGTGACTCAAAGAATCCACCTGGTGCCTATGAAAAAGGCCCTGAGGCGCGTCCCCGGCAGTACACCTGTGTGTCCGAGAAGCCTCTCAGTTGCTTCGAGACCCTTTCGCTGTCGGCGCGGCCGGTGTCCTTGGCAGCGGCGAGTTTCGTGGCGCCCTTTGTAACCTCGTCGCCGGCACGCTTCGTAACAGAGAGAGAAGCCGACGGATGCGTGCGAGAGAAAACATCTTGGCTCTACGTGTCCCTAAGCTGTCGGCCCCAGTTCCGAATTTGTAACGCCTCTATTTCTATGCTGTATACATAAACCTTGCCTTAACTGACCGTCGCCTTATCCTCTCGTCTATCAGCTCTGTGCAGAGGCAGTCTCAAGCTGAGTGACACATGCTACCAAACGGCTGGTGACCTTGGCGGTGGAGTTCGGAGCATTGGCGCCTTCAGGACCATGTTGGCGTCTCGCCTTCGTAACAATACCTCCGCGCCACCGACTTGAAAAACGTGAATTTCATTCTTTAATAGACGAACTACCTGAACCTTATCTGGTCATTTGGGACCTGAACACACATAGCGGTCTGTGGGGAGATTCTTGTTGTGATGCACGGGCTCGTCTCATTGAATAGTTTCTGTTCTCTTCCGGTGCCTGTCTCTTAAACAGGAAGGAACCAATGTACTATAACTTTGCCAACAAAACATATCTCTTTCACTTCTACCCCTACTAAAAGGGAAAGTCATAAATAATTCATATAGAAGTGACCACTTTCATTTAGTTTTGAGCACGCCAACATTATATGAATGTCCTCCACATGTTCCCAACCGGCTGATAAGCAAAGCCGACTGGATAATTCATACGGGAAAGACTAGAGCTGGGGGAGCTTCTGCTTGTCACTAGATAACCCTCAAAACCGCGCCCAAGCTCGGCGCATTTTCGCTGCCGTTCTTGGAACCAGATAACCTCGCTCCCCTGTTTTCTGTGTCTGTTGCAATGAAGATCGCCACGCAGGATTTCGCTGAGCTGCTGGCAGACAAGTTTGCTCCTCCTGCTTGCCCACAGTCAACACAGGGACTACCACCTGTGCCGGCACTCAATATGCCTGAGGTCTTCGCTCCTGAGCGGTACTTCCCCACCGTGGGCGTTCTAATGGAGATCCGCGCATTGTGCACAGAGGAGTTTACTCTCAGAGAATTGACCCGCAGCAGTGCTGAACAACCACACAAAGCTGTCTACCCCGGGAGTTGACGGCCTCATCTACCAGATGCTGGGCAATATTGACCCCTCCATGCGGGCCTGGTTTCTGGAGGCCTACAACAAAGTGTGGCGCACAAGTCAGGTGCCTCCCGGCTGGAAAGAGGCGCTCGTGGTACCCATTAAGTTCAGTTCGGGCTGTCACGGTGGATGGACGTGTTTTTTGAGCGCTCCGGATCGACTGCGCAGATAAGTGTTTTTGCATGTTTTGAGCTTGTCTTTATAATTATAAGGCAGCGGTTGAAACCTTCGTAGCACTTATTTTATGGTACGGCTTTTTCGGGGGCCAGTCACCAGGTATTTATTAGTTAGTGCGGGTGTGTGTGTTTGAATTTTTGTTGTTTTTTTCTTTTGCCACCCCGTGGGGGAGGTGCGCGTACATTGGACACGCAAATTTTTGTAGTAGAGCTTAGACTTTCTTTTTTTCTCGTAGTGCAGGGTGCAGGGCTCGAGTTTAGTAATTATCGAGTATAGGGACAACTGGTGTCAGAAAGACATGGTTAAAAAGACTGTAAAGCGTTCAGGATGTGGAGTGGGTTTGAAAGTGAACCCAAGCGTAGAAGCGGATGGAGAAGAGGCTGACGCGAAGTGTAGGCAATGTGAGGTCGAGGAAAAAATGGAGAAAATGATGGTTGCCCAGAGTGAACTGCTGATGAGAATCGCCGAGCTCGAGTCTGCGTTGGCGACAGAGCAAGAGAAAACGAGGGCAATGGGAGAAAGACTGAAGTCCGCCGAAGGAGCACTAGCGAAGCTGAACAAAGAAGCGGCTTATGGAGAGAACAGTAGGGAACCGGCAACCAGAACGCTGGACAAGGAAGAGCAAGCAAGTTTGGAAAAAGACGGGTTTAGCCGGTTCAACTGTCGCAAGGCCCAGCTTCAGCGAGGTAGTGGTGGGGCTGGGAGGGAACAAAGCAGCCGGCGTCACAGGTGCAAGTAGCCCCCGGGTGCAGGAGACTCCAGCTGAAAAGTCACAGCATGTGATAATCGCCGGGGACTCGAATTTAAATCGATGCACAGAAGCCATCAAAGAGAGGGTAAGAGGTGACAAGAGGGTTGCAGTAGGGGCGTTCCCAGGGCGCAAGCTTGAAGCAGTCATGAGGCAAGCGAGCGCAAAACTCAAAGCAACAGCTGATAGACGAAACCTCGTGATAATTTCAGGCGGTTTAAACGATGTCTTAAATGAAGATACAGCAGGACTAGCAGCCACACTGGCAAAAGGCGTCGATGACATGCGCGCCACTTCTCCTAAGGTACAGGTAGTGATATGCACGATACCGGAGGTACCGGTGCGTGATAGCAACCTGCAAAGAGCGGTTGTCAACGCAAACCAAGAGATATGGCGGATGAGTCGAGAGAAAGGCTTTGATGTGGTGGAAATAAACAGAGAGGTGCATAGGTGGGGTGGTTTTCAACGAGACAGAATTCACTTCGATGGGCGGCTAGGTCATGAGGTGGGTTGGCGACTTGCAGGACGCGCAGTAGCTTTTTTGGGGGGCAAGCGAGCCCTTCGGGGTGCAGGATAGCTAGTAACGAGGAAAACAACCAGGGAGACTCTTCGACAGGTGGTATGGAAAGATACGATGCCAAAGTGGCACCAATATCTAAGATAGGTAGAGTCCGGGGCATAAATAGACGTAGCCACAAGCGCCGAGCCAATTCAGACATAGGGTATATTAACATGTAGGGTGGTAGGAACAGGCTGAAGTGGGAAGAGATAGAAGAACAGCTAAAGGAAGAGAGGCCGATGGTATACGGTTTTGTAGAAACACATCCCAGGGACATGGAACAACCTCCGAACAATCCGGACTACGCGTGGGAATATTGTAATAGAACAGGAGGCAGCAGAAAGGGGGTTGGTATTGGGGCATTCATTCATAAAAGTACAGACTGGCAAAGGGTCAAGCAGGAGTGCAAGGAACATTTATGGCTAAAAGGGAAAGTGGCAGGTCAAATGACACTCCTTGGTTTCGTGTACTTGTGGACGGGAGCAAAGGCCAGAGAGGAAAACCAGGCAATGGTAGAGTGTATATCAAAGGACATTCAGGAGTTAGGAAGGGAGTGCGAGATAATTATACTAGGAGACATCAATGCGCACATAGAAGATATAGACGGGTATACCGACCCGACAGGCAAAATGATCATGGATATGTGTGAAAGGCTTGATTTGATCATTTGCAACAGTACCGAGAAGTGTGAAGGGCAAATAACATGGGAGGTAGGAAGGCTGCAGTCGACGATAGATTATGCACTGATGTCACATAGGATGTATGATAAGCTCAGGGGAATGCACATAGATGAAGGTGGCTCCAGAAGCCTGAATAGTGATCACAAACGTATCAAGCTAAGTTTTGGAAGAGCAGTGAAAGTGGGAAGGAGACAAGATGAGCAAATACAGGAAAATTTTTATCCAGAAAGGCAAATTAAAATAGCCACTAAACAAATTGAGAAAGTAATCACGGAGGATAATAAAACAGTGTGGACATACACGAATCTAATTAGACTCTTTGAGCTAGAGCTTGCTAAGACGTGTCACAATTCACCCCGGAAAAGAAGACACAAACCCAAAAGTTGGTGGGATGAGGAAGTTAAGAGAGCCATAGCAAAACGTCAGGAAGCCTCTAGGGAACACAGACATGCTAAGCAGCGGAGTGAACCGACAGATGATGTTGAAAGAAAATGGGAAACCTTTCTAAGCTGTAGAAGGGATGCATCCCTTCTGATCAATGAAAAGATTAGAAGGGAGCTCAGTGGCTGGCAGAAGTACATAAAAGAGATAGAAATGCAGCTGCGAAATTTTGGAACCATCTAAACTCCCTAAGAAATGAGACGAGCCTAGAGCAGAGTTTCATAACTACAGCCCAAGGTACTAGGCTAGAAGGGGACGAAGCTATTGAATATATAAGAACAAGGGTGACAGAAAAATTTCAACAAAGCAGTACTTTATGCACCACAATAGACAAGGACAAATTAAGTGGTGCAAGGGCTCCATTTTCACAACGAGTGGGAAAGGGCTGAGAAAAGGGTTCCTAGTAGTACATCAACAGGCCCAGATGGCATTCGAATTAGGCTGATAAAGACATTAGGTCCGAAGTCTAAGCAGGCTTTGAGAGAGGCAGTGAGCACAATAATAATCGATGGTGAAGTTCCCGATGGATGAAAACTTAGCAGGATGAGCATGATCTATAAAGGAAAGGGGGACAAAGCTGACATAAACAACTACCGTCCTATAACAGTGACATCAGCGGTCTACAGGCTGGCGATGCAGATTATAAAGGAAAGACTGCAGGCATGGATAGAGGATGAGGGGGTGCTGGGGGAACTGCAGAATTGGTTTCGGAAACACAGGAGGTTGGAAGACAATCTGTTCTCGCTGACACAGTGCATCGAAATAGCAGAAAAGGAGCACAGGCCGCTGTGGCTAGCATTTTTGGATATCAAGAGAGCGTACGATAGCGTGGTTCAAGAGGAATTGTGGGGAATACTGGACACACTAGGCGTGGAACATGTAGTCACTAATCTTTTAAAGGGTATCTATAAAGGTAACAAGGTAGTTATGAAGTGGGAAAAACAGGTATCCAAGCCTGCAGAGGTAAAACCGGGGCTTGGGCAGGGGTGCCCTCTGTCACCCTTATTATTCATGATGTACCTACAAGGATTAGAGGCAAAATTAGAGGGAAGTGGACTGGGCTTCAACCTCTCTTTAGTCAAACAAGGAAAACTTATTGATCAGGCACTACCAGCATTAATGTACGCAGATGATATAGTGTTAATGGCCAACAACAAGGAAGATTTGCAGAGATTGATGGACATCTGCGGTAATGAGGGAGATAGGTTAGATTTTAGATTCAGTAAGGAAAAATCAGCAGTCATGATTTTCAATGACAACGAAGGTAGTGAGCTTAGAATACAGGAGGTCACGCTAGAGATAACAGATAAATACAAATATCTGGGCGTATGGATAAGCAATGGGACCAAGTATCTGAGGGAACACGAAATATACGTGGCGACTAAAGGTAACAGGAATGCAGCAGTCATGAAAAATAGGGCACTGTGGAATTACAATAGGTATGATGTTGTGAGAGGAATATGGAAAGGGGTCATGGTTCCTGGGCTGACGCTCGGCAATGCGATCTTGTGCATGAGATCAGAAGTTCAAGCAAGATTAGAAATTAAGCAACGTGGAATAGGTAGGTTTGCTTTAGGAGCTCACGGGAATACACCAAATCAGGGAGTACAAGGTGATATGGAATGGACATCATTTGAGGGCAGAGAAGCTAGCAGCAAGATAAAATTTGAGAAGCGATTGAGAGAAATGGGGGAGGAGCATTGGGCTAGGAAAGTTTTCAGCTACTTGTACATGAAGAATGTCGATACAAAATGGAGGAAGCGAACCAGGAAGTTGACTGGTAAATACTTGGAAAACAGCAGGTGGCTAAACCAAAAAGAACTATCGGTTAAGAAGAAGTGAAGGAAATGGAGACTGACATGTGGAGAATGGGCATGATTAAGAAGTGCGCGCTGGAGATCTATCGAACTTTTAAGCAGGAAATTGCCAAGGAAAAGATCTATGATAATACTCGGGGTAGTTCTCTACTGTTTGAGGCCAGAACGGGAGTATTGCGAACCAAGACATATCGGGCCGAATACGAAGGGGTAGACACAGTATGCAGTGCGTGTGGAGAGGAAGAAACTGTCGAACACTTGATAATGTTCTGTAAAGGGCTTCCCCCTATAGTTCAGGATGATGGCGCAGTTTTTCAAAGCACTGGGATTTAGGGACAGCGAGGGCAAAATAGACTTTAAGCGGGTAGACTTAACTAGAAGGAGGTTATTTGATTGGTGGCTAAAGTCAAGGCACGAGTGAAAATTAAACCCTTCACTGCGAAGTACGAATCCTCAACTTTTATTTAAAGGGCAAAAAAGATAAATGTAATGGTTATTTCACTAAGTATTACGGCTAGGTGGCGTTAGCTGCCGCCCGATCTAAAGGGTACAGCCACATCCATCCATCCATCCATCCTGAAGCCACGGAAGCCGGCTACAGAGCTTTCATCTTACCGGCCAGTATCACTTACCTCGGCCGCAGGGAAAGCCATGGCATTGCGACGCCTTCGCTGGATTGCCACCACAACCAACGCATTCCCTCCAGAACATTTTGCCCAAGGCGCTGCACGTTCGACTCACTGGCTGTCGTGATCGGCACCCCCGTGGAGGCCAAGTACCACGGTGATTACTGCATCCTCGTGCTGCTCGACGTGAGAAGTGTGTTTGACTGTTTGCCCCACGCATCGATTTTGAACGCACTTTGTGACCTCGGTGTGTGCGGGCGCATGTTTGACTACCTAGAGAGCATCTTGGGCGACCGCACTCTTCGTGTTCGTGTTGGCTCCACAATGAGTGGTCCCGACCCCGTCACCGCACCCAAAGGCAGCATATTGATCCCTTTTCTGTTCAATCTGGCTCTGGCCAAGCTGCCCGACTACACCTCGCGCATCACGGCGTGTGAAGTGCATGTGGCGATTTACCCTGATGAATTCGCGCTTTTTGCCTGCGGCCCCGGTCGCTACCGGGCAGCCCTTCTGGAGTCCCTCCAGGTAGCCATCGACGCAGTTGACGCATTCCTGAACGGTATTGGACTGGCGCTCGCCGTCTGTAAGACGGAGGCACTGCTCGTTCACCCGCGAGCATCGACATGCCGCTCCACGCCTCGGCTCTCACTCCGGGGCCTCCCAATCGAGCGGAGCACGAAGGTGCGCTACTTGGGGATTACCATAGATCACTGGCTCAGCTGGCGGCCTGCCGTCAACGATCTGCTGATGAGCGACCGCAAGGTACTCGGCGCTGCAAGCAATCTCCTCGCACGAGGTCACGGCTGCACCCCTGCTCTTGCTCTGCGAGTCTACAACACAGTCGCATCAGCACGCGTGACCTACACAGCAGCAGTAGCTTCGTTAAGTGCTTGTCAGCTAGCTGCCTTGGACACCGGCCATCGCAATGCCGTTCGGGAGTAGGTATACGGACTTCTCCACTCCTCCCAGGTGGGCCACACGCTCGCCAAAGCCGGGAATTTCCCTTCTCCCTGCGGTGATCCAGCGGACAATAAATCATGTACTGCTGCTGAAAACTACAAGGCAACTGCAGCTCCTTGTGAACAGGCTATATGCTCCACACTCGTCCATGGGGCAGCGGGCGAGTGAGCTCTGGTTGTGCCAGACATGCAGTAGCGCTGCTGGCCGGCTATCCCACCGTACCACCACACCCCTCTCGTGATCACCAAGACCATTGGCGACATCAAAGCGAAGGCGCTCACCCCGCTGGCAGTGATGCAGCAGGAGTGCTGCGCCCTCCTTCACGAACAGCTGCACGGCCGGCTGCTTGTTTACGTCGATGGTTTAGTACTTTGCGATTGCTCCGCGGTCGCCGCCCGCGTTGTGCCTTCAGTAGGCGCAGTTCTCAAACACCGCCTCCCCTCCCTCGCCTCCTCCACTGTGGAAGAACTCGCCGCTACAAATATGGCAGCCGATTTCCTGAAGGAGCAGGCACCCATGAGCGCTGCAGCCATCATCTCCGACTCTCGAGTGGCGTTGGCCGCGATCTTGCGTGAGGAAGACGGCAGCCGCATTGCGCAGAAAATTGCCCGGAAGCTACATCCTGTGCAGCAAACGGGCTGCGACTTTTCGCTGCGCTGGGCGCCCTCACGCACCAGAATACCCGGCAACGAGGCCGCCGACTGTGCCGCGAGGGACGCGCACGACCCAGATACTGGCGTCACCAACTTTATGTGCTCCGCGGATGCCCGACGTCTCCTCACTGCAAGCTACATGCGCGAGCGTCATCCCGACCTTCGCGTAGCAGCTGGAAAGCCGGAAAGCAGCTGGAACATTGAATGTCGAAATGCGCAAAAGGAGCAGAACAGGGCATGGAGGTTGCCGCGAAAGTCGCCCACAGTGGAAAACCTTGACTTTAAGAAAATAAAATCTCAAGGCAGGAGCACGTATAGGCAGTCCAGAAGGGAAGGTTGGCACAAATTTTCAACAGGGATCAGCTCGTATACACAGGAGGCTAAAGTCTGGAACATGGCTAGTGGAGTAGCAGGAAGACAAGTGCACTCACTTCAACTCGTGAAAACACAAAGTGACAGCATCGAAGATTAGGCGAACTTTTTGGCGCACACTTTAAACGGGTTTCCAGCTCGTCAAACTATACTGACGCTTTATAAAAACCAAACAAGAATTGAGAAGCAGAAACTAGAACACAAATGTACAAAACACGAAGCATACAACCAAGCTTCTTTCAGCTTAGCTGAGCTTCAAACATCACTAAACTCTTGCAGTGATTTCGCCCCAGGTTCTGATCGAGTCGTGTAAGATATGTTGAATAACCTACCAATCGAAACGCAAAAAGATTGACTTTGCTTGTACAATGCTATCTGGTTTTCTGGTGCTATCCCTACTTCCTGAAAAGAGGCTATTAGTCCCATATTGAAAGAGGGTAAGGACCCTTCTTCAGTTTCGAGTTATAATAAGCCTATGCACTTGCAAGCTGTTTGTGCAAACTTTTTGAAAAAATGATAAACTGGCAACTTGTACATTTCTTTGAAACAAACACTTTCCTTGATCCATTTCAGCGTGGGTTTTGAGAAGGTAAATCCACCACTGACCACCTTGTTCTTATTGAGGCACAGATCAGAGACGCTTTCGTGTACAAACAATATTTTCTCTCTGGGTTCCTCGATATTAAAAAGGCTTGCGATACAACATGGCGCTTTGGAATAATAAGAGACTTGTCCCACCTTGGCGTGCGTGGCAGAATGTTTACCATAATCGAAAGTTACTTGTCAAATCGGACAATCCGTGTTCAAGTGGGCAGCGTTCTTTCCCAAACATTTGTCCAAGAAACAGAAGTGCCGCCAGGTTGTGTACTTAGCTGCACACTTCTTATTATCAAAATGAATTCTTTGCACTTGCTCATCCCACGAAATATGTTTTACTGCACATGTGTAGACAACGTCCAGCTTATTTTTAAGTCTTGTAATCTGGCCATGTGTGAGCGGCAGGTTCAGCTTGGTTTGAAAAAAAAAAAATGTCTCCAATTGTGCAGAAGAAAACGGGTTCCGACTGTATGCACAGTAATGCAAGTGTGTTTTGTTCTCCAGGAAGAGAGGCATTTATTCTGAACCCGATATTCAACTGCATGAGCACGATCTTTCTGTTAATACTAAACACAAATTCCTCGGCCTAATCTTGGGCATTCAGCTAAACTTCATACCACTTATCAGGTATCTAAACTGCAAGTGCATAAAAGCCATGAGTGTTCTAAAAGTGTTGTCATGCACTACGCGGGAAAGTGACAAGAAGTGTCTGATCGATTTGTATACAAGACACATATGTACTCACCTAGAATATGTGGCAATAGCACATAAGACTGCGACACCTATTGCCCTTAAAATGCTTGACCCTGTTTATAATGTAGGCATCTGCCTCTCTACGGGTGCTTTTCGCACTAGCCCCGTGGAAGGCCTGTACGTGGGATCGAACGAATGGTCGCTCCACCTAGAGAGATGTTATATGTCCTAAATATTATCTTAAAACGAACGCAGACAAGGAACATCATTCAGATTCTACAATTAATGATATGTTAAACCTTGCTGTGTTTCAGAAATGGCATTCTATGAAGCAGCCCTACTCACTGCATGTGAGGGCAGTGAGTAGGGCTCTGTACTTGTAGAGAATTTGGAGAGCTGGGAGAATTTTTCTATGCTTAGCTGCTTCTCTTCGACTTCGTTGTGAGTTGATTCCCTTCACAAAAAAATGCAGCCGTGTAGTAATATAGAAGCCAACAACCTTCCTTGTAAGTTCAGCGGCATGTTCAGGACAACCAATGGTGCTAGTGCACATTGACCTCAGTAGGGCAAGTATATCCATTATACTGTCAGCATGCAGTTCTTGCCTGCTGAAACACTTCGTGAACAAGTTTTCGAGCATTTTCACAAAATTGAAGAATGTACTGGTAGAGTAAAGAAGCCCTCTCTTGTCTTTCTGTCGTGTATATGAGGCAACGTCAGAACTTTCTGCGTGGACGACAATGTCAAGGCTTGCATGCGAAGGTTACAATTGGTCTTCTTTAGGCACTTACGAGCGGCATAGCCAGATACATAGTATATAAGTGGTGAATCACTCCTTTCCACATGCTGGTTGTGATCGCGAGATGATGATAAGGCTGTCTCTGCTGCAGGCAAATCTCCTGCATCAATGAAGCTGCTAACTCTATCCCAAAGGGTGCTCACTGTATCCTGAGTAATGCAATGTTCTTCAGTTTCCAGTAGTGCACTTAAGGATATGGGTTTGCATTCGCATGCCTTACAGTTTTCACTAAGCTGTAGAATGACATACGATTCATGGTTATAAGAAACTGAGTTGGCGTAGGGTTGTCGTTGCACCCAGAAGATTGGCGTACTATTGTCACGACGTTTGCATGCATTTTGTGTGTTTTTGAGTTGTTTCATTGATATCGTTTAGTTGTGAATTTTTACGAGAGTAACCTCTAATTCTTAAAATGTGTTATGTAAACTTCTTATGCTATTTATGTTTGAATTTTGTGTGTACAATTGCAGGTTGCTTGAAACCAATGTATTGAATATATATATTGTTTGTCAGTGCTGATGTCTAAGCTTTGCACTGTCACGGACTGCGGAGGGTCAAGGGCCTTTGTCAGGCTGTTCACCTTTAGCCCTTTGCCCCTGCAGTGAGCTCTGTATCCGGCTTACTGTATATAAAAGTACTACTCTAAAAGTACTACTACTACTAAAAAATTGAGACATCAGAAGCAGGTAGGTGCTTTTATTAGTGTGCGCAAGAGAGTTCTTCTTTTTCATCCATTTCATTTTACTTCATGGGACATGCACAACTGTCATTGTCTTTCTTTTTGACAAGCACGTGACATTTGCCTCCCTTCGAAAGAGGCATCGTCCCGATGCGTAACTTAGGCGCTCTACCAGGCGTATGAAGTGGTCGCGTCAACTGGATAAATACGGTTTCATACGCACGACGTGTACGACTTCGGGTAAATGATTTTGGCGCTTAGAACTACAGTCAGTGTCGGGAACAACTTCATAGTTCACGTCGTTCAAGCGTCGCGTGATGCTGTATGGGCCAAAGTATCGTCTTAGCAGTTTTTTCGACAGTCCAAGTCGACGTATTGGAATCCAGACCCAGACCTTGTCGCCTGGTGTGTAGCTAATAAACTTGTGTCGGGGGTCGTACCGTTGTGCATCTTGATGCTGTTGATGACAGATGCGCACACGCGCGAGCTGTCTGGCTTCCTCGCTTATTTTTCAATTCCAGAAACAACAAAACAGATACCTATCTGTTCTTTAATCTCTGAAAGGGATCGATACTAGTTTGCTAATTGTTTTCAAGGGTGCCATTTCATGCCGGAAAATGAGGCTCACGTGAGCAGGAAAACCTGCAGGGTGCAAACCAAATGTACGATGTAACATTTCGTTGAACACTTGTTTATGTACAACTATCGATCGTGCAGCTGTATGAGGCTTGAGCAGTGCCATACAGGCTCTTCTGATTTAATTCGTGTTTCTCGACCTCGAACGACTTGCTTTGTATTTTGCGATCATTATCAAAATTACAATAAAAATTATATCGTGTAACACTTGCATGGCTTAACTGAGAGAAAATAGGCCTCGTTGATCAATAAAATGGCTTCAACGGTACTCAATAATTGATTGATACATTCGATGAGTACGCAGCAAAACAGTCAAAAGCAAGTCGCCGAAGCGTATGATCAAGCACAGTAAAAAACATACTGCAAAAGGGTGGCAACTTGGGCAAGTTGGTATTGCATATTTGAAAGAAATATACTTCCTCAGTGTGCAGGGAACCTTTTCAGAAAGAACATAGAGCCGAGAGATAGGACAGAGCGCACACTTGCAACCCATTTTATTGCACAGATGGGGGGAATATATATACATTCAAGAGGGCGAGGAGATCATACACAGATGAAAGGACAAATGATGGCACATGCGCCGGACCACCTTATTTCAACCTTAAAATGACAACATAACTGAGAAGATACTCGTATTCGTTATTCGACAGATTGATGGACGGGGCACTTACACACTCAGTTCCTGCGTTGCGAATAAAAAAAGCTTCATATATTTCACATGCCCTCTTGTCCTTATACCTTGCCATTACTTGGCACTGATAAAACTTCGGTGTGCACCCAAAATTGGCACAGTGACTTGCCAAGGGGCTGCCCAATGATCCCCGCATTAAATTTGCATGCTCTCTAAGGCGATCGTTCAGACAGCGCCCCGTCTGACCGATGTAGTATCTACCACATGATAAATGAATCAGATACACAATGCCTATAATACATTCCACAGAAATCTTTGCGTGCTTCATATTGCACCCGACATTTAAAGATCCTTTGTAGTTAACTCTTTTACAAAAAGAGCTAAGCTTGTTTTTTGCCATGAAGACAACCTTTACCCAAGTTTTTTCAGCGATTCTTTTTAAGCAGTGCAAAAATTTGTGTACATAAGGAATGGCAGACACTTTCGGCTTTTACTGGTCCTAAGATGCGTGCCGTGCCTTCTTGCCCTGCCTAAATACATTCAGAAGTGATTCCGCTATGCATGAGCGAAGGTGATCAGGAAATCCTGCTTTCCCAAGTCTGTTAACTCAGTTGCCAAAACGCCAAAATTGCTCTGAACCTGTTGATGGCAAGATCTTGACAATGATGCCGTCATACATGCTTTGGCGATTCCTCGCTTAAGAAGCTTGGAGTGTGCTGAACTAAAGGGTTACAGGGCCTTCTTGGAGCGGGGAGCACATAGCCAGCACACGTGTTCTGGCAGAAACATAAGCTCCGGGTCTAAAAATCTAAGGCGGTTATTGTCAGGGAAACTCCATCATCAGCTGCAGATTGGCCATGTTCTCAGAACAAATGCTAAAAATCTCGTCGGCGAGCTGCCTTGTGTTTTGCACAATAAAAGACTAAAAAATCAACAACATAGCGGAATACCTTAACGGTATGTCTCAGCAAGCCTCACTTGTATGCCTTTGTCATAACGAGCTAATAAAAGGTTACTGAGAACTGGAGCTAAACGTGAACGAATACACACGCCCTGTCTTCGAATGTACCATTTGTCATTTCTCGTGATGAACGTGGACTGCAAATAAAAGTTTAGAAGTTCAAGAAAGCTATTTACGTCAGTTCTACAAAGTTTACAAAACACATCCTCACCATATTGCACTCTTCCACCTCCTCGCACAGAATGTCCTGAAGTAAGGAATAAGATAAGTTCTTAACGTCCACAAAAAAAGCACAAGGATTTTGGGGACATCTATAACGTAGGAAGTCTGAGACTTTCTGTGGCTTTCTCATGATGAAGGAATCTTCAATGATCAGGGCTGCAATATGCATTTGTATATACCTTCCAACAAGCTTTCGCCAGGAATTACGCTCCGATACGATGACACAAAAAGGACACAGTTTCTTGTGGGTCTTGGCAGTCAGAGAGGCTCGTACCTTTGCACGTCCTTACCGACAGGGCCAAACTAGTGAGCCCCACTATTTCGCACAGCTTCTCGACTTCTCCTTTTACTTTTGCCGGAGCTACTTTCGACAGTTCTCTGAAGTTCCCTGATAAGGCTGCTACCACCTTTTCTTCATAGAACCAGGAACCAGGACAAATCCTCCTTCCTTGTCGGACTGGAGTAGCTTGATGTCCGCTTTTTTAAGAGCAGACATGACATGCCAAAGAAATATTCGAAATCACCCGTTGTGGGGCTGAACGTGGTCGTTCTTGGCAACAAAAGGATTCCCAATGATGTGGATTGCCTTCTGGAACTCGGTCCAAAATACTGCGTCCATCCGAGGCTTGATCAGACTGAATTGGTCAGTCTCGTCAGGCAGGCTTCGGGATGAACAAAAGCTGGTGAATTTCAGAGCTGCGTTCAACAGGGAGTCAAGTGTCTGCCTAAAGAATTCGTGAGAGAAGGAATTCCGAAAATTCCACATGTCGTGTCTGCTCTTAAAGAAGCGGACATCAAGCTACTCCAGTCTGACAAGGAAGGAGGATTTGTCCTGGTTCCAAAACCACTCTGTGAAGAACAGGTGGTAGCAGCCTTATCGGGGAACGTCAGAGAACTCCCGAAAGTAGCTCCAGCAAAAGTAAAACAAGAAGCCGAGAAGCTGTGCGAAATAGCGGGGCTCACTAGATCGGCCCTGTCAGTGAGGACATGTAAAGGCACAAGCCTCTCCGTCTTCTTCACTGCCAAGACCCAGAAGAAACTTTGTCCTTTTCGGGTGATCGTATCAGTGCGTGACTCCTGGAAAAAACTTGTTGGAAGGTATCTACAAATGCATATTACAGCCCTGACCATTGAAGATCCGTTCATCGAAAGAAAACCCCAGGAAGTCTCAGACTTTCTACGTGATAGGTGTCCCCAAAATCCTTGTGCTTTTTCGTGGACGTTAAGACTTCTTTTATTCCTTACCTCAGGACATTTTTCGCGAGGTGGTGGAAGAGTGCATCGAGCGATATGGTGAGGATGTTTTTTGTAAACTTTGTGGAACTGATGTAGATAGCTTTCTTGAACTTCTGAACGTTTATTTGCAGTCGACGTTCGTCACAAGAAATGACAAATGGTACATTAGAAGACAGGGCGCGTGTCAAGGTTTAGCTCCAGTCCTCAGTGACGTTTTACTAGCTCGTTATGACCAACTTATACAAGCGAGGCTTGCTGAGACACATACTGTTAAAGTATTCCGCTACGTTGATGGTTTTTTTAGTCTTTTATAGTGCAGAACAGTGTGACACAAGGCAGCACGCCGACGAGATCTCTAGCATTTTTTATGATAACATGACTAATCTGCAGCTGACAACGGAGTTCCCTGACAATAACCGTCTTACATGTTTAGACCTGGAGCTTATGTTTCTGCCAGAATACATGTGCTGGCAATACGCTCCCCGCTCCAAGAAGGCCCTGTTACCCTTTAGTTCAGCACACTCCAAGATTGTCAAGCGAAGAATTGCCAAAGCATATATGACGGCATCATTGTCACGGTCTTGCCATCACCAGGTTTAGAGCAGTTTTTGCAACTAAGTTAACAGACTTGGGAAAGCAGGCTTTCCTGATCACCTTCTCTCGGGCATAGCGGAATCACTTCTGAATGTATTTAGGCAGGGCAAGAAGGCACGGCACGCATTTTAGGACCAACAAAAGCCGAAAGTGTCTGTCATTCCTTATGTGCACAAAGTTTCGCACTGCTTAAAAAGAATCGTTGAAAAAACTGGGGTAAAGGTTGTCTTCATGGCAAAAAAACAAGCTGAGCTCTCTTTGTAAAAGAGTTGACTACGAGGGATATTTAAATGTTGGGTGCAATACAAAGCACACAAAGATATTTGTAGAATGTATTACAGGCATTGTGTATCTGATTTTTTTATCATGTGGTCAATACTACATCGGTCAGACGGGGCGCTGTGTGAGCGATCGCCTTAGGGAGCACGCAAATCTGATGCGCGGATCAGTGGGCAGCCACTTGGCAAGTCACTGTGCAAATTGTGGGTGCACACAGAAGTTTGATGAATGCCAAGTAATGACAAGGTATAAAGACAAGAGGGCATATGAAATATATGAAGCTTTTTGGTTCGCAAAGCAGGAACTGAGTGTGTAAGTGCCCCATCCGTCAATTGGTCCGATAATGAATACGAGTATCTTCTCAGTTAGGTTGTCATTTCAAGGTTGGAAGAAGGTGGTCTGGTGCATGCACCATCATTAGTTCTTTCATCTGTGTGTGATCTGCTCACCCTTTTGAATGTATATATATTCCTGCCATTTGTGTAATAAAATTGGTTTAAGTGTGCGTTCTGTCCAATCTCTCGGCTCTATCTTCCTTCGGAAAACGTTCCCTGTGCACTCATAAAGTATATTTCTTTGAAAAACAAAAAAACATAATTTCATTCTCAGTCAACGTACGCTGCCGCCTTACACGAAAAAAAAAAAAATCAAATATTAGCAATCCCAAAATTAACATTGAAGAACGTAGTGAAAGTGCAAGTTCACGATGCAAACACCATCCACGTTGGTCAAGCGCATAGGCAATAATAGGCACAATTCACAGTGCCCGCGCCCACCACAAGGACTCTGCACTTAGCACACATCCAGCACAACACAAATGTGTACAGCTCGCGATCGCGTATAGCTTATCCTACATGCCCACGCATGCACAACAAGAAGATTAAACTTAACCTTCTTAATGCACACACGCTACACACCCAGACATGGAGAATCTGAGGTTGCAGTGGCTGCTTGACCCACCGGTCTCTAAAACCCACAGTACACCACATGCAAAAAAATATGCCTAGAGAACCTGAGGTTGCCTGACCCACCGTTCTCCAAAAGCCACAGTTTTGCACGGATCCACGCCAAGTTGAGGTTTCGCTAATTTCATTGGGTCGTAGCAGTCACTGTTAGCATTCCCATGTGCCCTGAAGTGCCGTGCATTGCAACTCCCATAGACACTAGCGGCAGAGTTCCCTCTAATGTATATTTAGGAAGCTATGATTCATTCAAATACTGAATTCGTTAGGACGTTAGTTATTCAAAATTTTTTTAATTACTTGCAAACAGAAATGCACAGCTCACTTCCAGAGAAACAACGCCAGCTCTCGATCAACTCGATGCCATCGGAGATGGCAAGCACATCTGGATAACATAGTCAGATTTCATATTACAGATTCCAAACCACTCTATTTCTCAATTTAAACTATAGGTAAATGCAAACAATCTTTTGCTTCTGACTGCCTCCAGTTTAATGCAGAAGAGTGAGTGAAGAGGTTTTCTTGGGTAGAGCACAAAAGTTAGGCATGAAGCTTCACATGCAACAACCCACTCACTTGAGACCACTTACCATTTTTGATGACCCAATTCTGCTGCATTGCACCCTTTTATTAGTTTGTCATGTGAAGTTCTGGCCAGACGTGTAAAAGCTATTCCACTGCCTGGAAGCACTCAGTTCAGACATAAACTCAACCATGGCTTCCAATTTTGATTATTATTATTCCAAACTACAAGCATTTATAAGATTAAAAAGAAGGAATGCCATGAATAGTCACACCCTAAATTTCAATAGAGCATTCCTGAAGTTAATAAAAAGTTATTTCATGAGTTTTAGTTTATTTTTTAAATTTTAACTTAAGATGTAGCAAAATTTTTCCACCTTGGTGATGAGCTTATATACAAAAATAATAGGTGTTTTGCTATCATATCATTTTTTTAAAAATCAATATTGTTTAAAATGAAAGACACTCTGTATAATCAGGTCACATGAAATTTCTACAATAAATCTGCAAATATTTATCGCGACACTAGTGTTAAAAACCGACAAACTTTTTAAAAACGATAGTCTTTCTTGGGTACCTTCGACACAAAAATTTTGGTTTGTCTGTCTGTCTGTCTGTCTGTCTGTCTGTACATTTGTCTATTTGTCGACTTTTACCGCATTGGGTATTTGAAACAGCCGACCCCATTCGCAGCAACCACCAATGTTGCTCAAGGTTGAGCGTTCATGCTTGTGCAATTGTAAATTAAAAAGCAAATATTGCACAAGTCTGAGGCACCATAACGACACGCACATATTCTGCATATGCATCCCTTACTAGAAAACGCATACATAAGTAATTTTAAGGATCGTAGCGCTTATCACGCTGCGCTTACCATGCAACGATTGCACGGAACGGGAAGTGTTTCCAACGCTTTGCTAAGACGAGATGGTGCTGACACTTACCCGTCGCCTTGTGTTCTACACCTTGTCACCTCCGAGACGGGCGCGCACGGCCACATGCTTTGTTTTCCAAAAAAAAGTGCGCTCATGGCTCACGTGTGACATGACTTGATGCGCTTGTGAGCCTCCGCTGCCCGCTCGAGGCACTCTAACGCAGGGTCTCCGGAATACCATTCACCGATTTACTTGCGCAGAACATCAAATAAATGTTTTGTTCACTCTCGCCACACGCAAGACTATCGTCTTTCGACGACATTTGCAGATTACATGCAGATATGGGGCCAATTTTTTTCTGAAGTATAACTAGTAAAGTAAAGTAAACCTGTGGTCTCAATTAATATGTTCAGCAATCACCCCATTCGAACTTAGTTTCATAAACACTGCAGAATATAATTCTACCATTTTTATATATTTATATCAGAGCTCGATTTCAACAGAAATCAAGTCACCAGTTCAATATTTATGCACACCTGAGCTAAGCTTTAACAGGCTTGTCTACTATAAACATTTTTCTATTATATTTACATAGGCATGGCTGCGAAATTGCAGTCAAGTTTTGCCCTGCCAGCAGCCATTTATGAAAAATCTTTTATTTGCCATCTTTTTATCTACATGATGCCAGTGAAGTAAACAAAAAATTGAACCAATAGTAGTAAACAATTTTCTTTTAGGTAGTTTGGGACTTGGTTAAATCAATATCACAACTTGATCCCTTTGTGAGCTGATGAAAATAAATTGAATATAAACTGGAGCATTCAATTATCCTGCACGCTATCACCACACATGCAACCTGTTTTTCTTGTGAAGAGCACAAATGCTGGTTATGCACATGTCTAAAAGGATACTGAACAAAACTAGGTAGAAGTGATCAATTCCATTTGAAAGACAGCAGTGTTACAACGAACAGAAGTTGGTTTGCAATAAAGGCCTGCATTTTTTGGAGGATTATGAGTGGCTGTACACAACCGTGCACAGAGCTGCACATCGACATCCCCACTGCAGAAGCAGGGTGTCTTTTCAAAGAAGTGCTGAGACTTGCCCCACCTGGAAGTACTGTTCAGTCCAGGTGCCATCTATCTGAAAAGGTTTTAGAAAGTGTTTTTGGAGAGCAAGAGGCTGGACACGGTAGCCACGCTTACTTCCCAGGGGAGGTGCCGCCTCTTAGCTCAGCTGCTAGATGCAGGAGTTTATAAAAAATGCAATAAATTCATTATTTTCCACCTGCTTTTACCTGAAAACAATGTGTGCTAACGACTTTTAGCACCCGAGTCTCAATACTGCCGAAAATCTTGCCAGCAGAAGCTTCGTTCGGCGTCCCTTTAACAAAGCCCCTTGACGGAGCTGGCCATGCCACACAGACAACTTTATCCATACCCGAAAAACAATTAGAAAATGAACACAAAGGCACATAAGCTTGGAGGCTAACTTACTGGCCATGTCGAAAATGCCCATGCACAAGTTGAAATGTAGTAGCTGGAAATAGGCCCCCATTTCACAACACATTCTTTCTGCATCTTCTTTTGTCTGATGCCATAAAACGTCTCCGTTTAAATAAACAAACTCACACAAATTACAGTTTCCATGCCACCTATAGAAAATTTTGTGGAACTGGATGAATTTCCAACGCTTAGAATGTTCATTCAAGATGTGGAATTTTGACTACAAGTTTCGCCATCTAACCAAAGCAAGCGTCATCAGGAGAGCTGCGTGCGGGAGCTAGCCTCTTGCCTCCACTTCTCAATGAGCTGCCACCTGTAGGCAGGTAGTGTGTTGAAGTATTCCTGCTGTCTCACAGAGTAGCGCTCCTCCACATTGATGATGTCACGATAGCGTCCATCACGCCATGAGAAGTTGAACAGGCGCATAAGGTTTTTTCGCTGCTCGTCAGAACAAACAACATCCACCGGCTGCCTCCGCTGCAGATCTGGTACACTGACATCGTGGAAGATGAGCACGGCTCGAAATGCGAACCACCCACCATATCGCGGGTGAATGCTGACACCAAGAAGCCTCTGAAAATGGGAAGAGGAGAACACATTGTATGCATCTAGCATTAACTGGCTTTCCATCGAGTCAGTATTTGCCATGCACACTTCCTTGTTTAGCAGAGTAAACAAATCAAGGCTATGAGGGATTGTTTTCCTGGAGAGGCGATTCTACAGCGAGGGTTAAACCTTCTGATTTTGGGAACTGCACTTTTGTTACGACGAAAACAGGGGAACTACAGAAATCAATCATTACAGTGGTGATCTCCTTAAATATGACCATACATTATTCATACCGTGTAATGTTGTGTAACTCTTTTAACATTTAAGCAGCAGCTAGTTTTTGTTAAAGAAAACTTGAAAAGCACAAATGATGAAGATAAAACACATACAACAGCACTGGCGCTCATACTTGCACCTTGCAATTATTTGAAACATTAACACATTACACCCACGTGTGAAGCTCGTACATACGCACACATCATCCTAAAAAAGATTGCATGGGTCAACCTTAGGCATTGAAATTTGAAAACATTGTCATGCAACTAAATGCATTGAAAGAAAAGCCACTTCCAAAAAAATTAGACAACGTAAGAAGCCAGGGAAGGTGAGGCAAAAGGAAAGAGAGCGTCAACTCGCCACTGGTGGTTTGCGTCATCCAATTTTCTTGTAACATGAACCAACTCGCCCAACAACAAGTTTTACTAAAAGTCTATCAAATAAGGGTGTACAAGCACATTACTTGGGTCGTTCTGCTAAGTGGCTACCACATCCTTTCTTGACATCATTATTGTGCTGTCCAGCCCTGTCATTAAAACTTGACTAGGCTGTCGAATATAAAAACGACCACAATTCAGAGGTATCTGGTACACCACATTTCTTGTACACACTGTATAAACAGTCCTTTGAACACCGTAGTGCAACATTGCATGAGTGCTTTTGTCTCTTGAAGGTTATAGGTACAGAGTTCATGCATGGTTGCATGACGATTTTCCAAGTATATTCAAGTGTTTAAACCTAACCCAACCTAACCCAACCTAACCTAACCTAACCTAACCCAAACTAACCTAACCTAACCTAACCTAACCTAACCTAACCTAACCTAACCTCACCTAACCTAACCTTAGAAGGCTATGTGTGCGAATTTTCAAGGACCATATTGCAGGTTGGAAACCAATTGACACATGTTCAAAAGAGAATAAAAGCATGAAATAACTAGAATTCCTCAAAAAAGAGAAAATATTACTAGAAAAGACATCGAAAACGTGGCTCCAATGACATTTTTTTTTTTCAAGACAACTCTCAATAACAGTTGTTTAAAGTTGCATAGGTAATCACTTTCAGTATGACAGAAGTTGCAAACTTTTATTCAAAAAGGAAAAAAAAATTAAAGGACCATTACTATATAATGCCTTGTTGCTTTTCCTGAATTTGTATATCAATATCCACTACCCTTTCTGCCTGTTTTTGGCATCTTCGTAGGGCTTTTTGACTTGGTGTGCGTCAAGTCGTTAATTGTCTCAGCCTTTTCTACACATGAGTCTGCTGCAACTATTAATTCCTTTACAGCAGCTTCTAGTTTATTTTCCATTTTTGTAAGCATTTCAACCTTTTCCTCAGTTCAAGATTTCTTTTTTTGTTTCTCATCCTCTTGCTTTTGCCTTTTCTGAGTTTCCAAAAATGCATGGTGTTGGTTTCGTGCAGGAGCTACTGATGTATCTAAAGAGAGCTGTTTTTTGGGCGATTTGGAATTTAATAGCCTCATATTGTTACGAGAAAGCTGGAAATATATCTGTGTCTGAATCGGTTCCCTTCTCATAACATATTTGGTGGAGTGGCACGATCCCAGTCTTCGCCAAGGAACTTTGAAGCGGACGCTCGCTTGCGGCTTTCAACATGACCCCTCCAGACTCGCCTAAATCCTCTCCGAGCACCTCCACCAAATATGTTACGAGAAGGAGACAGACTCGGAATAGCAGACACAGATATATTTCCAGCCGGTTAAGCGAGCACCGCCAGCCACACAGATTAGCTCGCGCCAGTCTATCTGCTTTGTCCTCTTCATCTCCATGCACTGGCACGTACATATATATTAGTTGCGGCACAGCTCACACATGCCCACACATTGCAATGACTGTGGTTGTTCACCTATGTATACAAGATGTATCATAATCAGCCAGCAAGATATGTGTACTTGCGAAATCATCGAAGCAAATATCATAATCATCGGAGGGGAGAAATGTGTCAGCTCACCGTTATTACTGTTTTCTGAGAAAGAAATGCTGTAATTAAATTCATCAATGCACTGAAATTGTCACGTGGCCAAGGATGTATATATGAAAGAAGGATTTTTTAATAATGAAAAAGAAGGACTAGCTGCTAGACTGGCGCCCTATCCTGTCTCCTTTTTTTTCTTTCCTGGTCTGAGTTGCACCTCAAAAATTATATTAAGCTACTGATATTCTCGATTCTTTTGTGATGGGCACATTACATAGGCTACCTGCTACATTTAGGGCATCACAAGTAGCAATGCTTATTGAACAAAAAGTTTGTTAAAAATTCGAAGAATGTCTCTTGGTTGGCTTGTCGAAGTATATTTGGCAGGCATGCCTCTTCTTGTTTACCCACCACCTTTTCTTCCCGGCATAGTCACCGATTTTTCCTTTCTGCTATACATATCCATCTCCTATATTGTCGCTGCCGCGAGCTGAAAGGCTGCAACCATCGGCAACTTGGCAACCCAGTATCCTGCTTCTGGTCCCTGCAAAACAGCGCGCTTCTGTTGTGGATCAAGTAGTTAGGGCGTCCCGTCGCTGGTTGCGAAACGGGTGTCGATGCATCCCACCGCTTCCATAACTGTTGCAAAAGGGGTGTCACAGCTTCCCAATGTTGCCACCGCTGTTGCAACTTTGGGTAGTATGGTCTGGACCGAAGCCATCTCAGTCCCAGAGAGAGGACGAGCAAAGGAGCCTGAGCTGATGACAGGAACATTTTTTTACAGTAATTTACGTGATGAAGGTAGCGCGATATATACAACATGAATGATGCTAGCTTCCTTCGAGCGTCTCAGTAATCAGGTTTTATGGTCTGGGTCTTTCAAAGCTTCCTTACAAGGAGAGACAATGTAGTACAGAACAGTCCCATGAAGAGGTAGTCCTCATCTCTGGCAGCAAAAAGGGAAGATTAGACCCCTCCTCTTTCCCAACACAGGAAAAAAAGAGGCATGCCCAGTTCGTGGCACGGCGAGGGAGAAGCACTACACAATGCACAATGTTATAATATGCACAACACAGCACAGGGCAGTGACGATGTCTCCCAAGTGCAGATGGACTGTGTAGTTCAGTGTCGTGTTTACTCATCAATAGAGTTTGTGCCACCGGGCAGACCACTTGCTCGTCCGAAACATAAACCGAGACGTATCCAAGGCACTCGGCTCATTGTCCAGTGTACCCTGCTGAACAAAAGCACTCCAGGTACAAATACTTCTTTTTAAGCCATCAGATGGTCGAGTGTGTCCTAAGAGGCTTTCACGAGGGCTTCACGCGAGAGCCACTGGCCCTGCAAAATTTGCAGTATGACTGTCGAGTTGACGCCGCTTCAGGATGTTGCTCTTGGCTGGTGAGAAGGGCTTGGTAAACGACAACTCGTAACAAAAGGAGCCGACGATGTGGTATATTGAACGATTATCCGTATCTGTGCCGTCGAAAAAAAGAAGACCCCATGGTATTTGGGCGAGGACAACACTCCAGACACCCGATCTGCTGTGTTCAAACGAGAGCGCTAGAGAAGTCGCCAGCTGGCTCACTTTGGTGCTTTATTGAGAGGTATTTTACAAACCCTGAATAGGATCTTGCTTTAAGACTGCAGAAAATTACACATGACACTGACTGAAGAAGAAGGATAGTGGGGCAGAGGCTTATTTGTTCTTGGACTGTTCGAATGTTTGCCTTGCTGTAGACGGAGCTGCGCTGAGAAGCAATAAAGGCTCCAGAGAGACTTTTCCACAAAGACAACACTCTCAAATATCCAAGGCCGTCATAAGAAAACTGCAAAAGATAGGCATCTTCAGGAAACAAAGAGGGTGGCTGCTTGCTTGTTAATGGCTGTGGATCGCTTTCACAGATCTGTGAAACTGTGGTGTAGCGGCTACTCGGAAAAGAGGGGTGGGAAAAACAGCCTTCTTGTTTTGAGCGCAAAAAACGGTGTATATTGGAGATAGCTGAGGTGCTGACACGACCGCTTTGATTATTGTAACGTTGCTCCGCCAGGTGTATTCCTCCCAGAAGTAGCTACAGCGTGTTGTTTTATTCTTGCAAAGCACAAAGCGTAATGAATGACATTTGTATGAGGCATCTTACTTTTACTCAGCAGTCTTCTCTCGACTTCTCGACGTTATCTGTAGAAAAAGTATTCTCTAAAGCAACAAACCGCACTCAACACTTCATGAAATCACAGATATCGGTCATAAGATTGCAACTGAACCCTGTGTGAAGGCTTTTGAACATTGTCTGCAGCCAAAATGTTTTCCTAAGCAATAAACCTCACCCAACACTTGATGATGCAACAGATATCGGTCATAAGAATGTAATAGAACACTACGTGGAATGCTGTCTGATGTTATCTGAAGCAGGACTGATAGTTTGGCTAGTTGGTGATATATGATGGGCAGCAACAGTGCACATACTCACGGGTTAACTTTGCGTCTCTTCTCTTCGTCCCGTGAGATTGTGCGCTGCTACTGCCCATGATGTTATCTTTATTTACTTTCAAATACAGCAGCGAAATGCGGGGCTACTGCCGGAGAGGTGTACATAAATACAAAATGAAAGCATTGAAACAGTACTATTACAATAACTGCACCAACAAAAAAAAAGTATCGCTACCTCCTGAGTACTGCCAGGTAAAAAAATTAAAAAAGGAGAGAACTGGAACATTAATATCATACAAGTGGCTCCACAGAATGACACACAGTGATGTCACAAACCAAACCAAACAGATAATTCTAGTGTTTCATAATTTTATTTGAATGCATTATAGAGCGCTGAAAATGGCTTTCAGATGGGGATTGCAGATCAGTGCTGTGCTGAAGGCTTTTATACTTTGTTGGTAGTTTATCCATCCTTTAACAATTACAAAATGCATTTAAAACTTCTTGATGTTGGTTTTGAGATTGCAGCCTAAGCACAGCGTAGAAGGCTTTCACATGTCGTCGGTAGTCAAAATACCATATAACGTCATAAAGAGTGCCGCAAATTTTGTGATGCGACAGACATCGCTCATGGCATTGCACCAGAGCACTGTAACATAAATGTCTGGCAAGCTTTCTAACGTAGGTAAACTGACGGGGTCGTAACGCAGACGAAGGAAGCAGACTGCAGGTTGAAGATAAAACTGTTTATATGGGCCGAACCTGTGGCCAGGAAACTGAAGGTCAGATTACAACAACACACGGGCACTGCAGTAGCGGCAAACAGAACGTCGTCTGGCAATCAACTGATAAGTGGTGAGGCGTGTCGGCAGTTATATACTCACCATCAAATATTCTAGCTTTATCACTAGCGGCAACGTAGGTTTCTGTTGTGTATTCGTATTGGTTCTGCGACGCCACCAGAGATGGCGCTGTGATCTATGTACCTGTTTGTCGGGTATATAAGTCCACCGTACAATAAACACCCGCAGTCGTCGGTAGCCCATGGCGGCAGTCATGTGTACGAGTTCCTCTCTTCCGTGATAGCGGCTCACCACGCCGCAATACACATTGGCGACGAGGATGGCCACCGGTATATCTCCCCCGCCGCCGTTCCTCGAGACTCCGGGCACGCCAGCGATTCCTTGGCACCGCTGGTTCCGGTTGTTCCAGAACTTCGTGCTCGCGTCCGGCGCCGACGAGTGGCCAGCAACTCGCCGTCGCGCGCTCCTGCTTCACTGCCTGGGCCCCGAGGGCCAACGGATTTTCGACGCCTTGCCGGCACCGCCCCCACCCCAGCCGCCACTTTCAACTGAAGCCACGGTCAGCGAATCGACGGAAAAACAGACTTCGCGCACACCGCTGCTGCAAGCCCTCCGGACCCATACGACGTTGCCGTCGACACACTGGCACACTACTTCACTGCCACCGTCAACGTCCGAGTGGAACGTCATCATTTTCGTGAACGTCGACAGCTTTCCGGTGAGTCGGTTGCCGAATTTGCTTTGGCGCTCCGGGAACTGGCAGCCCTGTGTAATTTCACCGCTGCCGTGGATGATAACTTGTGCGAACAGTTCGTTGCCGGAGTAACTTGCCCGCAACTCAGAGAACGACTGCTCCTCGAAGGCGACGCATTGACATTTGACCGAGCGGTAGAAATTGCCAAACTTCGCGAACAAACTCGCCAAGAAGCTGAAGCCTTCACGAACCCGATTCGCCGCATCACGCAGCGCCAACGCGGACGCAACCCGGCTAGGCATGATAGCCCCCGATTTCGCTTCAACGGGTCCCGCCCCCCTAGTCAGCATCGTCGTAGCTCGTCGCGCACTCGCCAAAACTACAAGCCCAAGCCGGAAACTGCCGCTGCCGACCCCCTGCACGCCGTATCTCGTGATAACTGCGATAACTGCGGCGCAACAGGATGCGAACGGTCGCGCTGTCCCGCCCGCGGCCGCACCTGTTATGGTTGCGGACGCCGCGGACACTTCCAGAGCGTTTGTCGGAGCTCGCGTCGCGGCCAACCACGAAGGCCTGCACCAGTCCGCGAACTCCTCTGCGACGATGACGCTGAGAGCGGTCACAGTATTTTGACCATCTGCACAAACGCAGAGGCCTGTATGTTGACGTCGACGTGTCGGTGATTAACCCGAAGCCGCTCACGCGCAATGTCTCGTTTCTCATCGACACAGGCTCTGCAGTGTCAATAATTGGGGAAGGTCACTTTCGAAACCTTTTTCAAGATAAAGTACAACTCAGGACCTCCAGCATTACTCTGTTTGACTTTTCCCGCCAGAAGATCCCTGTGCTTGGCCTGTTTGAAGCAATGCTGTCGTACAAGGCACCAACAGCCGTCGTACCGCTTTACGTAACGCGCAGTGGGACCTCCCTTTTGGGATTAGATGCTGTGCAAGCCCTGAATTTTCAAATTTCAGGGAAGGAGCTACGTTGCCTGCACACGGTCGTTCAGCAAACGTCCGCCTCCGCAACCTCAACGTTGCCTGCAACGAGCTCAGACGCACAAGAGCGCATTCCACCACAAGGCGCTATCGTAGAGCAACCGCAGAGTGAGCCAAAGTTTGGCATGCCTGCATTGCTGTGGGCCAGGTTTTCTCACCTGTTTACCCCAGGTTTGGGCCTTGTCAGAGGTTTCCAGCACAAGGTGAAGATGAAACAGGCAGTCTCCCCAGTCGCCCAAAAGTTGAGGCGCCTCCCATTCTCAGTACGCCAACCAGTAAGCGACCAACTACAGACCCTGCTCTCTGCCGACATCATCCAAAGGATCGATGCCTCCGAATGGGTTTCTCCCATCGTCGCAGTCCAGAAGGAAGATGGAAGCATCCGTCTTTGTGTTGACCTAAGGGAGCCAAACAAAGCCATTGTGGTCGACAACTTCCCGCTGCCTCACACTGAGGAACTGCTGCATGCCTTAAACGGAGCCCGCCACTTCTCAAAGCTAGACCTCGCCTCTGCGTACCACCAAGTCCTGCTGCACCCGGACAGCAGGGATCTCACAGCGTTTGTTACGCACGAGGGTCTTTTTCGGTTTAAAATGGTCTGCTTTGGATTGGCGTCGGCCCCAGCAGCCTTTCAGCAGCTCATGACAAGAATCCTGCAAGGCTGTCATGGTGTTCTTTGTTACATAGATGACATCATCGTCTTCGGGAAGACTGAGAAAGAACATGCGAAGAGCCTGGAAAAGTTTCTGCATCGCATTGCGAAAGCAGGTCTGAAACTTAACGAAAAATGTGTTTTCAATGCAACAGAACTCTCTTTCCTTGGACATCGTGTCAGTGCGGAAGGCATAGCACCCCTTCAAGCCAAAGTCGATGCAATCGTCCACGCCCCCACACCAGCAGAACCCGGCACACTCCACTCATTCTTAGGACTTGTCGAATACTACGCAAAGTTCATTCCTAGGCTAGCCGAGAAAGTCGAGCCTATGCGTCGACTGCTGCGCAAAGACATACCTTTTGAGTGGGACACAGCCGCCCAAGCAAGTTTTGAGAGAGTGAAGACTCTTCTGGCCTCCCACAAGGTGTTGCACATGTTTGACCCAGCTCTTCCAGTGACTGTCGCAACTGATGCTTCTGCATACGGGCTAGGTGCTGTTTTGCAGCAAGTGGACGGTCAGAAAACCCTGACCATTGCGTTTGCTTCGCGCACTCTAACCAATGCAGAAAGGAAGTACTCCGCCAGCGAGCGTGAAGCATTGGCTTGCGTGTGGGCATGCGAAAAGTGGCATGTTTATTTGTGGGGACGGCCTTTCACTCTTCAGACGGATCACCAGGCATTGGTAGCGTTGCTGTCTAACAAGGGAACAGGGCAACGTCCCTTTCGCATTGCAAGGTGGGCTGAGCGACTTCTACGCTACAACTACACCGTCGAATACCGCAAGGGCTCGGAGAACAAGGTAGCAGACGTAGCTGTCACGTCTTCCAGCGGAAGGTAAGCCGGAATGCACACCCCAACCTAAAGACGACTCTACAGAAGTTGTGTTCTTAGTCGAGCCGCTGTGCATCGCTAAGGACCAGTTCGAGCAGTCCACCAGTGACGACGCCACTCTGGCAAAAGTCAAGGAATACGTTACTTCGTCACGGCCTTTGCACAAGCTCGTCCCAAGCCATCTGCTGCCGTACTTCATGCTACGCAACGAGTTGTCAGTGGTAAACAACTTATTTCTTCGTGGGGAGCGACTTGTAGTTCCACAGTCCCTTGCGCATCAGGTAATCTCCACAGCGCATGAAGCTCATCCCAGCATTGTCAGGACGAAAGCGCGACTTCGAGAATGGTTTTGGTGGCCGGGTATGGACCGGCAAACAGAAGTCGCAATACAAAACTGCAGCGTCTGTCAGAAGGCCGACAAGAGTGCGAAAACGGCACCTGCTCCACTGCAACCTGTTCCATTTCCAGAGCGCCCTTGGCAAAAAGTCGCCATAGACATTGTTGGCCCTCTGGAAAGAGCTCCTCAAGATTGTAGGTTCGCCATTACACTGGTTGACTATTTTTCTAAGTGGCCCGAAGTACAATTCTCCAACGAGGTATCTACAAGAACGATCACCAACTTCTTGCTGTCAATTTTTTCTCAAGAGGGATACCCTGACGAGATAGTCACTGACAACGGGCCCCAATTCTCTTCACGACAATTTTCGCAATTCTTGGATGAGCGTGGTATCCAACTGACACATTCTTCGGTGTACTACCCTCAAGCCAACGAACTTGTCGAAAGGTTACTCGTGTTTTTAAGGACTTTGTACAGGTTGCTGCATTAGAACATGGCCCTCTTCGACAAGCGGCACTGGAGTACTTGGGTGTTTACCGGTGCACACCTCACGCAACCACGGGAGTAGCACCAGCCTTGCTCCTACATGGACGACTGCCTCGAACACGACTGGACATCATTGGGCACCCATCCCCATCATTCTTCACAGACCCTGCCAAAGAACCTGGCCAGCTTCGGAAGAGAGTCGCACAGAAGCAAAAATACAGCAAGATATACACAAACTTCCGCCGTGCAGCCAAGAAACAAAACATAGCAGTTGGAGACATGGTCCGTGTGAAGAAGCCGGCAGTCTCTTTTAAAGGAGACCTCTCGTTCAGTCGTTCTCGGAAGGTGGTGGAACAACGAGGGCCAGCCTCTTTCTGCCTAGACGATGGGCGAACATGGAACTCCTCCAAGTTGAGCAAGGTTCCTGCACAGGCCGCCCAGCCTCACCCAGTCATCCAAACGCCAGATGTTCACGCTCACCCAGCACAGCCTTCAAGCCCGTCACCTGTGCCTTGTGACAGTGGGCAATCAGCAGTGCCACTCGGTACCCCCCTCAGTGCAGTGCCTAGTGTTCTGTGCAGCCCTTTTGTAGCATCGCAAGAGACACAACAGGCTCTCTTCTCCACCCTCTCCACAACCGCCTTCTCGTCGGGAGCTACCCGCGAGGACAAGACGACCGCCTCGAAGATTTATGGATTACATTTAAAGTGGATCCAGTGACATGAACGCGTGTGCTTGCTGCAATTGAGTGTATATTTTGGTGTAAAGTTTTTGGAATTTTGAGTGTACAGTTGTGTAAATATTCCATGCTTATTGTATATAGATGAAATGCCTCTCCACTAACACGTACTAACAATTACTAATCAACTAAAAAAAATAAGAGAGGGAATATGTTGTGTGTTCGTATTGGTTCTGCGACGCCACCAGAGATGGCGCTGTGATCTATGTACCTGTTTGTCGTGTATATAAGTCCACCGTACAATAAACACCGGCAGTCGTCGGTAGCCCACGGCGGCAGTCATGTGTACGAGTTCCTCTTTTCCGTGATAGCGGCTCACCACGCCGCAATACCACAGTTTCAGAATAAACTTTACTGTTCACGAAGTTAGCGTAATTATACTAAAATGATCTGCCATCTCGAAGCTTCTTGAACAGTGTCGGCGTGGTTCGCACTGAGAAATACTGGCAGTAAAATGGGGTGATATGAAAACCTGAGAAGAGAATGTGGCAATGCCCCTCTCTGAAAAAGGCAATGTCCCGATGCTTTAACAAAAGACCAAGTACAATAATAAAGAAAATAAACAATAAGTAAAAGCAATAAAGCAAAGCAACAACAACAAAATACAGTCCTCAGGTTCGCGTATGAAATGGCTTCAGGCGCAAGACATGGACGACTTCAGGTGAAGCATGGCACCGTAGAAAGTTCATGATGCCGTTGGAAACAACCTCGTAGTCGGTTGGGCGGAAATGTCAAAGTACAGTCGTCGACCGATTTTCCGGACTCCAAAAATTCGGACTTGTTGGATATTCCGGACTTCATAAATGCACCGTCAGGAATCCCATAGAGCTAATGCATTGTTTCGACCGATTTTTCGGGCGAATTTGCCCCTGAAAGTTCGATTTTTCGGACTAAATCGCTCGTTTTGTGCCACGCCCCAAGCCATTGTGAACGCCGCCATGTTGGATTTTCCGTCGGCTTGGCTAAGCTTGGTCTTCAGATGCCTTTCCTGCCTTCGAGATTGGAATGCGCACGCCATATTTTAAGTTTCGGAGGCCGTGTTTGGTTTTTAAAAAGACGCGGTGATGGATGCCGTTTTTTCGTCTTCGGTCAGCACTATCGTCATCACATCGCACAGGGAGGAGGCGAAAGGATTCTTTTATTGTCGTTGCAGCTTTTTTCAGTCGCCATTCTGCACGTGTTGTGTCGCGCTAGCGTCGAGATAGCCGCTTCGCAGCGGCTATCTGCGGCATCGAATTTTGTGTTCTCGGTGCCATGGCTTCGCCATCTGTGCCATCGCGGGAGCCAGGTGGTGTGAAGAAGCGTGGGAAGTATACGACCCTGACGATGGAGAAGAAAGCTGCCATAATCAAGCTAATAGAGAGACAACATTGTTTCGTGCGCGGAGGCCACTGACGACGAAATTCTTCGCCAGGTTGTCCCGGAGCCGGAGAGCGGCTCGGATGACGACAACGACGACCGCCCGCAGCCGTCGGCGGCGGAGATCGCCAACGCGGTGACAATTTTGTCGAGCGTTTACGGCGACGATGTCACCTTGGCGCAAATACGGGCAAATCAAGTTGCCTCCAAGCGTAGTTTGAGGCAAGGCAGCATCAAGGACTTTTTTAAACCTGCCTGATGCAATAAACTTCAGATTTTTGGCGAAAACGAATTTTTCGGACTGTTCGATTTTTCGGACTTTTTTTCGGTCCCCGCCAGGTCCGAAAAATCGGTCGGCGACTGTACTCGGTACGGTCTGAAGTACCGTCGCAGAAATTTTTCACTGAGCTCACGTCGGCGTATCGGTGTCCATACCCAGACACAGTCCCCAGGCTGGTACTCTAAGAAGCTTCGTTGATGATTATAGTGGTGGCGATCGGTCATCTGCTGGTTTGTGATGCACAGGCAGGCGAGTTGTCAAGCTTCTTCTGCGCACTGAGAATAGAGGGCGTCGTTGAGGTTTCCTACGTCAGAGATGTTGGGGAGCAATGTCTTGAGAGCCTTGCCGGGTTCTTTCCGTAGACCAACTTGTACGGCGGCATTTGCATCGTCTCCTGCACGGCTGTGATATATGCGAAGGTCAAGTATGGAAGGATGGTGTCTCACGTCTTGTGTTCCACATCGCTGTACATGGCCAGCATCTCGGCGATTGTCTTGTTTAGCTGCTCGGTAAGCCTATTTGTCTATGGGTGGTAGGCAGTGGTGTGGCGGTGGCTTGTCTGCGTATGTCTTAGGATCGCCCGAGTCAAATTAGCAGCAAAGGCCATACCTCTACTGGAGGTGAGGACTTCTGGGGCGCCATGACAAAGGACGATGTTCTCAATGAAGAACTTGGCTACCTCTTCCGCACTACCTTTGGGGAGAGCCTTTGTTTCGGCATAGCAGGTGAGGTAGTTGGTAGCTACGACTGTCCATTTGGTTCCGGAGATTGACGTCGGAAATGACCCCAGTAGGTCCATCCTGATTCGTTGGAACGGTCAGCAAGGTGGATGGATCGGCTGAGGAAAGCCTGCTGGCCTTGTCAACGGCGTTGTGCGTTGCTGGCAGTCTCGGCAAGTTTTTACATAGTGGGTTACATCGGCAGTGAAGCGGGGTGAGTGGTCTTTTTCTAGTATCCTCGCCAGAGTACAAGAAAACCCAAAATGTTTCGCCGTAGGGTCATCATGCAGACAATCAAGAACTTCTGCACGTAATGCCAAAGGTACTACTATGAAGCAGTTGGCCCGATGTGGCGAAAAGTTTTTTTTGACGAGGATGCTATTCCGCAAGGAAAACGATGACAGTCCTCGCTTGAATACTTTTGAAATGACGGCAGCTTTGCCCTTGAGGTATTCCACAAGGCCCTTGATTTAAGGATCGGCTTTCTGTCAATCGGCAAAGTCATCGACGCTTAAAGTTCCTAAGAAGTAGTCAGTGTGCGGAGGTGGGTCAATGGGACAGGCAGTCGGTGTCAGGGTGCTTTGGTCCGGACTTGTAAACAATGGTAACATCGAATTCCTGAAGACGCAGACTCTACCATGCAAGGCGACCTGAAGGGTCTTCAAGTTAGCTAGCCAACAGAGGGCGTGGTGGTCGCTCACAACTTTGAAAGGCCTGCCGTAGAGGTAGGGGCGGTAACTTGGAGGTAACCCAGATGATGGCAAGGCACTCTTTTTCTGTTGTGGAAGAGTTACATTCTGCATTTGACAGCGACCGGCTAGCATAACGATTACCCCTTCTTCTCCGTTAGTCTTCTGCACGAGAACAGCGCCAAGGCCTACGCTACTTGCGTCGGTATAGATCTCCATATCGGCGTACTCGTTGAAATTAACAAGTATCAGAGAGGCTGCCGGCATCGTTTCAGTTCCTCAAATGCTTCATTCAATTTGTGCCGTTTCCCTCTCGAGATCGACGTTGGTCTTCGTGAGCTGCATTAGTGGCAGAGCAATTTGTGAAAAGTCCTTGATGAAGCGTCTGTAATAGGTGTACAAGCCGAGAAATCGGCCCATGGCCTTCATCTCAGTGGGTGGCGGGATTGCGGCAATGGCAGCTGTTTTATTCGAGCCTGGACACACTCCCATCTTGCTGATCCGGTGACCCAAAAACAGAAGCTCGTTGTACGCCAAGCGGCATTTCTCTGGCTCGAGGGCGAGTCCAGGGCTCCTAATTGCTTGAAGTACAGATTCAAAGCGCTGGAGATGTTCCTCGAA
This sequence comes from Rhipicephalus annulatus, assembly GCA_013436015.1. Lineage (NCBI taxonomy): Eukaryota > Metazoa > Arthropoda > Arachnida > Ixodida > Ixodidae > Rhipicephalus > Rhipicephalus annulatus. Next base: position 66,893 of record WOVY01003451.1, read on the forward strand.
GCTCAAGGAAAACACGTTGCCACACTAAACGAGCCGCCAAACATGCCAGTTCAAGCCAGCCAGGACGGTACTTATGACTCATTGGAAAGTTGTAAGTGCCGAGCAAAGGCCAAAGGGCAAGACCTTAAACTGAAACAGGCTCTCCGGTGTTATGAAGGCAGCCTTTTCTCGGCCTTTCTTGTCGACTTCGATTTGTCAATAGCTGGTCTTGAGGTCTATAAGAAAACAGTACCTCGCATTGTGGAGACGATCCAGGGCATAGTCTATCCATGGGTGTGGGTACACGTCCTTCTTTGTGATTTTGTTCAGGCGGCGATAGTCGACCCAGAAGCCTGGACTTCCGTCCTTTTTCATCACTAACACTACCGGTGACGCCCATGGACTTTTTGACGACTAAATGAATTCGTCACGCAGCATTTTGTTGACCTGTTTCTTAAATGCGTCGCATTCTCGCATCGAAATTCTGTATGGGCTTTGACGGAGTGGCCTGGCACTTTACAATTCGCTATTTCGCGACAGGGGTCTGTCAAATTCTTGACGACGAAAAGCAGTTCTTGTATTTCAGGAGCTGTTCTTGTTTATGCGTCACAAGGCTCGCACTGATGTCGAAAGCCGGTTGAAGGGCTTGAGTCGTTGAAGCAGATTCGGCAGAATCGGTGATCGCAAAAGCCTTGCTAGCTTCGAGCATCTTTTCAATGTACCCATTCGTCGTGTTTTTGCTCACATGCTTGTACTTGCTGCTGAAGTTTGTGAGCATCACTCTTGCCTTCCTTCTTCGCAACTCGATTATTTCTCTAGCAACGCAAATATCACGGCAAATCAACAGGCGCTCGTCGCTTTCAATGATGCCTTGCATGTCTCGATTCTTGAGTGCTGATGGAAATACTGATGCTGGAGCGAGGAGGAATGATGTCGTGGTCCTCCAGCACATTTAAGGCATGCCTTTCTGATGGCGTGTGCGGCTTCAGTGCTTTTTCTGTCGATAATGTTATTGACTCAGACTTCAGGTCAATAATAGTGCCCTGGTGACTTAGGAAGTCCATCCCAAGTATCACATTCCTGGAGCAGTGTTGTTGAATTACAAAGCTTGCAGGATATGTTCGGTTATTGAGGGTGACTCTTGCTGCGCAAACTCCTGATGATGCAACTAGGGGACCCCCAGCAGTACGAATTTCGGGGCCTTCCCAGGTGGTCCTTACTTTCTTTAGCTTGGCGGTAGACAACTTCGGTGGCGACAAGAGCTGTGACGCTACAGCCATCGATGAGAACATCGAGGGCGCTAGGTCGGCGTCTCGCGTTGCAGTTGGTTTGTGGTGTCGAATCACAGCTACGACGATTTGTACCGCTGCTTTGACATTTCGTCGTCAGGTCTTATGATGGCTGTAAAGCATCGGTGTCGGAGCTGTGTTCGGGGTGCGGCAGGTTCTTGAGGCGTCTTTGGTAGTTCGTTGTTCAGCAACCACACCTCCTGCCCTTAGTGTTCCTGGTAAGGGCTTGGAGATCTGCCCCAAGCAGGGCTGGCGTTCCTGCAATATGGTGAGGTGTACTGGCCAAGTGAGGGCGAACGGTAAGGTTATTGGGGTGTCCACCCTGCGGTTGGCGATGTCGTGTGGTCGTTCAACCTGTTCTGGGCACGACGTGTTGACCTTGAAACACGATAGACCCATCTGTTGGCACTGGCAACGAGGTTAGGTGTGGATGGCCTCCCCGCAATGATAACAGAGCGGGCGGTTATTAGAAGCGCGCCTATTGTCTGTTCTTCTTGGCGCGTAGCACTGACCTATGGGAGGCCGATAGGACGTCGATGATGGCGGCAGTGTCTGACGGCAGAACTGCAGTGCAGCAGCGTCTTGGCGTGGACGGGGGGAGCGTTGTGGCGCACGGCAACAGCATAGCTCATAGCTTCTGGCTTGGGCCGCGGTGCTTGGGGAGTTCGAAGTAATTGCTGAACTTCTCGCACAATGTCGGCGATCGAACCCACTTGAGCCTGCGCCAAAGGTAACACCTTGCACAGCTCATCCCGCACAATCGCTCGGATAGTCTCGCGCGGTCGTCGGAGTAGAGTGGTTGAACTTCTGCGTACTCTGGTGTCATGCAGCGATTCAATTGTTCGGTGCGCATCTCCAGCGTCTTTTCCATGATCATCGCTTCAGAGATCGATTCTTGGACAGTGCTTGGTGGGTTCCACATCAGACTTGTGAACAGCTCCTGCTTTACTCCTCGCATGAGAAAATGAACTTACTTATCTTTAGGCCTTTCTGAATCGATGTGGCAGAATAGTTTGGTGATCTCTTTGGCGAAGAGCATCACGTTCTCATTTAGAAGCTGCGAAGGGCTTTCAAGTGACACTTCAGCCCTCTCCTTGCCAATGAAGCTCGTGAATGTAGCAAGGAACCTGTTGCAGAATAGTTTTCAGGCTGTCAGGGTTCCCTCCTAGTTATCGAACCATACATGAGCGGCATCTTTTAAGGCGAAGTAAACACGATGAAGCTTATCTTCGCTGGTCCAAGTTTTGAAAGCAGCTCGATCAAATGCTTCGAGCCAGCTTTCCGAGTCCTCGATTTGCGATCCGCGGAAGATTGGCGGCTCCTTGGGCAAACGATTGGGGCAGACTGCGTGGGGTGATCATCGTTGCTGCTGTCGATGTTGTGATACGGAGCTGCCCATTTTTTTTCGGTAAGGGGCCCGTGCTCAATGTTAGCATCTTCTTTGCCACTTAGGCTGGGTTCGCGGCTTGACGGGGGGGTACAGTACATGAATGAAGCAACATCTTCACCGGATATCACGGGGTCGTGACATGAACGAAGGGAGCAGACTGTAGATCGAAGATAAAACTGTTTATTTGGGCCGAACCTGTGGCCAGGAAGCTGAAGGTCAGATTACAGCAAAGCACCAGCACTGCAGTAGCGGCGAACAGAGTGTCAGTCAACCATCAAGTAACAAGCAGCGAGGCGTGTTGGCATTCATACACTTGCCATCGAATACTCTAGCGTTATCCTTAGCGGCAACCGTAGGTTTCAGAATAAACTGTACTGTTCACGAAGTTAGCGTAATTCTACTAAAATGATCTGCCATCTCCAAGCTTCTTGAATAGTGTCGGCGTGATTCGCACTGAGAAATACTGGCAGTAAAATGGGGTGATATCAAAACCTGAGAAGAGAATGTGGCAATTTAAAAGTTGGGAGTCATAGCAGGCCTGCTACGACATTGAGAGTGGTAGCAGGCAGCAGCACCTAATTGCTTAGATAGCTATGGTGGCACAAGTGCCTGTGGTCGGCGGGTTAGTGCATGTTCAAGCAGAATTGAAATATATCACAGGGTGACAATCTTCTGCGATGCCACCATGAATAAATGAGAAAACCTTCTCGAAGTTGGCCACGTTTTTTGCGTTAGTGAGCGCTTGGCTGCTCGTCGCCAGGAATGACGGCTCAACGCATGTGTCAGGTGTGCGTAGTGCATGAAGCTTGCTGCATAATTATCCGCGGAAAGCTGTCATTTTTTCGAACTTAAATTATTGTTGGTGCTTGCCCACTGCCCGCGTACTTGCAAAATACTTGGAGCCTTCAGAAATATCAATGGCCCCACAGCCACTTTGACGTGGCATCGTGCCACGGCGTTTTTCTGTCACCGAGCCTCGTGAAGTGATTTGCTTGAAATTGACGCGGCATCATCGTCGCTCATATCATAGTCTTTACCTCGCCGCTCGCACAGCTCATGCTAGGAGCTTGAGGCGCAGGGGAGAAAGAGAACGCGAGAAAATCTAGTCCAGAGAGGACGGCCCATGCCCCGTTCCGTCTTTGGCTTCACCTTTTAGAGTGCTGACGACGATGGTACGGTCACTTTGGCCACCGTCACTTGTCTCTCATTCACTATGACCTCTTGTGTTGTTTGTCTTGCTTTCCGAAACAAACACCAACATGCACATCTGTCACTACAGCATTCGCAAAGCATCGTTTCTTACCATTTATAGTTCTGCTATAAATCTACACCCTGCATCATTTCTTCCTAACATGCAGATTGTTTAACAGTCAAAGGAAAAGGCTTTTGAATGAACCAAATCCGAAAGATGGGATTCATTTCATTACTTTCGGTGGTTATTTCCTTTGGAGCTACAGCACTTGCTTTTAGACACAGGAGCGCTTGGGATGCCACATGCGATTAGCTACGTGAGAGGAAACGAAGTGAACTGTAAGGTTATGTAAGTGAAACTTATTCAACGGCATTATGCTTTTTTTGTGAATTAAGCTAATTAGTTATTTAGAAAATGATCTATTTCTACAGAATTTGAGATTTATAAACAAAATCATTTATATAGCAAGGCATCACCCATTTTGAGGCCGTTTCCTCATGGTGCCTTGTGCCAGTTTAAGAAGGACCAACTAACCAACTGACATACTAGCTTTATCCAATCGAGTGCGCCTACGCTGCTGGATAGCTACTTGTGTTTACGGTAAAATGCTAAAATGGTAAATGGTACGGTAAAATGGTAAAAAGTACATAAATCAATTTGTGAAAATACGCCAGAAAAGCTGCAAGTGGAATGACATTAGGAGAGTGTGATGTGGTGTTGTAGAGTTTTTGTACTTAAGATGCTCTAGACCACGAACTATGTAAACAATGTTTTTGAGTTTCCAAGGTGTTCGTGCAATGAATTGTGTGATAGTGTGGTATTATGCTAAGTGAATATAAGTGAAAACATGCGGCGATAGAAGGTGAAGCACCAGCCCGTGCACGTTTGGCCACAAGTCACGACACCGACAAAATAACAAAAGGCTGAAATCACAGAAAGGGAGAACAAGAGCAGGTTTTAAAGAAAAACTCTTAAAATGGAGGACCAAGCAATTATTGTCACGATTAATATCAGGAGCACTTGCAAGAAACTGGATTGAGAGGGGCGGGAGACAGGCGTGGCAAAGCAAACGCTTTACACAAAGGTCCGACGAAGCAAATACATAAAATTCACGTTAACGCACTCAAAATTCACCAACAATGTATGTATACATCAATTTACAAAGAACTGAAACCAAAACTAACTATATTATATGTTAGAGGCAACTCTAACCCTATACAACATCTACCCAAAATGGTGTCTCTATAACGACACATTCTTACAGATCATCACGCTGCCACGTGAACTCCATGCCTTTGCCGTGTAGACGGTTCGTCGATCCTGTCGTCGACGTCCTCTCCAAGTTCCTACAGTCGTTGTCCTGTTTCGCTGAACGAGCCGCTCGACCTCACTGCCGGTTGGTTCCGGTCTTCGTCGTCTTTTCTGGCTCAGTCAAACTCCGCCCAACTCGTCAACGGCGTCTTGACTGTAATGTGGGCTGCATCCGTTCGGGCTCGAAGTGGAAGAGCTGTAGTCTACTCAGGAACTGCTGTGATTGGTTGGGGAAAGTCCGCGCAGCCTTACTCGAGTCTTCCGAGATTGACGGCCACTCCCCGAACCTATTCGCCAACAGCCACAGAATCGGGCGGCTCTACTACTTCCGTCGCAGTAATGACGCTGGCCTTCCTGATCTTCGCAGTTCCAAGCCCCAACGCACAGTGACAGCTCATCCTCTGGAATTTCCTATAACAGTTTGGGTCGCTTGCCATGAGCCTGCTTGTCCGCTCGTACGTGAACGTGGCACGTATGCGCATCAATGGGGGTCCCGGGCAGAGGCACCGCATTCTACGCCGGCACGTGCCTTGTGCCTCCTTACTAATGACACAAAAGCAGAAGGCAGCTATTCTACAACAAAAAAAAGAGTGCATTGCCATCATCCAGGCTACACTGTTTCTGCCCCTACCTTTACGGCAGGCCCTCTAAAGTTGAAGACGATCACCATGCTTCGTGTTGGCTAGAAAGACCTTTGGGGTTGCCTTGCTCGATGGAAACTGGGACTACAAGAATTCGATATTATCATCGTTTACAAGTCCGGAAGAAAACACTCTGATGCCGACTTCCTCTCGTGCCGCAGGATGACCAAAACGATGACTGCTTCTTGGGAACCGTAAGTGCCAACGTGGAACTCGGGGGTCTTAAGGAATATTATCTCAAGGGCAGTGCCGCCGTTGTCCCGGAGGTATTTAAGCGGGCTACTGGCATCGTTGATCTTGTAAAACAGTGTGCTTCAAAAGAACTTCTGGGCACTTTGAGCTTAAGTACCTTCTTGCCGTGACTTCTGCATTGCAAACAGAAGTACTCCAGGCCCTGCACGATGATCCCAAGGTCAGACACTTGGGTCTTTCCCGCCCACTCGCCAGAATACAGGAAAAGTACTACTGGCCACCCCGAGCTGCCAATATTGCTTGTTACTTGAAGACTTCCCTACATTGTCAGTTATGGAAGACACCACTGACTAGGCCAGGCATACTTCTACAGCCCATCAAGCCACCCCACCGGCCATTCCAGCAAATTGGGATAGACTTACTGGGGCCGTTTCCGACCTCGAGTTCTGGAAACAAATAGGAACATCATCCCTACAGACTACAGTCAATCCCGTATATATATCGAACTTGAAGGGGATCACAAAATAGTTCGATATATCAATAATTCGAAACACAAAGTATGTGCATTTAGAGCCTCAATTAAAGCATTTCAGGGTTCGAAAATCGTTACAAGCGCTAACACAACATGCTCACAACATAATAAAGAACAAGGCGTGAACTGCAAATTTAGAACCTAATTTAAAGCATTTCAGACCTTGGGAATCGTTACAAGCATAACAATTCGCTCACAGTACAATGAAGAACAAGGTGTGAACTGCAAGTTATGACTCTTTATTTTGCATGAAAATAGTCCGTAAACTTGAGTTGCTTTTTGCGTGCCGTCAAGTTCCAGTCATCCTAAATATCACTGAAGCTTTTCAAATTCACAACTTTCACAACTTTCACTGGGTTCGGCTGGGCCTCCAACATGGCAGTCAAGATGACCGCCCCGCAAGAGATGCTACCCAAAAGTACACGTTTGACGAAGAGCGCAATTCTTTGCGCTTAAGTGGCCTTTTGATTTATGTTGTTCAGAAAGTGGGAGAGCGCTAACATACTATATTAAATAAATAAATTTCAGCTAGCGCATTGGAGAAATAATTATGTGCAAAATTGTATGCAAGGCACACACGCTCTTCATGTAGCTGGCTGCGCATAATTAAGCACCATGCCTGCTGTCATCTTGGAAAAATATGATGGGAGCGAGCCTTAGTACCAATTTTTCAGTAATATCAGAGACATTTTTTTATAGCTTTGCTCACACTGCATTCTGCCGCGAAGCTTGTTCAGTTCACCTAAAAGCATGAAGTAGAAGCAGCAAACCAAAATAAAAAGAAACATTTTGCTTTTCAATACCAAAAGACAAGCATCGACTGAAGCATGTCCTATTATCGGCAATATTACTTTATGACACTTTCTTGATTAAAAAAAACTGCAGGACGTGATGGAAATGAAATTGGCAAGCAGCGAACGAAACCAGTGGCAATATGCAATTTTCACGTTTAACAGGTGTCATTCCTGTTACTGTTCGATGGTTTCGGTGTTTGAGCAGTATGAAAGATAGCATGGTGCGGGGTAGGATGTGAAGGTTATGGAGGCACTTCACAGACGTTTCTGATGTGGAATGATGCAATGAGTGTTCTGAAACCGGTCATTTCATTCCATTCTAAAGGCAGAATGCATACTAATTAGTTATGGTACTGTTTGCACAGGGTGCGGCGATGGCATAGTGGTTAGAGCATCCGCCTCGCATGCAAGAGGTCCGTGGTTCAAATCCCGGTGCCGCGCAGTTCCCAACCGGAAAAAAAAAAAATCCGCATGTTGATGTAACTGCATTAAGAGGCCTGAGGTGCGGCCTCACCATAACCACCGCCGGGAACGCACTCCCTCACCAGAGAAGGATTGGCCACCCTGGTGCAGTAACTGGCCACTACCTCCCACATGCATACGTCAAATAACTCACGGCCCTCAGTTCCCAGCAGCTGCGAAGCAACTGACCATGGCGGCGGTCAGATCTGCATCGCAGCAGAGGGTGCTAAGAATCTCTGGACTACAGGCCGCCCTTGGAACCTCAACTTGACAACGTTTAACGCTAGAACCTTATCTAGTGAGGGAAGTCTAGCTGTACTATTCGAGGAGCTAGAGGGTGTTAAATGAGATATAATAGGGCTCAGTGAGGTTAGGAGGACAGATGAGGCCTATACTGCGCTACAGAATGGGCACGTCCTTTGCTATCGGGGCTTGGCAGACAGAAGAGAACTGGGAGTGGGGATCCTAATTCACAGAAACAGTAGCTGGCAACATAGAGGAATACTATAGCATTAATGAAAGAGTGGTAGGTATTGTAATTAAACTGAATAAAAGATACAAGATGAAGGTAGTACAGGCTTACGCGCCTACATCCAGCCATGATGACCCTTCAGTTGAAAGCTTCTATGAAGACATGGAATCGGCAATGAGTAAGGTAAAAACACAGTATACTATAGTGATGGGCGACATTAATGCAAAGGTAGGGAAGAAGCAGGCTAGAGACCAGGCAGTAGGAGATTATGGCATCGGCACTAGAAACGCCAGAGGAAAGCTACTAGTAGAATTCGCAGAACACAATAATTTGCGGATTTTGAATACTTTCTACCGAAAACGAGAAAACCGCAAGTGGACATGGAGGAGCCCTAATGGCGAAAATAAGAACGAAATAGACTTCATAATGACTGCACACCCAAAAATAGTGCAGGATGTGGAAGTGGTTGGCAAGGTAGGATGCAGTGACCATAGAATGGTACGGTCTCGAATTTGCCTAGACTTGAAGAAGGAACGACAGAAACTGATATGCAAGAAGCCAATCAATGAGCTATCACTGAGAGGGAAAGTACAGGAATTCAGAGTGTCGCTGCAGAACAGGTACTCGGCTCTTAGTGAGGAAACCAACCTTAGCGTAGATACAATGAATGATAATCTAACGAGTATCATTACGGAGTGTGCAGTGGAAGTTGGAGGCAGGGTAGTTAGACAGGACACTGGCAAGCTTTCCCAGGAAACGAAGAACCTAATTAAGAAGCGTCAAAGCATGAAAGTGTCAAGTACAACAGACAAAATAGAACTGGCAGAGCCTTCAAAGGCGTAAAGTATGATTAATAGGCGTAAAGTATGCGATGTAAGAAGGTATAACATGGAGAGAATTGAACACGCTCTGAAAAACGGAGGAAGCGTCAAAGCAGTGAAGAGGAAACTTGGCATAGGCAAAAGTCGGATGTATGCACTAAGGGACAAAGAAGGCAAAATAACTACCAATAAGGATAGAATAGTTGAAATAGCGGAGGAGTTTTACAGAGATCTGTACAGTAGCCGAGACAACCACGACCTTAATACTATAAGAACTAGCAGTAACCCAGATGACACCCCACCAGTAATGATAGAAGAAGTCAGAAAAGCTTTGGAGAACATGCAAAGAGGCAAAGCTGCTGGTGAGGATCAGGTAACATCAGATCTGCTGAAAGATGGAGGACAGATTGTGTTAGAAAAACTAGCCACCCTGTTTACGAGGTGTCTCCTGACGGGAAGGGTACCAGAGTCTTGGAAGAACACTAACATCAGGAGGAGGAGGAGGAGGAGGAGGAGGAATAAATGAGGAAGGACAGGGAGGTTAGCCAGTTCTCAGACCGGCTGGCTACCCTGTACTGGGGAAGGGGGTAAGGGGGATAAAAGATGAGAGAAAAGAGACGTTGTAAAAAAAAGAGAGAGAAGGTCATCAGACGATCCACGACGCTGTTTACAGTCTGTCTCTAAGACCACTTGCCCGCAGAAAGCGCAACAACGCTCTCAATGCCTTGCGTGCAGAGGACGGTCTCGGCCAGTGTCCTGATACCCTTTCTTCCGACAATTGGCGATTGTCTATTCTATCTAAAGCTTTTGACAGTTCTTTTCTTGGCACGCTGAAGCGGGGACACTCGCAGAGAAGATGGGAGAAAGTCTCTGCGCAGCCACAGTTGTCACATGTCGGGCTTCTGGCCATTCCGATTCGAAACGAATAAGCATTTGTAAAGGCCACCCCAATCCACAGACGGCACAAAAGTGTCTCCTCTGCTCTGGTTATTCCTGATGGAAGACGGAGCTGTAGGTGTGGGTCCAAATTATGAAGGCGGACGTTGGTGAATGCCGGTGAATTCCACTGAGCGAGTGTCAGTTCTCGTGCAAGTGATCGAAGCCTTGCAGCGGCGTCCGTTCTTGATAATGGTATAGCTACACAAGGGGCATCGTGATGAGCAGTTCGGGCTGCTTCATCTGCACGGTCGTTTCCATCAATGCTGAAGTGGCCTGGTATCCATTGATATGCTATGTCATGTTGTTTCTCTATAGCCCAGTGATGGAGCAGTCGTATTTCAGCAATTAGCTGTTCGTTTGGTCCATGACGATATGGCGAGGCAATTCCCTGGAGAGCTGCTTTGGAGTCGGAGAATATTGACCATGTCTGTTGCGGTTCTTCAACTAGGAACTTTAGAGCGGCACGAATGGCGGCGAGTTCTGCCGCCGTGGATGATGTCAGATGCGAGGTCCTGAACTTTATCGTGATAGATTTCTCCGGAACTACCACTGCGCCTGTTGAACTTGTTGAAGTGACCGACCCATCCGTGTAAATGTGAATGCGTCCACTGTGTTTCTCATGCAGAAACAGTAATGTTGTTTGTTTTAGGGCCAAATTTGACAAATTTTTCTTCTTTTGCATTTCGGGGATGGTTATCAGGGCTTCCAGTGATGTAGACACCACAATGGTAACGACGGTCTTGCTGCGTGCGTGAAGTTCGTGGGAATCACCGTGCGATGTGGGGCAATAATAGAGCAGAACGCAGAGCATGGCCTGGAAGTTGGAAGGGAGGCAAGGTGATGCGATTGAATCCGGGTGGCATGTCTTATGTGCGTTCTTAAAGCATCGACACGAATGTAGGTTGTGATAGGGTGTTCATGAGCGATTGCGACAGTCGCTGCTGAGGATGCGCATCTCGGCAGCCCGAGGCATATTCTCAGTGCTTGATCTTGTAATGACTGGAGGACGTGAACGTTTGTTATGCGGGCCTTGCCAAGCACAGGTAGGCTGTAGCGCATGAAGCCAAGAAAAGTGCAGCATACAGTTGAAGCATGGCTCGTACCGATGCACCCCATGATTTTCCCGCAAGAAACCTTAGGACGTGGGTGATCATGGTCAGTTTCTTCTTCATGTAAGCGATATGAGGGCTCCAAGACAAATCACGATCTATTATTACTCCCAGGAAACGGTGAGTCTTTTGATAGCTGATTGTGTGTCCATTAACTCTGATGCGGTATGGCGTCATTGTCTTGCGCGTAAACGCAACTAGTGAGCATTTCTCATATGACAGCTCCAGTCTACGTCCTTGAAGGTAGTTTGACGTCAGTGTAGCCGCTGTCTGAAGCCTGGCTCGTACGTGTAGACGCGTGACCCCTGATGCCCAGATGCAGATGTCGTCCGCGTATATCGACAGATGTACGGAGTGTGGCAGGACGTCAATGAGGCCGATGAGCGCAAGGTTGAAAAGTATGGGGCTTAGGACCCCACCTTGAGGTACGCCGCGATAAGTATGATGTTGCCTTGTTGCGCCATCTTCTGTCTGAACGAAGAAGGTTCTGTCTTTCAAATAGCTGTAGATCCATTGGTAAACGCGGCCTCCCAATCCAATGCTTCCCAAGGCGTCCAGGATGGTTTCATGTAATACATTGTCGTATGCAGCCTTAATATCCAAGAAAAGTGCCACTGATAATCTTTTTAGGCTCTTCTGCTGTTGTACAGACGTGACAAGATCAACAACATTGTCTATGGAAGATCGTCCACGTCGAAAGCCGGTCAAAGCATCGGGGTATATATTGTTATGTTCCAAGTACCACTCCAGGCGAGTCAGCACCATTCTCTCCATCACCTTTCCAAAACAGCTGGCAAGTGCGATGGGGCGATAGGAGGCCATGTCCAGAGGCGATTTGCCTGGTTTGAGCAGGGGCACAAGGCGGCTGCACTTCCACGAAGGAGGAACCGAACCGTTGCTCCACGAGTCATTGTATACAGCTAGAAGGGCACGCCGAGCTGTTCGTCCTAGGTTAGCAAGGGCCATGTAAGTGACTCCATCGAGTCCAGGCGATGACGAGCGCTTGCATGCTGCCAATGCTGCCTGAAGCTCCTCTAGAGAAAACATATTGTCCATCCGAGTGTCTCTGGACACCGGCGCGTTTTGTAGGTTACTCATGTTGATCCCGGACCCCTTGTTTGCAACCCTGGCACAGAAGTCTTCCGCTACATCGATTTCACGCCGGCCTTGGTGGAGAGCAAGGCACTTGAACGGACAATTCTGTTGTGGCAATGTTCGTAGGCCGCGGATTATTCTCCATATTTGCGAAAGAGGTTTGTGGGGATCGAGCGACTCGCATAGTGACTTCCATCGTTGCGACTGTAGTGCATTGATTCGACGTTGAATCTTCTTTTGTAGACGTCTCGCTTCCCTCAAGTCGTAGATGAATTTCGTGCGCCTATAACGTCGTTCGGCGAGACGACGGATTGCGCGAAGTCGCTCCAACTCCACCTCATGTTTGCAAAAATCTGGCAGAGGTCCACAATTAAACGTTGCCTCTTGAATAGCGGCCTTCATTATACCTTCTAGGCTTTCAAGAGAGCCTTCTTGGTTTCTCTCGCATTGCTTCTCTGTGGATGATCTGTACTTTGACCAGTCTATCCAGGAAGTGGGTGCGATTTGCGACTTGCTTAGCCCCTTGATTTTTATATAGGTGGGGATGTGATCACTGCCACGCGTTTCATTGTCCGCAAACCACTGCACCTTGGTGTTCAGGCTACTCGACACAAAAGTTAGGTCGAGACAGCTACTATATGTCAGACCCCGTAAAAACGTGGGAGCGCCGTCATTTAAACAATGTAGTTGGTGGTCAGATGCAAAGGAGGACACATCTCTTCCCCGACGGTCCATCTTCTGGCTTCCCCACAGGGGGTGATGAGCGTTAAAATCACCGGTAATAATCCATGGCCCAGGTGTCGCTGATATAATGGCGCTTAATCTTGCTGGGTCGAAGCGGCCTGAAGGTGAAATATATACTGCCACTAGCGTGAAGTTCACGTTCCTACGCTTAACTGTCAGGCACACGTATTGGTTGCTGTCGTCCGGTGTTACTGGATGCTCAATATATGTGAGTTCGCACCTGATGTAAACAATGACCTTACTGGTTTCGTTACGGGTTGCAGATCTGAAAGCCTCGTATTTAGAAAGTCTTACAGCATTGTGAAGACGTGGTTCACAAATTACGATAATTGGAAACTGATTCTTGAAAACATATGGTCGAAAATCCGAAATGCGGGGTTTAAGACCTCGGGCATTCCATTGGAAAATTGATGCCTCTTTCACTTGTTTACGGAAGGGCTGCAGGGAAAGAGCCATGGTGCTTCTGTAGATTTGATAGAACCGGATTCAAAGCGTCCAATATTTGAAGAGCGCTGTGAGCAGCCGGAGTCTGAATATTATTCAGGAGTACTCGAATTGTCTTCATGAGGGTCTTAATCACGTCTATTATTTCGTTATCTTGACTGTCATGACTTACTCGCTCTGAAGTAGCTTTCAGTGGGCGATGCTGCCGTTCTACTGGTGGTGTCACTGACGGAAGCGCTGGCTACGCGTCAGGGTCAATGTTTCTTGCGTCTTTCTGAGGATGCTTGTTGTTGGAACTTGTTGATGCTTGTGATGGTGAGTGCGAGAAATGGGGTAGCGGTGTATCCCTGGCCTTGGCAGAGGATGTCCTAGGAGTTTTCCTATGGCGCGAACGCCGACGTCGCACTTTGGCAGCAGCCTCCCTGAGGGTAGAACCGTCTCTGGCCATCTGCCTCAGCACTTGCATTTCCTTCTTCACATTTGGGCACTGCTTTGATGACGCCTCGTGAGGACCTTGGCGATTGCCGCATTTGCGATGTTCTGCCTGGCAGGCTTCCGTGTTGTGCGACTCCGAACATCGGGAGCACACAGCAGAACTTGTGCAAACAGCACTCACATGTCCTATTTTACAGCACTTCCGACACTGAAGAGGTTTCGGCACGAACGGCCGTACTGTGTGTCGAAAATGACCAACTCTTACTTGAGTTGGGAGGCTGTCACCCTTAAAAACTAGTTTCACGCATCGTGAGTTCCCGAGACGGCGGGCTTGCAAGATTGTAGCAGCTTCCGTCACTGGTTTGATTAGAGTTGGAAAATCAATATCGCTGATAGAAGTGTCGACGTCATAGATAACGCCTGCCCTAGAGTCCTTGCCATCTGGTATGAAAGAACGAACGTTGATGTTCCCGAGCACATTCACCTTGGTCAATACGTCGAGAGCAGTACGTTGCGTAACGTCTATCGCCAGAACGTTCTTGCGGCCATTGATTCTCACGTCTGTTATTTGTCCCGGAACGAGCGCCTCAAGTGACATAGACGTGACCTGGCGATTAAGTCGGTTCATGCTGTCAGCGGCATTCAGCGGGACAAACAAAATAGTGTGAACCGGTGGCTCTTGAATATTCGTGGTGGCCTTACTTTGGGAAGGAGATGTCGTAAGCAACCTCCTCTTCGCCTTGTGTCTTGCCACGGGCACAAAGTCACTTTCATCGGAGCTCTCATCACTGGCCGTAGAGTACATGAGCGTGTCCTCACTGTCGACGTCACTTGGGTGGCCGGAGCGCTTTCTTAGAGTGGCCACCGACGACGCGTGACGTATGGGTGGAGGCCCTGGTGATTCTACGTCCATTTCCGCAGGCAGAAGAGCGGCGTCTTCCACTAGCACCAAAGAAAACGAGAAAAAATAACAGAGACTAAAACCAGCGTTCCACTCAGGAAAAACTTCGTCTTCTTCTCCCCACACTAACATCATCTTAATACATAAGAAAGGAGATGACAAGGACTTGAAGAATTACAGGCCGATCAGCTTGCTCTCTGTAGTATACAAGCTATTTACAAAGGTAATTGCTAACAGAGTAAAGAAAACATTAGAATTCAATCAACCAAAGGAACAAGCAGAATTTCGAACAGGCTACTCAACAATTGACCACATTCATACTATCAATCAGGTAATATAGAAATGCTCAGAGTATAACCAACCACTATACATAGCCTTCATAGATTACGAGAAGGCGTTTGATTCAGTAGAAATATCAGCCGTCATGCAGACACTGCGAAATCAGGGCGTAGATGAAGTATATATAAACATTCCGGAAGAAATCTACAGGGGATCAACTGCTTACCATAGTGCTTCATAAAGAAAGCAACAGAATACCAATCAAGACGGGTGTAAGGCAGGGGGACACAATCTCCCCAATGCTATTTACCTGCGTGCTTACAGGAGGTTTTCAGAAGCCTAGAATGGGAACAGTTAGGGATAAGAGTTAATGGAAAATACCTTAGTAACCTGCGCTTCGCCGATGACACTGCATTGCTGAGTAACTTAGGGGACGAATTGCAACTCATGATTACGGAGTTAGACTAAGGAGAGCAGAAAGGTGGGTCTTAAAACTAATCTGCAGAAAACGAAAGTAATGTACAACAACCTCAGAAAGGAGCAGCGCTTCGAGATAGGTAATAGTGCACTTGAAGTTGTAAAAGACTATGTCCTACTTAGGGCAGGTAATAACCGCAGAGCCTAACCACGAGATTGAAGTAACTAGAAGAATAAGAATGGGGTGGAGTACATTCGGCAAGCACTCTCAAATTATGACAGGTAGATTGCCACTATCCCTCAAGAGGAAGGTATATAACAGCTGTATCTTGCCGGTACTTAGCTACGGAGCAGAAACCTGGAGACTTACAAAGAGGGTTCAGCTTAAATTGAGGATGACGCAGCGAGCAATGGAAAGAAAAATGGTAGGTGTAACCTTAAGAGACAAGAAGAGAGCAGAGTGGATTAGGGGACAAACGGGGGTTAAGGATATCATAGTTGAAATAAAGAAGAGGAAATGGACATGGGCCGGGCATGTAGCGCGTAGACAGGATAACCACTGGTCATTAAGGGTAACTAACTGGATTCCCAGAGAAGGAAAGCGGGTTAGGGGGAGACAGAAGGTTAGGTGGGCCACTGGTCATTAAGGGTAACTAACTGGATTCCCAGAGAAGGAAAGCGGGTTAGGGGGAGACAGAAGGTTAGGTGGGCAGACGAGATTAAGAAGTTTGCGGGTATAAATTGGCAGCAGCAAGCACAGGGCCGGGTTAACTGGCGGAACATGGGAGAGGCCTTTGTCCTGCAGTGGACGTAGTCAGGCTGATGATGATGATGATGACTGTTTGCACAGCGACCCTGTCAAGCAGAAGTACTGTCAAGCGGAAGTCAAGCAGAAGTACCGCACTGGCAACAAGCACTTTCCTCTTTTCTGGCTCAGTTCGATGCCGTGAAGTGTATAGGCTGGTGTTTGACAAAAAATTATGGCACGTTTAAGGTCGCACTGTGGATTTTCAGCATTTTTATTGTGATGTCAGCCAGATAATGATCAACGGGAAATCAGTGTGTCATTTTTTGTTGTTCTAACCACAACAGGAAAAAGGAAATTGCTGTTGGAATAAGTATGCAACATGCATCACCAAACGTGCAGTGTTTACAGTAGCACATGCTTCATGGTACATCGTTTGTGTTGCGTGACAAGTTCCTTATCGGGAAGTGCCGCAATATACCAAGAATGCCCAGTGTTCCGCTCAGTCATATCATAATCGGATATGCATGGTTGGATTGGCGACTAAACATAAGCGATCAAGTACAGCCCTGTTCGTTTAAGGCAAAAAAAAAAAGAAAACATCTAAACAGCACTTGAGTAGCCACCAGCGGCGCTGTCGCTTCATTTAATTATTTAATTTTTGGTATGATATGTACGATCAAACAATCAGCCTTGTATCTCAGTTCAACACGTTGATGTAGTTTTATTAGCACGGACGAAAAACCCCTCCTTTCGCAGCCGGTTAACCGGCATGACACATTTATTTGTGCTCAGCACCGGCCTTGTCATGCCCGAACATTCTCTGAACTCCACATGATGACGACCTGGCTGAATCCTTGTCATGAGTGTGCAATTTATGTGAGACGGCGGAATGTATCGTGTACAATATGCAACATAAAAGCCGTACAGTGGAAAAAAAGAAGAGTTCTGTCATCTTGTTCATAGAATAAAGGGGCCCTACGACATAATTTCAGCACTTAGTCTGCGAACGAGGCTATGGTATGCCAGCAACTAAAGCTGGAAACGCATGTCGCGTATTTAGCGAGCCAGAAATGCGACATGCAGTGGACACCGGCGTTGCCATAGAATGGTCTTGCATGCAAGCCGAGAAGTGATCCCGCCCAAAGCATATGTATCCCACACAGTGTGACTACACTGCGCCATTGTCAGATAGAAAAGAGACGCAGTACCCAGAGGCACTTATTCCTAGAGCCTCACGTAACTCATCAACCCATCATCATCATCATCCGTATGTCTGTCTCTGCACTACGTCCCTCCCAGGGTCTAGTAACAGGGAAGATTTGTTTTGGGCAGACGGCCATACCCTGGCAAGGGGGCGACTGCTCGGCGCCAGGCACCGAACAGATGAGGCCCGCCTCCCTGCATACAAGCCAAAGAGACCGAACAAAGGGGCTATCCTTCGGCGAGGCAACTACAATCACAACACACAAAGCAGACGTGCTCTGGCAAAGTGGGCTATCGCAACGTGCCATTGCGGTCATGGTCCATGCCTTGGCCATTACAGGCCAGTGAGACTTGACAGAGGGGCTACCCTTCGGTGCAGTGACTGAAGCCACCCCGTTGAACAATAGCCTTTGTCACCTTGTCAGGGTACATGAGGGTAGGTAGTGACAAGGTTTTGAGGGTACGTCCGCTAAGTGGACATCCCCTCACAAGGTGGGCTTTCGCTCTTTGCAGAGTGCTTTGCGATCACAGCCCGTCCCCTGGCCACCACGAGCCAGTAAGACTCGACCGAAGGACTACCCTTCGGCGCGATAACTTTCGTCACCGCACACAAAGCAGACATACTCTTTCGACTAAGGGAAATGGTCATACCCCAAGATGTGACAAAGGGACTTCGGTGCGGTAACTTCGGTCACCACGCACAAATTGGACGTACCCTGACACTGTCGCATCATTGATATTGATATGTGGGGTTTAACGTCCGAAAACCACCATATGATTATGAGAGACGCTGTAGTGAAGGGCTCCGGAAATTTTGACTTATCTGGAATCCTTTAATGTGCACTCAAATCTGAGCACACGGGCCTACAACATTTCTGCCTCCATCGGGAATGCATCCGCCACAGCCGGGATTCGATCCCGCGACCTGCCGGTCAGCAGCTGAGTACCTTAGCTACTGGACCACCGCGGCAGGGCACTGCCGCACAGTTGGAAGCCAGTAGTGTGACCATAGAAGCGTTTGCTACCCTACGCATGTAGTAACCATGCTAATGACGCCATCAAAAAGGGCGGTAGCAAGGTATTGTGTGAAAGCCACCATGAGATGACATTTCCGGAATGTCTTTATGAGCAGCGTGCTCTGATTGGAAGTGGTCTTCAGCAGGCGAGTAAAATGCGAAAGAGAACGTTTTGCTCGAGTTTTGAACATTAAGGACTCATAACTTCACTTTTCCTGCACCAATTTTCTCCACTCTTGTTGCATTCATATCAGCAATCATTGCTACATGCTTTATGATGCTAAATGAGGCTTGTTGCAAAAGTGTCGCAAGGCCCCTTCTAGAAACCTGTGGACTTCAGTTTTTGCTTGCTTTACTTTTTTTGTACTGCATGCATGTTTTTGAATTCACTGTATTTTTTTTTAAACATCAGTGTGATGCTTTTTCAAAGGGAGGCATGGCCATGCACGTTATTTTCACGCGCTCGATTCAAATTTGCAAAGATTGTCGCTAATGCTCAGCAAAGATCACCCCTCAATGTTCGAGAAAATTCACGACTGCGGCAAATCATTTTGTTAGGATTGTGCGCAAGACCTGAAGACTCAAGCTTATAGCACAGCTTATGCTCGTCACAGTGACCTAACAATAAATTTAAAGTCATATGACAAACTTGCCACCTAAGCAATCAAAATCGGAGCGCTATATACAAACGCATTCAAAAGCATGGTGGTGGTTTGCCGACAGCTTCGAGAAGACATGACTGCTGCAATAAATGCGCGTTTTACCGGTAACATACACATAAAATTGGTGCCATCACCTCACTGTTAATGTCATAAGAATGTGGCTAATCATATGACATGCACATAGCACTCGCTCAAACACATTGTCTTTGACGACTCAATTGCTCAGTCCTACAAAGGTTGTCAATGAATCGCTCTCGGTTCTGGTGAGATTCACACTGTGAAAAGGTTTTTGTATATCCCAGAAATCTTTTTAAACCTTTGGAGAAATTCACAGGTTAGGCTGCACGACTAGACGACAGTGTGTGTACAGTGCGTGAACATGCTGAGAGAGCGCAGTCAAAGGCGGAAGTGGGGTGACGAGCGAAAGGTTTTTGGTAAAAAAGTAACGAAGCGTGCGCACTACAGCGTCACCTCGTCGAAGTTTGGAGGCCTATACTGCGGCCTCCAGTATTCTGCACTGGAGCAGCATTTCATCCTTGAAAGCACAATCCGGTTTATCACCCCTCTCTGTTCGTCGCCATATCGCCACCCTTTCTCTCTTTCATAAATTTTTTCATTCTTACCTCAATGCAACTCGTTACTTCCTCCCCCCGACATAAATTTCACACCGCACAAGCCATTGTTACAAAGCAGTAACGAAGTCCTTGAGCCGGATGCCCCCAAGCGTGCCTTCCCGTCATCTCGAACATTCTTTTGTGGGGTGCGGGTTGTCACCTGCACCGGCTCTGTTTGTCTCGGCTGTGCGCTTTGCCTGCGGGGCAGTGGCTACGGGCGGGCCCCTCTGGAATGAGCGGAAGGCCGGTTGTGTGCTACAGGAGAGACTGCCGTGAATTTCTCCTGCGTGGTCGCTTCCGAGTCCCCGCGCGTGTGCCACGTGCACCTGCCACGTGTGTGAAGGGATACTTGTGTTGTGCTCTCCATGAGTGGTTGGTTCCCTGAAGAGACTTTTCCCCCTATATTTTCGGAACTGCACGGCGAGGCAGCGGGAGCAGCTTGCGAGAAGAAAACAGGAGAGTGTCGCGAGAAGAGTCGTCGTTCGGACGTTACTGTCCAACATGTTGCAAATAAATGTCTTGTTAAGTTTTTCTTTACGCCTGTCCCTCTGCCTCAGCTCTCTAGAGTTCTGAACGTCCCCGTGGCCTGCGGAATGACGACCACCACCCAGCTCCATGCTACCTACTGGGTCCGCTGCGGCCACCGACGCGGCTCGTAACAACTGGATGGCAGCGACGGGATTCTGCTCACACCAAGTCGCAACAAGCTCGGGTCAGCATCGGGATCGTCTCCGCTGAGATCATGGCTGCAGGATGCGGTGAGTGCTTGACTTTTCTTCACTGAGATTTTACCAGGCTTTATCTAGAGTTTTGTAGGAAAGGTGGTAAATTTGGATAACTACTCTACGTTGACCTGTGCATGGGAACGTAGCGTCCTAGTAGTGGTGAAGTTAGCAGCACTTGTAGCAACCATGAATCTGAAGGCACTGAAAAAACCGCTTTTGCTAGGGTTAGCTAAAAGTTTGGGTTTGGATGTTTGTGAACAAATGAGAAAGCCAGAGATTATCGAGGCTATTGAGAACCTTAACGCATACGACGACGAGCTCTCAGAGTGTCTAGAGCTGATAGACGAACATGAAAGGCGTAAAGCTGAAGAGAAAGAGAGAAATGAGAGGCTCATACGCGAAGCAGCAGAAAGGGATCTCGAGATGAAGCGCCTTGAAATCGAGCTGCTCAAAGCTCGAGGTAGTAGTGAAGGTAGCGAAGCGTCTAGCGGAGTAGAACGGAAGTCGTTCAGGATGAAAGACCTAATGCAACCTTACCGCTCCGGAGAGGACATGGGTTTGTTCTTGGTAAATTTCGAGCGCACATGCGAGAAGGCGCGTGTTACCAAAACGATGTAGCCCCAGTGCTTCCTTACCCTACTACCCTGTGAGGCTGCCGAGGCAATTGCCCGCTTGACAAAAGAGGAAGCAGATGATTACGACTAAGTCGAGCCTGCTAAAAAAATATAGATTGTCAGCAGAAGCATTCAGGCAGAAGTTCCGGAACGCCGTAAAGCAGAAAGACGAGTCGTATGCTGATTTCGCATACAAGTTAATGTCTAATATGAGGGAGTGGCTCAAAGAGGCTAAGGCGTTCGAGCATAAAGAGAAAATCGTGGAGTGTTTCGTACTCGAGCAGTTTTACCGTCGTTTGCCCCAAGACGTTAGGCTATGGGCGCAAGACAGGGAGGAGGTAGCCACTGTGTCGAGGGCCGCGGAGCTAGCGGAGGATTTTGTTTCGCGCCGCATGCTTGATAGAAGAGAAATTCCCCAGCGGGAGGGCCAGATCAAAAAGGCAACTGGGTGGAGGGGACATTCAGTCCGAGAGAATCGAAAGCGCAACACTGATCCCGAAAAGCAACGGGAGGTAAGTAATAAGGCCACGGTTAGGGAAAAGCACCAAAATAGTGCGTTTGAAAAGAGACGACCACTTGTGTGCTATAAATGCCACAAGCCAGGTCACATTGCGGCCGTCTGCAAGAGTTCAAAAGTTGTTTGCCTCTCAGTCGACAGCGAGGGTGAAAACATGCGACTGCTGGAGCCATATATCAAAGAGCTGATAGTAAATGAAAAAGAGTGTCGCGTGCTGCTGGATTCGGTAGCGACAATGGACGTGGCTCCATCCCTCGTATGTTGAAGCTGAACATTTCACAGGAGAGTGCGCTTGGATTAAACAAGCAGCGGAACCATCAAGCGTATGCCTTCCGATTGCTAAGGTATGCATCGAGGGTCCCTTTGGCGCATTGCACACAGAGGCTGCAGTATCTGCTTATTTGCCAAAGCAGTATGCATACTTGTTTTCAAACAGATCCGATTGGTTACTAGGACAGAAGAACCTAGCGCACAAGGATGGGGTTGTGTGCGCGCTCACTCGCTCAAAGGCGCGAGAACTCGCAACTAGAGCCGCACCGCTCGATGTTCCCTCGAGAATCACCGAGAAAGCCGGAGATGGAGAGCCCACGAACATGATAGACACGATCACACCAAGCACTGATCAAATGAGCGATGAAGGCGCGGATGAAAACGAGGAAGACCCTCTTTGAATCTGGAAGTGTGTGTGAGGAAATGATTACTCCTGCATCGAGTAGCCTGCAGACTTTGCTGGGAGTGGATCGATCGTCCCTTATAGCACAGCAAAGAGCAGACCCCACTCTTCAAGATATAAGGAGTCAGAGTAATGAGGGTATTTCAAAGAAAAACGTGATGTATCAGAACAGGGCCGGGATACTTTACCGTAAGTATCTAGATCGCAGACGGGTGCAGTTTGATCAGTTAGTGGTACCGGAACGTTACCGCCGTGATCTTTTACACTTAGCTCACGGTGGCTCTGGTCGGGTCACTTGGAGGTAAAAAAAACGAAGAATCGCCTGCTGCAGGAGTACTATTGGCTGGGTTGTTTTTGGGAAATAAAGAATTTTGTCAGAACCTGCGACACCTGTCAGCGTGTAGGAAAACCAGGGGATAAGGTTCGTGCCCCAATGAAGCTGGTGCCAGTGATCACTGAGCCTTTTCGACGACTCGTGATCGACACAGTAGGGCCTCTTCCAACAACAACATCCAGGTTACCGTCATGTCTTGACAGTAATTTGTCCCGCGACCAAGTTTCCTGAGGCAGTGCCTTTAAAAGAACTGAGCTCGGTAGAAGTGGTAAACGTGCTGTTGTCTATTTTCGCACGCGTTGGTTTTCCCGCTGAAATACAGTCCGATCAAGGGACCGTTTTAACGAGTGCACTGACTACAGCTTTCTTAGAGAAATGTGGAATCCGATCATTCCACAGTTCGGTGTATCACCCCCGGTCAAACCCAGTAGAAAAGTTACACTCGGTAATGAAACGCGTCCTTCGAGCACTCTGTTTCGAGCGCAAAGTCGACTGGGATGTGTGCTTCCCAGCAACCATGTTTGCGCTCAGGACTGCACCTCATGAAGCCACTGGATTTACCCCGGCAGAATTGGTCTACAGTCGCTCTCTGCGTTACTTTTGTTACTTTTGTGCCAAAAAAGGGCCTATTTGAAATAAAATCACTTTTTAGTGCTCCGCATCGGGTTAGCGCACTTCAATTTACCCGCCTCAAGAAGCCGACCAACTCGACCGACTCGCGTCACTGTTGCCATGCACAACGTTGCCCGGCTTTACTGCACTAGTAGCAGCACACCGAAAGCAGCAGAAGTAGCAGCAGCAACAAAAGCCATTGATCAATTTCCTGCCATTGGCTTTGAGATTGCAGACGCTTTTGGTTCAACTGTGCCCTGTTAAATGGCACCACCTGTCCCGTGTAGCCTCGCGAAAATTGAATTCTTGAACCACTCGCTCCATTCCCCATAGTAACGTTCGGCAGTTCTTTTTTACATGAATCAAACAGAAATGAAAAAGCAGCATTTTATTGCGACTCTTAATACACGGAAAGTTCTTTATTTAGAGCAGTTAGATCCATTACTAGTGGTTACTAGAGGTAGGCGGTCCGTCTGAAGTCATCGGGATCATTTTGCAAATGTCCTACTGCGGCGCTTGTATTCTTGTGCATTTACTTTAATTTCTCGGTAAGTAGGACTCTGTTGTTGATAATATTGTCGTTTTAAATGTTGTCATACATTGAGCATTCGCTCTGACGTAAATTGTTATTTGACTTTAATGTCCCTTTAAGCAGGAACCTAATAATAATTTAAACGGCTCGTCCATTATCTATACTCACATAAGTGTTATTCCGAAGCGGTCAGATGCATTGTGAAACTTAATCAAAACTACTAACCAAAACTACTACCTTATACTATAAGCCTTGACAGAAACATAGTATCCAAGGTAGTATCCAACATGGTATTCAAGATGGTGAACTGGCATTGTCCTTTCCATCACTTGACATCTTTCCCCAGGATCCTGATATCAAGTGTAATGGTGCTGTCGTGATTGCCACCCACCATCGTCTTCTATACCGCGTGGTTGATATTCCTTCTCGTCTACAGCTGTTATTCATCTGTTGTAGCCCATCTTACCCACTTGTTATCGTAAGATGATTGATTGATTGATATGTGGTGTTTAACGTCCCAAAACCACTATATGATTATGAGAGACGCCGTAGTGGAGGGCTCGGGAAATTTAGACCACCTGGGGTTCTTTAACGTGCACCCAAATCTGAGCACACGGGCCTACAACATTTCCGCCTTCATCGGAAATGCAGCCGCCGCAGCCGGGATTCGAACCCGCGCCCTGCGTGTCAGCAGCGGAGTACCTTAGCCACTAGACCACCCCGGCGGGGCCTTGTTATCATAGGAACTTGCTACTATTCTCCGGATACTGCTGAATTCCATGAAACTTACTTAGTGAAAGATACAGCAATGCATGATTAGTCTAGCTAAGCGATTTTATTTTTTCTAGTATCACCTGGTCTAATCTCCCATTAACAACAGCTACACAAAGCGTTGAAAGTAACTATGAAAATTTTTGTCTAACGCAAGTTATTACTACAGCAACACGCCAGACAAAAGATACATTGAGTCTTCATGATTTATTCCTAACGAATCACCCTAATAATGTCACTTCTCTCATTTATTCAACTCATTTGAGTGATCAAGCAGTCATTCTCGCTACTCACAAGTATCAGCTGCCACTATCACTGAAGATTGAAAAAAATATTAACCCTTTAATACTGAGGTAACTATGACTAAACTAATGACGAATCAGGTATTTTTCGTGATGGATTATTCCGTGATTCTTCCCAGAGAAATGTCAAGCAAAATAAGTGCCTTTTTAAAAAGAAAGTGGAGAAACTAAAGAAACCTGTATTCCTACTATAACTGTTGCTTAGTGATCCGGTTAAGGATAGCGCAACTCATCACTAAAACGCATGAAAAACAAAAAACGCTAATTCCGTGGGGCAAGATCACCGAATAGGCCTCTTGCCTGGCAGAAATACCACGACATTGACAAAGAATTCCAGTGTCTTGCTATTAAAACAAAGTGTAGATTTCCTTCTTCTATGCTTTCAAACATGCTAGAAATTAATCCAACAGGTTTCTGGGTAAACTTGCAACCTGCTGAATTGGTATCGCTACGTGATCAGTATGATTCTGTGACACACGACGGCCGTGTACCCAATGTTCTGAGCGCAGCATTTTGTTCTGTTTTCACTGATCAGCCTGACTACATCCTGCCTCATATTTGCCCAGGGTTTGTACAGATCTCCAAAGCGAAAATTCAAAGATATTCAAGGACTTTCCAGTACCTGTCAAAGGTTTTTCAAAGACTAAAAGCAGCAGGCAATGTCCAAAGTCTTTTACTCTAAAATTTTTCAAATTGACTTATTTTTATTGTAGTCATATAGTACCTGCATGCTGAAATTATAAGAAACATGTATAGTCTGCACTTTACCTTCACTAGCTTCACCACTTGCACAATAGGGCAACACCAGCACCAAAGAGCATTAAGAGTCTCTCACTTAGTTTGCTCATAATTTGATGCAGCAAAACTATTCCCCATGCAGTCTTGGAAAACGAAACATTATAAAGTCACACCAAATTACTGTTTCAGAAATGGGGAGTTGGTCAAGTCAATGCCGATCCTTACGTCCCAAGTTGAAGGATTATGAATCTGGAAAATTTCCGCAACGAAAAGAGGATTGCGGCTCGTGTGGCAGTGATTTATTTGCCCCCTTTCCTTTTTGCACCAAAAGAAAAA
Organism: Rhipicephalus annulatus; assembly: GCA_013436015.1. Lineage (NCBI taxonomy): Eukaryota > Metazoa > Arthropoda > Arachnida > Ixodida > Ixodidae > Rhipicephalus > Rhipicephalus annulatus. The sequence goes on from WOVY01003451.1 coordinate 92,728, forward strand.
CAATGCAAAAGTAAGACAGGGGAGGGGTATGTGTCAGTAAAGATCGGTGTTGCGCAATTGCATACTGGCTTGTAGTGTCCGAACACTCGAGGGTAGGTTTTCCCAACTGAAGTAAAATGTGCGATTATCAAAGGGGAGCGAACAAACTTGTATCTTTCAAAATTACGCATCATCAAAACAGCTAGCAAAATCTATTTCTGCCAAAAGAACTCGCATATGTCTTCCTGGGGAAACACGTGAACAAATGGGATGGCGGAGCCACCTGCCGGAAAGGCACGGGTCGAAGCCTTTCTTAAGGCCAACTGGAAACTTAATGCCAAAGTATAGCCAAGGTACCCACATCGACAGGAACGTTTCTAAATTCTTTTGAACAAGAACGCCAAAACACTTTTAGCATTCTTTCCATTTTCAGAGCGTTTTAAAATAGCGCGCCACAAGCAGCGCACCGGAGCGGTCGCTGCCACTGTGCATGGTCGTAACGCGAGCCTCCACTCACGCTTGCGGTCCGCCTGCAGGAAATCAGAAATAGCATGCAGCCCACAAAGCGCTGGTTTCGAGACTATAGTGTAGCTGCGGCGAGGGCAAACACTATTTTAATACTCATATGGCGCCCACAACGTCTGCTAACGCTATTCTAAAGCTCCCTATTGGAGTTGGCAGGCATTGCGTTAGTGTATGGGCGCCAAATATGTTTTATACCAGAGTTTGCCCCCGGAAACACTGCCACATGCTCGCAGCTTGCTCGCTCATTGACGGGCTGCATTTCGTATTTTCTGCAAGCGGACCGCAGGCACGAACGGCGGCTCGCGTTACAAAGCATGTGCAGTGGTGCCGCAAGGACCACACCACATGCCGCGATAGCGAAAAGAGCTTGGAACATCTGAATTTTGGCTAAATGTACATTTAGATGAACACCTCTTAAATTCGTTTACAATAAAATGTGGTGGGTTCACAAAAAAACCTGGATTGGATTGCGCTGCATTTTTTTCAAAGCGGCCAGAGACGGCTCGCATTACAAAGCATGTGCAGTGGCACCGCAAGGACCACACCACTTGCCATGATAGCGAAAAGAGCTCGGAATATCCGAATTTCGGCTAAATGTAGATTTAAATGAACACCTCTTAAATTCGTTTACAATAACCTGGTAAATTCGTTTACAATAAATTTGGTCACAATAAACCTGGATTGGATTGGGCTGCATTTTTGTCAGTGCGGCCAGATCACATACAGAAATTTCAATTTCCGCATGATTTTCCTGACAAGTGTACAAACGTAAGAACTGGTCAAAATCCTGGAGACTTGCCAGGTATGCCATTCCAACACATGAAGGAGGTCGCAATGTCGATAGGGAGTGTTCAGGAAATTCAAGGATTTCCAAGGATGAAAAAAATTCCGGGACTTTCAAGGGCCTTAAAATGAATTTTTCAAATTCAAGGGGTTTCAAGGCTTTCAACAACCTGTATGCACCCCGATTCCATTTCTTGAACATCGCTGACGTCGGAACTCATTATAAGTGCTGCAGGAATTACAAAGGCTATTGATTGTCTTAAAAGAGAACTGACATGAAATTTCAGAATCGAGATGTGCCCTTCATTCAATTGCTGGGTGTGTGTAGGTCCTCCTGACCAAATTTGAATCGCATCAGTCGCCTGAGAGTCATTTTATTTCGACGGAAAACAACGCCGAGAGCTCAATGAAAAATGGAGTGCCCCTGCAACACCGTCACAAGTGCTACATGTTCGATGTGTTACATTCCACACATAATTAGGTAGACTTCAGCGTAATTTAGACGAAGACCATAGGAGACACACAGAACACAGACCAGCGCTCGTCTGTGTTTTGCGTGTCTCCTATGGTCTTCTTCTAAAATGTGCTGAAGCCTATCCAATTATGTACCAACTCGCCCAAGTCAAAGTGCTTTTGATTCCACACATACCATTCTGAGTGATGATGTGCTAGTAGCGATGATGTCTACAATCTGAGTGTTTTCATCATGGTGCCGACTGGCGCCGAAGCCTAGAAACGCACTCGCTCATTATGTCTGATCTGTTGCACCGCTTTGATTGATTTCATGAAATTACCAAATGCAAAACACCCATAAAACATCCGCAAAAGAAAAAAGCATGAGTCAATGTGTGCTCATCAGTCAGCATGCTGGGGAACTGTTGCAAGCCACAGTCTGGTTTGAAGCAGGCAAAAAGCACAATGAAGGTGTCTTTTCATTACACATGTGTTACATGCAAACACGACGAGAAGCTGTCATCGTGTTTGCAACGAGCATGACAATAACAACCAGTTATCGTTAATAGTGAATTTTAGTTCGTCCGAAGACTTCTTTGCGTCCGCGTAATATCACCAAGTTACTGCCACAGCAAACGTGAGAGGCCGGATAGGTGGGGCCATCTGGAGATGCAAAGAACTTTGCAGGGAACGTAGTCTATTTCTCCGCTGGTGCGCATTCCCTATACCGATATTCCATTGACCCCTTTGCGTATACATGCATGTTGTGCATGCCAAAACACACCAATATAGCTAATTGAGGCCCACGAGCGAGCATTACCGAAGCTTGCGTTCTCAGGCACCTCGTCAATGCTGCTAGAAACGGCGTCCATTTTGAAATCGCCGTTCTGCAAAAGGACAATAGAAGCAAAATTGACTCACGACATCTCAAATCGCAGCGATTCCAAGCTCCAGATAGTCGTATCACACCCTAGTTGACACTTCGTACGACGAGGACGGCAATGCATATACCAAGACATGACTGAATGTGTGCGCCTAGCAGACAAAATGTTTTCCGAGCCGCTGAGCCTCGCGTCACTCTTTTCTGTGGAGAAGTAGTCAGCTGAGGCAGAATCTGGACATGACCGCGAGGTAGCACCACTGGTAGCACTCCCAGCGCTAAATATGGCAGGATCGCCGGTTGTTCTGAATCGTGCTAGATAAATAAAATTGATATCCAAAATCTAGATGGGAGCCAGCAGATGGAAACAACGTAATGGGATAATCAGGGTGAACAATGGAAGTGCTTCAGACTGGCTGGCCCTCGTTTCAATAGGAGGACCTATCTCTTTCAGAGGCGTCGTGTCATTCTTGGCGTGTTAGTTTTAAGGGGGTTAGTGGAGACATCATCTCCTGGTGACATCATCTCCTGCGTATCCCTGTTGATAATCGCCGTCTTAAATGTAAATAAAAAAAACTATAAAACAGAGGAGTGCAGTCCTCACTTCACTTCAAGTGAGATGGTAGTGATTCAAAAATGTTCTCGAAGAAGGCGAAAAAAAAAACAGCAAAAAAAACTGCATAGTCGGAGTAATGTGCTGCAAAAGTGGTGGCCATCTTCCGATTCAGCTTTTTTTTTCTCTCGCATTCTCCAAGAACATTTTTGAATGATTAGCACCTGACTTGAATTGAAGCAAGGAATGCACTCTTCTGCTTTATTAGTTTTTTTTTTGCTTTTCAGACGGCGATTATCAACAGGGTCACGCACCACCACCAGGAGATGACGTCACCACTAACCCCCTAAAACTAACAAGCCAAGGATGACACGGCACCTTTGAACAAGATAGGTCTTTCTATCGAAACGTCGGCCAGCCAGTCTGAGGAACTGCCACTGTTTACCCTGATTATCTCACTAAAATTGATTGTTATTCATCCCTTAGTTGCAGTATACAGTGAAATCTCGGTATAATGAACAACACATTTACGAACTCTTAAAGTTTCCACACCGACTGCTAATGGTTTCAATCAAAAATTATTTCTCTACTACGTACTTCGAAATACCGAACTTTTCAGAATAAAGAGCACTATACGTAGTTTTGTATTATATTACCAACGCCTCAGTACTACGAACTCATGTTCTAAAATACGTTGCGACCACCAGAGCGGTACGCAAGCAGACAACACAGTGAACTGGGCGCCTTGCTTTTCAGAAGACGTGCAGCGGTGTGGAGGGGGAGAAAAAAAAACCCAAATGAAACTGATAACTTTTTTTTTCTTTTTGTTGAAACGCTGACGCTGCAAGTTTGCAAACACAGAGGCCCTTGCACAGCTGTCATCACCTTGCACAGGTGATGACAGCCGGGACGCTTCGGGTTCTTTTTTTTTTTTGTCACTTCTACTTGTAGTCTGGGCCTTGTCAGTCGTGTCCATTTCTTTTCTATGTTTACTTTTGCGTCCGCAAAGCAAGTCGGCGTTTGCGCTGCGGTGCTACAAGGAGTTCATCTCTGCTTGCAATGAAGAAACGGAAACAGTTTTCGCTAAGCGAGAAAGTCTATATTCTTCGGCAACTGCTGTGGGGGAGCACGTGCGCCCAGCCACCCTTTCTCATTTACGGCAGTATGAAAGCCTAGTTGCGGGAACACTCCCATGGCCGGCACTCGCGATCCCCTTTTCCCGGCGCGCGGAACGGGCCTCCCCTCCTGCAGCGAGAAAAGGTATTATTCTCATCAGAGAGAGAGACCAGGTCAGTGAACAAAACTAGCATGCGGACGGCCTGCTTTTACCAACTTCTGCCGGACAAGATTATGCACTTTAGGGGGAAGATTGCAAAGGCCGCAAAAAAGTCAAGGTTCGCGTTACTATTCTGTATTGTTGCAACAAAACCAGCACAGAGAAGCTTAAGCCTATCGTCATTGCACAATGTAGTATCCCTTCATGACGAATGTAGTATCCCTTCCATGCGACTACAGGGCAAACAAACGAGCCTGGATGATTCGAGAACTCCTTACGAGGTGGCTTCTGACCGTAGATAAGAAGATGAAAAAGGAAGGATGTAACATTTTAATGGTAGTTCATAACTGCTCATGCGTCATTGTCAATATACGGCTGACTAATGTGCACCTTGAGTACCTTCTGCCCAACTGCACATTTGTGCTTCAACCCCTCGATCAGAGAATAATTAGAAGAGTCAAACAGCATATCCGCAAATGCCTTGTTAAGCGTGTGCTCATAAACATGCGACTTCATCAGTCCACTGTCATCAATGAATGACAGGCGGCAGAAATGCTCCCCGGCACAGGGTGGAGCGCCACTTCAACAACTGTTCAGAATTGCTGGCGGAAAGTAGTGCTCATGCTTACGAGTGAGCAGCCAAAAGATGCCAGGCCGCCACGCAATGATGACCAGGCAGAAGAAGGCAATCCTGGCAACCTTTGGAGTGAGGTGACCAACCTGTCGGCTATGGATTCAGTCTCATTTGACGATTATGTACTGTGCCATGAAGGAACCACAAGATTAGCAGAGCTGACAACAGAAGACGTGCTTTAAACTGCAGTGTAGACCACATATAACATAACCGCTTATAGTGCAGAGCCGCTTACAATGAGGTCTTTTTCTACTCCCGTTTACCCTCCTATAGAACCCCACGTATACGCATGTGCAGTACCCCAAGATGAAAGACCGGTTATAATGCGGTTGCCAAAAATTGTTTGTGACAAACACGATAGCGAATGCACTTTCATAAGGAGACGCGCTGGGTGCACCGCTGGGGAGCGAACGACGATGTCATTATGGAAGAGGAGGGGACACATTCAACGAACGAAGGGTGGAGGGAAGGAAAACAAGAAAATGAAAAAAAAAAAACAGTGAGACGCTGCGCAGGCTCGCCAAGTAAGGGAGGAGGACGGTTGCCCCGGTGACCGATAAGCCTTTGCACTGGCGCCGACGCGGCTACAGCGTACTATGTCGCTAGCGTGGCTTCGGCCGCCGCCGCTCAACATGGCACGCGCGATCCTGTCCTTGTCAACTGCATGCGTTCAACAAGTTTTCTGTCAAGAAAGACGTCGTCGTTATCGAGCTTGCAACAAATATCACGTTTGCTTCCTCGTCCATAAATTGAAAACCTTTTAAGGTTTTATGATGCGAGTTTTCACTTTTGCTGCCAGTGCGCTGTCGTACGTAAGCTAGCTTGGCGAGTTGTCGTCGTTGCTGATCTGCCGGCCGTGAACGCGAACTTCCTATCACGCACGCTGTTCTTGGTTCTGCTTTTTGATGCCGAATCTTCATGTTTTAGACAAACTTTCTGCGATAACATACCAAGGCAAGCTAGGCCTAATCAGCGTTGGTTCTGCTTCGATCGGTAGCGGTCACATGAATCAAAGTTGCGGTTTGGTACCGAATAAACAAAGCTTTTTGCAGTGGCCGAACCTGACGGGAAGGGATACATATCGTTAATGAAAAAGAGGGCGGCACATGCAGCACTCAAACAGTGGGTCGTGATTCGATTGCGATGTCTTAAATCGGGTGCGGCCCGTGAAATCGTATGGTTGGTTTCTTTCATCGCGTCAAATTCTGGACGTGATTCGACATAGTTTCTGTGTAATGCACATAATCGAGGCTGTATGGTAGTCTGTGAATTTTCACAATGGTGCTTTCATTTGTTAGACCCCCTCCCCCTTTTCGCATTCATATCATTGGCAACGCATGTCTTTGGACGTTCCATTCTTTTAACATTCACCCCCTAATGCAGAGATGTTACTTGACTCGTACTTGACTCGTTCTTGACTCAAGACAGTCTTGCCGGTTGCTATAAATCGTTCTCGAACTTGCGGACAACTTGAAGATGACTTGGCTCGGTCGAAGTCAGGACAACTTTGCAAGTCAGCTGTGCGGATAGCTTGAAAGAGACCTCATGCGTCATACGTACATGGCCACCTCTTGAATGGACGTCGCGCGGAGGGTGGCCGCTTTCGAGTTTGCTTGTCTCGCCATAAGTGTAGCATTTTTTCGAGGCGCACTGCGTGCCGAAGATTCTTGGACCCACTTTACGTGACCAAGGAAATCCGATGAAGTTGCATGACGAGCAACAATTCCACGCTCGGTACAGATTCACAAAGAACGCCGTGCGGCAGCTGCTGGTTATATTGCCGCTCCGTGAAAGTGGGGACAACCGAAGACAGCTTGTGCCTCCAGTGTTACAGCAACTGATGGCTCTCAGGTTTTACCGCGCTAGCACATTCCAAACATTCACCGGAAACCTCGTCCGCATTCCGTAGTCGACAGTGTGTCGTCCAGTCAGAAAAGTTACGCTACTCATTGCAAAGCTTCTGTACGTGATGCTAATGAGCTTTCCGCAGCCGGCGGCACTTTCTATAGTTATGCGGGACTTTTATGAAGTGGCTGAGTTTCCTGGTGTTACAGGCTGTGTCGACTACACACACGTGCGTATTAATTGCTTCGGTGGGGACGACGCCGAAGTGTTCCGTAAGCGCAAAGGCCCTTTCTGTTTTTCTTAAACACGACGACAATTTCCCCCTCTTTCGGTACAAAATTGACTCGGTGTTGTGTCTGTGTGCCTCGTCTATCCTTTCGTCCCGTCTAGAGTGCTGTTTCTCGCTCAGAAAGGCATCGCTTGCAGCACAATTCTACGTAAAATTACACACACACAAAAAAAGAGGTGCCCCCACCACTGGTTTTTTTTATCCCTTTAACCATCATGCAGCGATACATTGCTGCACCCTGCGAAACAAAATTATGTCCTGACACCCGCTCTTTTTTTTGTTTACCAAGCTCAACAAAAGGATACAAATCACATTTGTTCCCAGAACTTGCTTTTTTATTTTCATATATAACTACGACCTAGTTCGCTACAAGCGTGTCTACAGGTGAACAGAAAGGCAAATACCGTGAAAATCGCATTATTTTGTGAGCCAGGTCAGCACAAATACACGCCGTGGCATTCGATTAAAAAAAAAACGACCAAGAAACTCAATGCGATGCTTGTTTCCTATGGAAAAATGCGCCCCCTTTTTGGTGGCCACAAAAACCGGCGGGCAACAATTGCTTTACAGAAGCAACACTGCGCATCGCTGTAGTGGCAGGCACCACGTGCCACTCATTAGCCGTAAAATGGCAAAAGTATGCTTGTGGCACTTCGTTTTTATAGTTATTCTAAAACGTATGGTCTTTTTCTTCTGTAACACGTGCCTTACGCGAACAACTCTATTAACCTCGTTAGCAGGCGAGCAGCGTGTTTCTGCTTTGAAGCTCGTTCTAGACTTGACCAAGCAAGACAGCCTGAGCATCTACGAAACGCGGAGGCTGACTAGGGCGTTTTGAAGTCCGCTGCTTGCTTCATGCCGACATGCTCAAGTCGAGTCAAAGGCGCGAGCCAAGTAACATCTCTGCATTCGGGGGTCAGAAATTTAAATATTAGCAAGCACGAATTGCTCGTTCCGATTCTCGGACATGCGAAGCTGCATGCTCAACACGTCTTGCGCAAGTGCGGCCCTTGAAAAAAGTTGGTTTGGTTATAGTGCAGTACCACTTACAGTGCGGATATTCGCGACTTACATTATAAGTGGTCTATACTGTATTCAAGATGAAGGCAGTGACGATGACGTGGACGATACCGTGGACAATACAGGCGCGACTTCGTCGCAACCTGAAGACTTTGACGAGGTCGTGATGCTCACAGATATGATGAATTTCATGCGGAAAGCACGCATTTTCTTATCGAAAAAGCCAAAGCAACTGAATACCTCCACAAGAATGTGGATAAGCTGGAGGCTCTCGCACTGCAAAGTTTGTGCTACAGGTGTTAAAACACACGCGCCCGCACGCGCGCACGCACACATGCACGCACGCACGCACACACGCACGCACACACACGCACGCACACACAATGCCAATCTGCGACATGCCAGTCGCAGATCGGCATTTGAGATTCTCTGTACTCTTCGCTACCCTTCTTTTCCGTCTCTGCATGGAGAGAACCTTCTCCTTTGAAGGCCGGGCGTGGAGAGAGAGAAAAAGAGAAAAAAAAATAAAGCTGTAGCGAAGAGTTGACTTTGTAATGCTGATCTGCTTTTCTCCACGTGAAGACGCTCCTCCTTACTCGGTGCAGTGGGTAGCAGCGGAGACGCAGTCGTTGCCGTCGTCTTTGGAGTGTTGGCGCTAGGACTTAGCTGCGCGCTACTATGCTTTGCAGACTGCATGTGAAATTGATTAACTCGCTGCAAGACAAACAGATGTATACATTGGCCTTGTGCAGATGTATACATTGTATACATCTGCACAAGATGTAGATGTATACATCAGATGTACAGATGTATACATTGGCCTTGTCCTTGATAAAATATACCGTTCTTTTCCATCTTTACCGTATTTCTTACAAAGTTGTATATTTCACTACATCTTACAAAGTAATAACATTCTAATTACCGGGTAGCCACATGCAATAAAATGGCAGTGGCTTAGCTCAGCTATGCCAGGATATACGTAGCATTAGCAAAGTTTCAGCTGATTATTCTTAGCTTTTCAGATGTCATGCTTACAGCTGTTCCAATGACCCACACACGGTATACGTATTATGAGGCACATGTATATTTATTTTGCCGGGCAACTACTTCGGGATCCAATGAGTTAAGCTTCTAGGCTCTACTGCACCGTTGAGCAGCATTTGCACTCTCCTTCTCCATGACTATACCACAGTGGCCAACGCCAGTCAGAGGCGTTATCAAGCGGCTCCAGCGCAGTGTCAGATGGCGACTGCACAGGGAAGGCGCGCGCGTCAGCGTCCATACGTCTACCAAGGCTATGACGGCACTCCTCTGGAAAGCGCACACCGGCGGCGGCGAGATATACGTAGCATTAGCAAAGTTTCAGCTGATTATTCTTAGCTTTCCAGATGTCATGCTTACAGCTGTTTCAATGACCCACACACGGTATACGTATTATAAGGCACATGTATATTTATTTTGCCGGGCAACTACTTCGGGATCCAATGAGTTAAGCTTCTAGGCTCTACTGCACCGTTGAGCCGCATTTGCACTCTCCTTCTCCATGGCTATACCCCAGTGGCAAACGCCAGTCAGAGGCGTTATCAAGCGGCTCCAGCGCAGTGTCAGATGGCGACTGCACAGGGAAGGCGCGCGCGTCAGCGTCCATACGTCTACCAAGGCTATGACGGCACTCCTCTGGAAAGCGCACACCAGCGGCGGCCGAGTGCGAGGGAAGTGCCGGTTCCGGTGCGTGACACCACTGATCGTCTGCGCAGCGCATCGAATTACACGCACACCAGCGGCGGCGGAGTATTATTGCGCATGCGCAGACCAGTGCCACGCGAAATTGGCTCAGCGAGGCCAGTGTAGCTAATGATACAAAAGTTTTTACCGCCAAGGATTGGCTTTTGCTGGTTTTCTAATTGCTGTTTGACGGTTTCATACATATCTTTCAGATGGCATTGGCAAAACAGCATGTCTCAATTACGGGCAGGTACTGCTGAAACTGCCTCCAAATTCATTCAAGCACTTGTACCAAGGGCAGCTGTAAATAGAGGAACAATGACAGCTGGCCTACTCAAAAGTTGTGGTAAGCATCATACTTGAGGCATCATTTCTGCATATAATCTAACGTTTCACTTCTGTACTTTTGAAGCTGTACAGACTGATGTGTCCAGCTTAATGCCGAAGAATGTCCACGCCTCCTCACCACTTATTTACTACGCCCCAGACTACGCCCCCCTGCTTGACATAGAGTTCGCCTTGGAGTGTAGCGACGTGGCCACTGATGAGAATGATGACGAAGTTATAGGACATGCAGATGTTGACCAAGCAGACTCAACTTTTGCTGTCTCGGAAGAAAGCATGTATGTGGTAGAACTTTTGATCAGCATTTGTCTTCAATGCATATTCCAATAACTGTTAACAGATTCATTTTTTTTATTCTTGTAGCCAAGAAGAGCCTGCCACAATACACCCAGTCTCAAAGGCAAAATACCTCGTCTTTTTGACAGCTGCCTCATGCTTCTCTTTGAGCAGTGCCGTTCATGTCAGGCAGTCTGCAGGGTGCAGAAAGAAATCACTGCCACATGCCCTCTGGAGCCCCTGTGGTCGTGGAATAGCCAACCATTGCTGAATAGGAAAGCTGTAGAAAACATTCTGCTTGCTGGTTAGCTTTCTTTCTTGGAATGCCTAAAACAAGCATTTCTGCAAAACATGACCATTCTGGCTATACGTATTCAGGTGCGACTGAGTGGAGTCAATAAGCTTTTGGTTGTCCAAAAATGATTATCCCAGATCTTCAACCACTTAGCCATATATCATTAACTGGACATTGACTTTTGAAGGGCAGGTGTGCTTTTATATATGCTTGTGGGAGGAGGTAGAGATGTTAAGAGGAAAGGGCGAAACTTTTGCAAACCTAATTGGGAGCACGGCGCAGCGCCATTATGCACGTACCAGTGCTGCACAATTGGCGGGATCTGGGCTACTGGATGAAGAGAAGAAAGAGGGGGTGGACAACAAACGCGTGATTTACTTCAGCACTCTAAAGAGCGCAGGCGCTTCACTAAGATAGAATAATATTAACTATTTTCTTGTACTAAATAGTCCTGCTGACTGCTCAGGGCACGATGCCCACTTATGTCCTCACTGGCCATGCTATGCAAATAGCAACAGCACCCGTTCACATCCCTGTAGATCACACAGCTTCGACTTAAATGATGTGACGACGTTGGCTCGGGAATGAAAGGGGGGCAGAAAAAAAATTAGAATGGTTCATTCTCCTTCCAAATACTTTCAGCTTGCAACAACCCACCGCAATCCCCACTCGGATGTTTACAAAGATGTATGTGACACTGGCCGATCTACGCTCATTTGTTGGAGAATATCACCTGGATAAGTATTGAGACTGCCAGAAAAAACTGCTCTGAAATCCTATCCACTGCAAAACTCTCTGGAATTCTACAGGACTGCTCGACTAGTTGGCTCTCGGGACTTACCGCCTGGTCAATTATATGCCAGGTTTTGTTTACTTTTAAACTGTTCTTAATAGTTAGCCATTGTTAGGCGTACACTTTTGAACTGTTACCAAATAAAAATTTGTACACCGACACACACACACACACACACACTTACACACTGTTGACATACCACCCCCCGTCCCGCACCCTCTCGTAAGAAATTCTGACTATGCCACTGAAGAATATAGAATATAGTAAGGTTAAAGTAACAAACCACAAAAAAAAGAAAAAAAGGAACCAACATTACAAAATTGTTCTAGATTCTTCCTCATTCGTGGTTTCTTTCTTTCACTCGTCGCAATGGCTAAGTTTACTGAGGTACTCTGTTGCTGAGCATGTGATGGCCCAATCATATCTTAGTTTCTGCAGAGGCATTTCACTTGCAGCAAAAAGACAAAGTGCCTTTGTGCTGTGAAATCTAAGTCTGGACAGTTTTTGAGTTCCTGCTCATGTTGTCTTTTTTCAGGCTCCATCTTGTTCAGTTGTTGGAACCCAAAAAAGGTGCTGCGCCTTCTTTTGAGCATTGGTGTGGCAGTCCCAAAGCTTCGGCTTCTCTTGGTCATTCAATCTGCCTTCCTATTTCCATCAGTGTACAAGGTAAGAGTGTTTATGCACTTTTCACGAACTGCTGCAAAGCAAATGAATATATCATGTACTAATTACTTTAAAATTTTTGTTTTGAAACAGATTTGGACTAATCAACAGGCACAATTGCTCGAGCCACCAGAACCACTAACCTTGGCAGAAGATGGGAGGTGTGACTCTCCAGGATTCAGTGCCAAATACTTGTCATACACATTAATTGATGCCAGCCGTGATGTCCTCCTACACACTGAGATTGTGCAGGTAGATGTCATTTTTCAAGCTAAATTATGTCATTTCATGTTCAAACTACTCATACATATTGCCACGCACGAAACAAAGAACGAAGACGATGTGCGCACCAACAGCTCGTGAAAAGGGGGACTGAAGAAGACAACGTGCTTTTGTTTTGCTCGCCTGCTCTTGGCTCCTGCATAAAAACACACGCCGTCGGTTCTCGGACTCAACGTTTCGGTGCACTGCTTACGTTGAACCGCGACACTGGTGGAGGTGCTGGGTTGCAAGCCTGCCGATGCTCAACACCCCATCTGGGAGCCGTTCATCAAGTCCCGACACGCAGCCACCTGTTACGACACCAGTGCACCGCTTCAGTCGGCGGTTGCTAGGCCTATCTCCTGAGCTGAGCTCCTTCGACGAACATTCTACCAGGCATTACGTACTTCTACCAATGGCTTCCGCTAGCCAGCCACAGTTAGTCCAAGGGATACAAGGCAGCCTCGTTTCTAATCCAGCCCAGGTAACACTTCTTCAGCCGCTTGTGCCTGATCGCTTCAGTGGTGCCTCACATGAAGATGTTGAAGATTGGCTTGAGCATTACGAACGCGTTGCCGACATCAACCAGTGGAATGCTCAACAGAAGCTCGCCCGCACGTACTTCACTCTCGATGACGGCGCTCACACGTGGCTTGAGAATCGAGAAGGCTGTATATCCACATGGGATGAGTTTCGTCAGCATCTGATTGACACCTATGCTAGCGTCGACCGTCGAGAGCGGGCTCAGCAGTTGCTCGAGTTAAGGCTTCAAAAACCTAACGAAACTGTGGCAATGTTTGCTGAAGACGTGACGCGCCTCTGTCGTCGAGCTGATCCCAACATGTCCGAGGAGAAGTAGTTGCGCTACCTTATGCGTGGCGTGAAAGAACAACTGTTCGCTGGACTTGTGCGCAATGCCCCAACTACCGTGGCCGATTTTATAAGAGAAGCCACTGCCATTGAGCGTGCTCTGCACCAAAGATCGAGGCAATATGATCGCCCGTCCACTACCACCCCAATCAACGCCGCTTCAGTGAATCTGGACAATCAGGGCTCCCTACGTGACCTTATCAGAGATATTGTCCGCGAAGAAATGCAGAAGCTTTGGACTCCTCCAGTGGATACACCAGTGACCGCCGTTGCCGCAGTCGTTTGTGACGAACTTAGGCACGCTTTTTCAGCAGCTGATCTCGGCCGCGATCAGCGTCAACTGAGTTACGCTGACGCTGTCCGCCGTCCACCACCCGTCCCGCCTATTACGTCATACTACCAGCCACCTACAGCCGCACCTTCGTCGCAACCATTGCAGGAGGCTTTCAGACGTCGGCCCATGTCTCCGATGTCTCCATGCTACCAGCCACCACTTGCCGTGCCTTACTCACCACCACGAGAGGACATAAGACGCCCACAATTTCGCAGAGCGGACGCTTGGCGCACCGTCGATCGGCGCCCTCTCTGCTTCAACTGTGGTGGTGCCGGCCATATAGCTCACTATTGTTGGTACCATGACACATCGCTTCGCCAGTCTCCGCCAGGATACAATGGTCGTTGTGCCAACGACGATTACATTGTTCGCCATGACGACCCTGGTTTTCGAGGACCTTCAACAACGTGGTCTCCCTATCACGAGTCGCCTCCTAATCGCCAGCCCAATTCCGCCCACAGGTCACGCTCTCCATCCCCTGCTCAGACATCGTCATTGAATCGACATACTTTTCCTGACCTTCGGGGAACAAGATCGCCCAGCCCTAACCGGGGAAACTAAAGGCAGCGACCTCTTGGGGTAAGGTTGCAGCCCGACCACAAGACGATAAAAAGTCCCCAGTACTGCCGCTACAGAACGACTCGACGCCGACGAATATTAACGACGAAATGGTGAGCGCCGACCTCAATGTAATTATTGATGGAGAGCAAGTGACGGCCTTAGTCGATACGGGTGCTGATTTTTTCATAATAAGTCACAAGCTGGATGATCATCTTAAAAAAAAAAAAAAGCCATGGACAGGACCACATATAAAAACAGCAGGTGGTCAATTACTGCTCCCTACTGAAAGATGCACAACAAGAATCAGCATAGGAGATTCTTCTTTCGTCGCGACTTTCAATGTTCTCCCACAGTGCTGCAAAGATTTAATTATAGAAATGGACTTTCTCAGGGAGCATCAACATCCCGGACCGCGTGGTTTCATTTTACGAGAGTGCTCGTCTGACTGATCCTCCATCATCAAAGCACAAATCCTTTCCTCTCAAAGGCCACAATATAGTCGTGCCGCCTCGATCATGTATCCTCGTTTCTGTAGCATGTGACGTACCGTTCGACGGTGGAGGAGTTGCCGACCAACTAACCTCGCTGCTTTTCACACACGGGATTTCCGTAGCACGAGGAATAGTGAATGTCACCGACGGCCGAACGAAGTCGCTGTTGACCAATTTCACCTCCGAGCGACGGCACCTTCCAAAAGGCACAACGTTGGCACATTTCGACGAGATCGCAGATGTTTGTGACTGCTTTTCAGCATTTGAAGCAACACCTGCACAAGACCCACGTGACCTAGCACCTAACCTTGACGTCAGCCCTACTTTCTCTCAGCAACAGCGGGAACGCCTGCTTCTGCTGCTAGACGAGTTCCACGACTGTTTTGCGTCGACCTCGAAAGTTGTCCTGACGTCCTTGACCAAGCACCGAATCATCACAGAGGACATGGCTAGATCAATCCATAAAAATCCGTACCGTGTGGCTTCAAAAGAACAAGAAGAGATAGAGCAGAAGGTAACAAAAATGCTTGAAGATGACGTCAATCAACCGTCAAAAAGCCCCTGGGCATCACCTGTTGTTCTAGTGAAAAAGAAGGACGGCAGCCTGCGTTTCTGTGAGGACTATCGAAAGCTAAATCAGGTTACAAAAAAGAACGTGTACCCACTTCCCCGCATAGATGATTTGATTGACAGGCTTCAAAACGCACGTTACTTCTCTTCCATGGACTTAAAGAGCGGATATTGACAAATTGAAGTAGACCCCAGGGATCATGAAATAACCACTTTCGCGACGCCAGACGGATTGTATGAATTTAAGGTTTTACCATTTGGCTTGTGCTCCATGCCTGCTACTTTCCAGCGTCTCATGGATACCGTTCTCTCTGGGCTTAAATCGAGAACCTGCCTAGTATACCTTGACGACGTCGTGTTTTCTACAACGTTTGACGAACACCTTGAACGATTGCAAATGGTCTTGCAGGCCATACGAGCCGCAGGCCTGGCGCTCAAGCCGGAGAAATGTCACTTCTGCTGTGAGGAACTGCAGTTTCTTGGCCATGTCGTCAGTTACGCAGGAGTTCGTCCAGACCCTGAAAAAGTTGCCGTCGCACTGTTTTCAACACCATCAGATAAAAAGGCAGTGAGGCATTTTCTGGGTCTCTGTGCATATTATCGGCGGTTTATTCCAGATTTTGCGCGCATTGCGTCATCTTTAACTCGTCTCATGAGGGATGACGTTGCATTTGTTTGGGGCAACGAACAGGAAGATGCTTTCAATGACTTGCGGCAACGTCTACAGACGACCCCCGTGCTTGCCCATTTTGATGACACAGCCCCTACAGTGCTCCATACTGACATCAGCAATGTTGGCCTCGGAGCTGTGCTTGTGCAGTGCCAGGACGACGAGGAAAGAGTGATTGCTTACGCAAGCAGAACTCTGTCACGCACTGAAGCAAATTACTCGACCACTGAAAAAAAAATGCCTCGCCGTGGTGTGGGCAGTTATGAAATTTCACCCATACCTGTACGGCCGCCCATTCAAGGTTATCAGTGACCACCATTCGTTGTGTTGGTTAACAAGTCTGAAAGATTCTTCAAGGCGATTGGCACGCTGGAGCCTGAGACTACAGGAGTTTGATATAACAATGGTGTATAAGTCGGGGAAAAACGACACAGGGACGTCGACCGCCTATCTCCATCACCAATAGAGTCGGCTGCTGCTTTTGATGAAGAGACAGCGTTCCTCGGAATCATCAACACGTCAACCATCGCAGATCACCAGCATGACGATCCTGAGCTACTTGGCTTGATTAATTATTTAGAAGGACGAAGCCAGAATGCACCCAAAGCCTTTACAAGAGGACTATCGTCATTCTGCCTGCGAAACAATGTCCTTTACAAAATGAACTTCTCGTCAGACGGGTCCACCTACCTGCTTGTCGTCCCTACCACTCTTCGTTCTGAGGTGTTGCAAGCGTGCCACAAGGAGGTAACATCTGGACATTTAGGCTACATGCGCACACTGAGCAGAGTTTGAGGGAGATATTACTGGCCTAGATTCACCGCTGCCGTGATGCATCGTGTTCGGACCTGCCTCAATTGCCAGCGGCACAAGTCACCTCCAACGAAACGAGCCGGTTTGCTACACCCTGTCCAGATCCTGACAACGTCATTTGACCAGATCGGAATGGACCTTTTGGGCCCACTTCCCACGTCTAGTGTTGGTAACCGCTGTGTTATAGTGGCGACCGACTACCTAACTCGCTACGCCGAGACAAAAGCCATCCAGAGAGGCACAGCAGAGGAGGTAGCCCGGTTCTTCATAGAAAACAGTGTGCTGAGACACGGTGCGCCATCGATCGTTATAACAGATCGCGGAACCGCATTCATGGCCGCGCTTTTAGATCATGTGTTGGTGCTCAGCGGTACTATTCATCGCAAGTCGACAGCTTACCACCCACAACCCAACGGGTTGACCGAGCGACTTAACAAAATTCTGGAAGACATACTTTCAATGTATGTGGACATCGAACACTAAAACTGGGACGAGATTCTCCTTTACATAACGTTCGCATACAATACTGCGAAACAAGAAACCACACGGATGACCCCATTCAGCCTTGTTCACGGACGAGAAGTAAGAACGATGTTGGACGCGATGCTGCCACACGAATGCGATGACAACGAAACAAGTGCTGACGCGTTTACTCAACGCGCAGAAGAAGCCAGACAGCTCGCACGTCTGCGAATATACCAACAGCAAGAGTACGACGCAGGCTGCTATAACCAACGTCGTACACCTGTAGCGTACGAAAATCGGGGACAGGGTATGGGTGTGGACGCCTGTACGAAGACAGGGACTATCCGAAAAGTTGCTCGATGGTACTTCAGACCTTATCGAGTGCTGCGACGACTATGTGACGTTACCTATGAAGTCGTCCCGGATAGCCCAAGCTGTTCAAGGCGTCGCCAGCACAGACCTGAGCTTGTGCACGTAGTGCGCATTAAGCCATACGTCAGCGAGTGACTCTGCGAGGCACCATCGCTTCTACAAAGTGACTTCATGCGCGAATTACTGTCTCAGCTATAGCATCAGGGGCGATGCTCTTTTAAGGGGAGGTGCATGTCACGCCCGATACAGAGAACGAAGACGATGTGCGCGCCAACAGCTCGTGAAAAGGGGGACTGAAGAAGACGACGTGCTTTTGTTTTGCTCGCCTGCTCTTGGCTCCTGCATAAAAACACACGCCGTCGGTTCCCGGACTCAACGTCTCGGTGCACTGCTTACGTTGAACCGCGACAATATTCGTGCGGTGCAGGTAAATGAGGTTTGCAATAGTGTCCGAATGGAACTGGAAAGGACTAAAGCGAGCCCTGCAGTTCCTGCTGGATATGAACCAGTCCATCAGCTCGATTGTGACTGACTGCCACAGCTCCATACGAGCTTAAGAGGGAGCATCCTGAAATTGCTCACCTTTTTGACTGCTGGCATGTTGCAAAAGCCAAGCACACCACAACTTCAGTCTACCAGTATCTGTTATTTCTAAAGGACTTCAAATTTCGTTGCTTTGCATTTGAGGTATAAAGAAGAAGCTCCTGGCCACTTGTAAGTGTTGTGGCCTTGAGATCCTGGCGAAGTGGATGCAGGCTGTTGTCAACCATTTGTATTGGTGCACAGCATCGAGCGACAACCACGCAGAGCAAACTTTGCGCAACTGGTTGTCACTTGCAAACCCATGTTGTGAACATCCATGAGCATCAATCTCCTGTGTTTCCTAAATGCGCCCATGACGACCTCACAGATGAGAACAGACTGTGGCTGGAGGAAGGTAGAAACTATATTTTTCGGCAAATGTTTTCACAAGCAATTAACTTTTTTTAAAGTTTTTAAGAGGTTCTGATGCCCATCGCAAATTAAAAGAAATCGTTCAATCACCGTCACTTGTAAAGGACGTTGGGCAGCTTCGACTGGCACACAGACTTACAGCAGCAAGGCTTTTCACAGCCTCATCAACCAGTTTGCACCCAAGACTTACCATTATAGCTACAATGGGATGAAGGCCAAGTTAGTGCTTATACACATTATCATAAAATATGTTTATACTTATTGAAGATTGCCTTACTGTCAAAAAAAAATCTGAATTGGTCATGTTTCTCATAAATCAAGCTTTATTTTGTTACAAGTTATTGCCTCTCATAGTTATCCTGAATGCTTTAAATCTGTATGTCTGTAACATATAGGTGTGTCCTTCATAATGTTGCTTTACTGTTTTTTATTTTTTACAGAGTGCAGATTGCTCCCATGCACTACAACGAAAACAGAGGGCGCAAGCAGGGTGCTACTGCTAGAGGAGAAAGAAAATTGGCAGTCCGGTTTCCGAAAGCCAGGCATAGTGAGGAATGGAATGCAAAACCTTATTACAAATAGCTTTTTCCGGTGAAGGTGGAGCCCTCAGTCCAGGGCCCCTGTGGCCTTTGCCGTCTTGCAAGCTCTGTCGATCAGCTTGAGCTGTTCTTTAGGCTTAGAGCAGAACAGCGCAGCCTCCCACTGCTCCGGTGTTAGTGTACAGTTTCTTGGCACTACCTGTGTGTGTTGGCAGGCCCATGTCACGTGGTAAAGTGTGGGGTGTTCTCTGCATAGCGGGCATTTGTTGGTGTATATTCCCGGATAGATTTTACTCAGAAGACTGAGATTGGGGTACGCATTAGTCTGCAGCTGTCTCCAGGCAACTGACTGCTCTCTGTTGAGGTCTTTGTGGGGAGGGGGGTATATCCTCCTCAGGGCTCTCTGGTGTTCTAAAATTGCTCCATAGCGTCTAGTAACTGTGGCTGGTTCCTCGTCGTTGTGCGCCGCCCGGTCGACATATTCTCGGGCAATGGCGTCGGCACGCTGTTTCCTGTCACAGTTTCATGGCCTGGTGTCCACGTATTGGAGCAGCTCGAGAAGTTGATTTTTCTTCCCTTGAGTATGCGAATGGCAGCACTGGATATGCGTCCACTGCTGTACCGTCGACACGCTTCTTGCGAGTCAGTAACTATTTCTGTAGTAGACTCTTCGCTCTGGTGTGTGATGGCGAGCGCGATCGCTACTTCCTCAGCCTCGAGAATGTTGTTGCTTTTGATCGAAGCGCCGATGACTTCCCTAAGTTGGTGATCAACAACGCTTACAACTGTCCCGGAGTGCTCTCTGTATGTGATTGCAGCTTAAGGCGCGAAAACGACACGGACGAAGAGAGACAGTACACACACACGGAGCGCCACTTCCAACAAAGATTTATTTCGAAAGAGCACAGAACATATATAGACACCGCGCGCGCCGTCACCGTGCCTTAATGCGCAGCCGCATTTAAGTAGCGTAACTCCTTTGGCGATAAAGAAATGGAGGCTACGCTAACGCACAGATCACCTAATTCGATTATTCTCTTGGCCTCAATGATTAGTCTTACTGATTTATCAGGGCTTCGGGCGACTACCGCGCAGGCGCTAAAGTTAGGAACGCAATGACAATCCCGGCAGTGAATTGCGAGGTGGCCCTCTCTGCCATTCCTGACGTTGTTATTATGCTGTCTTAGCCTATCATTCAGGCATTGCTCGGTATGGCCTACGTACCATCTACCACACGAACAGGGGAACTCGTAGACCACACCCTTCTGACAAATTACATACTTGTTCTGGTGGTTCACATTGCAGGCCGGAGCTTCCTGAGAAAGGGGTTAGTCATCTTGCAGAGCCTGGAAAGTTTTAACGGCGCAGAGAAGACCACCTTTACATCAACCTGTTCGGCAATCTTTTTCAAATTATGGGATACGCGGTGTACATAAGGAATCACAGCAAGCTTGACATTATTCTGGGGCGACCCTTCGCTTGTGTGGCAGTTCCGCGACTTCTTCAAAATCTTCTCCGCCACTGACACCAGAATGTGCTGTGGATAGCCCGCCTGCTCAAGACGGTCAACCTGCTTGAGGAAACTGTCTGCTGCTCTGTGTGGGCAGGATTTCTTGAAAGCATTCAGCAGGCACATGTTGGCGATACTACGTTTGACAAGCTTAGAATGGGACGAGCTAAAAGGTAGTAGTGGTTTGTTAGCACGAGGCTCATACTGCCAACATGCATGATCAGTTGTTACAAACAATCTAAGATCTAAAAACCTTATAGTCGAATCGACCGAAAGTTCGTGTGTCACTATTAAGGGCGATAAAACATGCCTAAAAATTGTTAAGGTGTTAGTAACGACTTGGTCGGTGTCAATAAACTTTTTGTCTATGAGAACTAAAAAAATCATCTACGAATCTAAAAACCCTGATGACACCGCTACCTTCGAGAAGGCTAGAAATGGTCCTGCCTGCGCGAGCTAAAAACAGGTCACTTAAAAATGGCGCTAAACAGGAACCTATACAAACGCCGCTCCTTTGCAGGTATAGGCTACCGTCCCACTCTACATAAGTCGACCTCAAATACAATTCTAGCAATGCCATGAATTTTCCCTCTGGTATACCTGCGTCATTTTGAAATGACAGGGGGCCGTATTGGTCAATGCTGTCCTGAACACACTGAAGCAACGCATTTTTCGGCATGGAATAATACAAGTCTTTCAGGTCAATGGAAAAGGCGTCGAGGGCTACCCCCGTTTGCCCGGCAAGAAAGTTACAACTTCGCTGGAATCTTTCACCCGATAGGGATCGTCAACCGTAAGAAGCCGGAACTTATCGAGCAGGAAGACGGCAAGGCATTTCTGCCAAGTATTACGTTCTGACACGATTACTCTGAGGGGGCAACCCTCCTTATGAGTCTTTGCACTGAAGAAGACCTCGAGTGTGCCTGATTTGCTGTTTGCGACGTCCCTAACCAACTTTGAAAGGTTCATACTCTCACAGAGTTTCTTAGCTTCACTTTTTAGTTTGTTGATCTGGACGTTCTCGCGACATTGAAATACAGAACTCAACGCTTGAAGCGCTTTCACCCTTGTAAAGGTCCCGTGGGAAGACGGCGAATCCCCCTTCCTTGTCCGAAGGGAGAACGCAGTATAAGTTCGTTT
>WOVY01003452.1:0-235725 GCA_013436015.1 Rhipicephalus annulatus
TCTGAAGCAGTGGGGAAAAACGTGCAGGATAGTGCACCTTGAGCTTGAGCAAGAAAGTGTAAACTCGAGAAAAAATTGGCCCGTATCAGGATGTTAATCTGCAAATGTCGTCGCAAAACGATAGTCTTGCGTGTAAAGAGAGTGAACAAAACATTTATTTGATGTTCTGCACAAGAAAATCGGTGAATGGTATTCTGGAGGCGCTGCGTTAGAGTGCCTCGAATGTGCAGCGGAAGCAAACGAGCGCATAAAGTCAAGTCGATGAATGGATGGATGGATTGATATGGCTGTACCCTTTAGATCGCACGGTGCCTATGCCACCAAACCGTTAATACTTAGTGAGCGAAAAACTGGTTATCTTTTTTCTTTAAATAGTGAGGTTGAGGACTGGTACTTTGCAGTGAAGGGTTAATTTTCCACTTGTGCCTTGACTTCAGCCACCAATAAGATAACCTCCTTCTAGTTATTTTTACCCACTTAAAATCTATTTTGCCCTCCCTGTCCCTAAACCCTATTGCTTTGAAAAACTCTGCGCAATCAATCCCTGAACGATAGGACGTAGCCCTTTACAGAATATTATCAAGTGTTCGACAGTTTCCTCCTCCTCTCCACAAGCACCGCATACCGCGTCTACCCCTTCATGTTTGGCCAGATATGTCCTGGTTCGCAATACTCCCATCCTCGCCTCAAACAGTAGAGAACTACCCCGAGCACTATCATTGATCCTTTCATCGGCAATTTTTTGCCTAAAGGTTCGATAGATCTCAAGTGCGGACTTCTTAAATGCCGATTCTCCACATATCGGTCTCAGCTTCCTTCACCTTCTTCTTAACACAACGTCACACCTATTGTAGTTCCACAGTGCCCTATTTTAACATCACTGCTGCATTCCTGCTTCCTTTAGTCGTCACGTATATTTCGTGTTCCCTTAGGTACTCGGTCCCATTGCTTATTCATACTTCGAGATATTCGTATTTATTTGTTATCTCTAGCGTGACCTCCTGTATTCTAATCCCACTACATTCACTATCATTAAAAATCGTGAGTGCAGATTTTTTCTTACTGAATCTGAAATCTAACCTATCTCCCTCATTACCGCAGATGTCCCTTAATCTCGTACAGTCTTCTTTATTGTCGACCATTAGCACTGTATCATGTGCGTACATCAGTGCTGATAGTGCCTGTTTAATGAGTTTTCCTTGTTTGACGAAAGACAGGTTGAAGCCAGGTCCACTTTCCCTCTAATGTGGCGTCTAACCCTTGTAGGTACATCTTGAATAACAAGTGTGACAGGGGACACCCCTACCTAAGCCCCGTTTTACCTCTGTGGTCTTCGATACCTGTTTTCACACTTTATAGCTACCTTGTTACCTTATATACATTCTTTAAAGATAAGTGACTCCTTCTTCCACGCCTAGTGTGTCCAGTACTCCCCACAAGTCCTCTTGAACCACGCTATCGCATGCTCCCTTGATATCCGAAAATGCTAGCCACAGGGGCCTGTGTTTTTTTTTATATTTCGATGCACTGCGTCAGTGAGAACAGATTGTCTTTCAACCTCCTGTGTTTCCGAAACCTATTCTGCAGTTTTCCCGGCACCCCCTTATCCTCTATCCATGCGTGCAGTCTTTCCTTTATAATCTGCATCGCCAGCCTGTGACCACTGATGTCACCTGGTATAGGACGGTAGTTCTTTATGTCAGCTTTGTCCCACTTTCCTTTATAGATCATGCTCATCCTGATAAGTTTCCATCCATCAAAGATTTTGCCATCGATTATCATTTTGCTCACTGCCTCTCTGAAAGTCTGCTTATACTTCGGACCCAATGTCTTTATCAACGTAATTGGAATGCCATCTGGGCCTGTTGGTTTACTACTAGGAATCCTCTTCACAGCCCTTCCCCGCTCTCGTTGTGAAAATGGAGTCATTGCGTCACTTGATTCACCCTTGTCTATTGCGGTAAATAAACCCTTCTTTGTTGACATTTTTCTGTCACCCTTGTTCTTATATATTCAATAGCTTCGTCCCCTTCTAGCCGAGCACCTTGAGCTGTTGCTATAAACCTCTGCTCTAGGCTCGTCTCATTTCTTAGGGAGTTAAGATGGTTTCAGAATTTTGCAGGTGTCTTCCTATCCTTCTTATGTGCTTATGCCAGTTTATGAGCCCCCTTTCTTCTAATCTTTTCATTAATCAGAAGGGAAGCTTCCCTTCTACAGCTTAAAAATATGCTCTATTTTCTTTCAACATTATCTGTCAGTTCACTGCGCTGCTTAGCATGTCTGAGTTCCTTAGAGGCTTCCTGACGTTCTGTTGCAACTCTCTTAACTTCTTCATCCCACCAACTCTTGGGTTTGTGTCTTCTTTTTCGTGGTGACTTGTCACGTGCCTTAGCAAGCTCTAGCTCAAAGATTCTAATTAGATTCGTGTATGGCCACACTGTTTTATTATCCTCAGTGATTAATTTCTCAATTTGTTTGGTAACTATCTCTATTTGCCTTTCTGAATAAAAATTTTCCTGTAGTTGCTCACTTGTCTCCTTTCCATTTTCACTGCTCTTCCAAAACTTAGCGTGATACGTTTGTTATCAATACCCAGACTTCTGGAGCCACATTCATCTATGTGCATTCCCCTGAGCCTATCATACATCCTATGTGACAGTGCCTAATCTATAGTCGACTGCAGCCTTCCTACCTCCCATGTTATTTGCCCTTTCCACTCCTCAGTACTGTTGCAAATGATAAAACCATGGCTTTCACACATATCAATGATCATTTTGCCTGTTGGGTTAGTATACACATCTAAATCTTTTATATGCGCATTCATATTTACTAGTAAAGTTATTTCGCACTCTTCTCCTAATTCCTCAATGACCTTTGATATACACTCCACCATTGTTCGGTTGTCCTCTCTGGCCTTTGCTCCCGTTCACAAATACACCAAACCAAGGAATGTCATTTGCCCTGCCATTTTCTATTTTAGCCATAAATGTTCCTTGCGTTCCTGCTTGACCATTTGTCAGTCTGTACTTGTATGAATGAATGCCCCAATACCACCCCCTTTCTGCTGCCTTCTGTTCTATTACAATATTCCGAAGCGTAGTCCGGATTGTTAGGAGGTTATTCCATGTCCCTAAGATGTGTTTCTACAAAACCGTATACCATCGGCCTTTCCTCCCTTAGCTCTTCTTCTATCTCTTCCCACCTCAGCGTCACAAGTGAGACATAAGCGCCATCTGGTTGTGTTCTCTGAAAATGAAGCACGTGGCTCTGAGGCGGGTGTGCGCGCCCGTCTCTTAGGTGGTAACGTGTAGAACGCAAGGCGACAAGTACGTGCCACTACCGTCTCGTCTTAGGAAAGCGTTGAAAAAACTCGCCTTTTCGTGCAAGCATTGCATGGTCGGGGGAGCGTGATAAGCGCTATGGTCCTTAGAAATATTTATGTATGCCTTTCTAGTAAAGTACGCACATGCAGAATATATACGTGTTGTTGTGGTGTCCAAGATATGCGCAATATTTGCTTTTTAATTGACTATCAACCTTGAACAACATTAGTGGGTGCTGCGGATGGGGTCGGCCATTTCGAGTACCTGGTGCCGTTAAGAGTTGACAAACAAACAAATGTACAGACAGACAGACGGAGAGACAGACCAAAATTTTTGCACCGAAGGTCTCTAAGAAAGACTATCATCTTTAAAAGTCGCAGCTTTGCCGCAAAGGCGAAGCAATGAACGCGATAGCAATAAATTGGAAGGTCACGAGCAGAATAGCAAGCAGATCGAAACGTGCCCCACGTTTCTCACGCACAAAGGGCGAACGAAACGTACTCTCAGGTACCTAATAACGCAATTAAGCGTCTCAGATGTTACTTCGCTGTGTCTGAACAGCGTGCCCTTTTCGTAAACGGAGGCTGCACAGTAAAAATTTTTGCACCCAAAAGGGTGTAAAAAGGGTGCTTTTACAAAAAAGCACCCTTCGTCACACCCTTCAACACCCTTAAATTGTTCATTTCAGAAAAAGCACCCTTTAGTTTGGGTGCTTGCCTCAATAGCACCCTAAAATTGGCACTAAGGGTGCTTTTGCGCCTAAGAAGGGTGTAGGTGAAGATGAATGAACATAAAATATGCGACAAAACACGAGCACACAGTAACAATATTTGGGATTTTATGTCCCAGAACGCTGGTATAATTCAATTTTTTCAATTCAATTTTTTTGGGAAGATTTGAAGTCTATTTCCGCCTCTAAACATTTTTGTACGAAAGTAAACTTTCTTGAGAACTACAACACTATTGCATGACTGGTTCTCGATGCTGTGATTAATGTGAGACCATCTGCATACTCTTTACGATGCTTTCGTGTAGACTTTGTAATATAATAAAAGTGAACCAACACTGAAAGACTTATGTGGTATAAGTTTATACCAAATACCTACAATCTAAAGAAATACATTTTTCAGAATAAACACACACGAATACTTTGCTACCTCTCAGCAGAACCAGCATGTGAAAAATACCAGTGCGAAAACAAGTCACATGAACAAATTATGCCGGGATAAAATGAACACATACACGCACTGCATGAAGACACAAATTCATACACATATGTATTCACGCACTCATACTTAACAAAATGTTAACATGTAGTTGGCACGTTCGGAGCACATGCTCTGAAAATGAGAAAACTTTTGTAGTCAAGTTCAAAGATTCTGCTTTTCGCAGGAACACAAGTGCTGCACTACAAGCGTGCCATAGAAAATCACACTGAGCCAGAAAAGAAAAGTACACATCAATTGACAATGAAGCAATCAAAAGCTGTGGTTATTCAAATGAATATTTAAAACAAGGCGTGTCGAGTGCTTATAATGCTCCGTCCCATGTGTTTGCATAAGTAGAGTGGCTCCATCACGAACTCCGAGAAAGAGGTTAGGATTCTGTACTTATCTGTCTTGTTAACAACAAACACATGCATGTGTTCATCGAAGGAAACAGTTTCAAGTAGCTCCAACATGATCAAAAGAACTTTGCCCACATAAAATAGCCCACAAACATGCACAAACTCAGGCAATCTGTCATCTGGAACGTTAAGGACAAGGCAGCATCCTACTCGGTACGATCTTCCATCCACAGTGACACAGTTCACTTTAGAACAATTATTGCATTCAAGGTCATGTTTGGAAATGAACTTTTTAACACAACAAGGAAGATCCTCATATAACACAAACAGGCAGCCACTTGTAACGGGTATGCTCTTGTCCTCACCAGCAATAAAATGAAAACACTGACAGTACTGGTGTCTCATGGCAAGAGTGTGCGAAATTCGCTTCCAGTTATGAACTTCACGCGTAATGTCTTTAAAGTATTGATGTTTTCCCTCAAAACGCATTGCCCAGATATTAACCAAAGGTCCGAATTTCTGAATACAAGAC
Organism: Rhipicephalus annulatus; assembly: GCA_013436015.1. Taxonomy (NCBI): domain Eukaryota; kingdom Metazoa; phylum Arthropoda; class Arachnida; order Ixodida; family Ixodidae; genus Rhipicephalus; species Rhipicephalus annulatus. Next base: position 5,423 of record WOVY01003452.1, read on the forward strand.
GGGTAATGAATGAGGTAATGCATCTTGCAAGGAAATGAACATGATGGAAACAACGCCTTGAATTCTAGACAAAAAAGGTGGATCTTTCTCTGCAAGTATGCTATGTGCGAGACTGGGATTCTGTGGCGCATAATTATGTCAACGATTTCTCTAAGAAGTAAATAAAGCTGCCAGATTTGGTTACCAACTGGAACACAATTACCTACAAAAAGAGAAAAGTGGCGAAAAAGTGCAAAAACTTGTGTTGCAGAGCCCTTAATAGTAGCATTTCCATAAAGAAAATGCTTAGAAATCGTTTCTGGCTTGTTCATTGCATCGCATGGGTGATACTTCCATTCAACAATCACCTTGTTAAGATCTTCCAGGAAGAAGAAACCTTGTGAAATTAAAGATGAAATAATGTACTTTAGTGTGAACGGTATGATGCCTTCGTGCAGGTCGTGCATCAAGTCTGGGGGCAAGTGTTGCGATGGATCAAATCCTTGCATTGCAAGTAGTGGGCTAAACTCCTTGACACCATAGAGTGATGCAGCTGGCAGCCCTGCTTTCAACATGTTTAAATGATGTTGATGCCCTTCCGGCGTTCGCTGCACATAGTCACTTTCTAAATGTTTATAGTTCACCTCGTGGCGCACGGCCATACAGAATCTGCATATTCTTCCTTGATTGAATGAAGCCTTAAAACCCCCGATTCTGTGACTAGAAAGGTTGTCCCCAGTAAGTATGAAAACAGACCCTTTCATAACTTTTCCATTTGCTACAATGCCATCGTTTTCTAATATGGCCACGTCTTCAAGCAATGGCGCAAGGATCTTTGAAAAACCATATGTGGAAACATATTTGTCTTTCACTAGAAGGGCCAAGTTGATGCCCGAAAGCGCCGAGCGATACCTCGAGTTGAAGTTGAGCACAGAAAAGTAGACCGCAGTCAACTTGTTCTTTCCCCTTTTGCTCCCCAAAGGGTTGCACACCTCGAATTCATCTGTGTACAACTGCAGGCAAATCTTGCTCTTGTCTCCAGCAAAAAAAGAATGATTCTTAAAAGCACTACCATCAAAGACTGAGCACATATGATCATGCATCTCGACAACACTGTTGAAGTCTCCTGAGAGGGTAAGATGTTCTAAAATACACTTCAGCACGTCACGGAGTGGCACATACTCCATAGTTTCACACTTTCCATTCATCTCTCCAAGGACTATGGTTTTGGGCTCAACAAGTGGAAAGTTGTTTCTCCAGTGTGCTTTTCGGCCACTTTGTGTCAAGAGCTTGCTCATCTGCGTTTTGTACGCTGCATTTAGCTCTGCAGTGTTTTCTTCATTCGACAGAAGTTTATTATCCTCTAAGATAGAAGCAATGAATAAGATGATGTCATTTGCTATTTCATTCACCGTTGACTCAGGAAGGCGTCTTACCTCCTTCCACTTCAAAAACATTAGGGAGAGATGTCGTACATAGTCACTTGAAACATCAATGTTCTCCCTATGGGAATCTTCTATGGGAATTTCTTCTTGTCCCTCCTGACAACAGCCAGAGCCATGAAGTGTTTCTGCGCTGCTTGGCATTCTTTCCGAAACAACATTTTGTTGAAGATGCCGGTTCACTCCTAATGCCTCATCATGCTTGCGATACACATGTTTTCTGTATGAAGCGAAGACTTTGAATGTCTGCATACATCCTTCAAGGCCACAGATCCAATTTGTCTCGTGACCATGGGCTAGATTCATATGCCTGAAGAGTAACTTGAGTGAAGATCTATGGCTTCCGCACCGTGGGCAGCGATAGTAACGAATCCCAGGCATCTGTAAGAGGAAGAAGACATGATTTACAGAAAATTGGACATTTAATTGCGAAAAATTTCTTACCGAAAAGAAATTGACTTTCATCTTTTTAAATCGTTGTTTCGGGAGATGCCCGAGCCGAAACCGTTAACGCAGACGCAGCGGCGGCGGGAGATTCGTGCTACAGCGATGTGTTGAGGAGCTGACTCGTAAAACTGCTTCATTCAAGCTCCAATGCTACATGACTCGGCTACGCCATATACACGTCTTAGTAGTAAACTTTCTGAATAAAAAAATGTTTCCTACCACCACCACCGCGATGCGAGTTGAGCGTCCAGTCCTCCTGAGCAGATCACGCGCCCCCCTTGGATACTTGAAGCCGGGGAAGCCCGTGCGGCAAGGTGTTGTTTGGCGTTGCATTTTTCAGTTGCCAGACGTTGGGGTGGTTGTTGTCCCTCTGTTACCTGACTTGGCAGAGAAATTCACCCCTGCAGTTGTAACTTCACCGTGAGGGCTTTGTGTCGTCCGCGGTGCGTATTATCCGCCGTGCATTTCTCGAGCGCGTGTGCGATGAATTTGTTCGTGAGTGCGTGTGCGACGTTGGCCATTTTAAATAACGACGCGTCGTTAATTAACATACGCGTCGTCCCCAATACTGAGACACGATCTATTGCACAGCTAAACAGCAAGAGAACGCGCCCCGCGGCGCCAAACAGAACCTTGCCGCCCGCGGCACCTGATAATCAAGTTCGTGAGTGCCACTCTCTCCGCATAAAGCTTCGAGGCTGACCGCAGTTGCTATCGAGCGTCAGAGATGACAATTGCGAACACGCCGAAGCCCTGACATGACTCCCGCCACAACGAGATTCATCCAGCTGTGCAAAGCAAAATAGTACTTACGTTGGGGCACGCCAAAGGTCCCAAGAATACTGTAGGCACGCCAACTCGCTGCTGCTTTAAATACGTCTACTTCCAGTGCTTTCAAACATCTCAGCAATCTTCAACAAACTCACGTGGAAAGCGTCCTTGCAGATACAGCGCGTGCTCCAGTGCTACCCAAGCAGTGTTGGAGATTTCGCAAGCTTCATACCATGTATGCTCGATATGCCTGGAAAGTAGCTCTCTTTTCCATTGGGAGGCTGCTGCAATCTCAAAGGCCGTGCCTCCTGCCGCGCGTTCCAACCAGCCGCGGTGTGAGACCGCTCTCCTTCGTACCACTCAGTCACGTGACAAAATCTCGGTAGCTGCTCGGAGGCAACTTTGAGAGCTGTTGTGTTTGCAAGAGGTGGCCGTCAGAGGCGCTTACCTACGTACCAGAGAGAAAGAGAATAAACTCCGAGAGAAGAGCAGCACGTTCGCGGCCACGTGTTCGCGGCCATGGAGGAAGGAATTTTTCCTTCCTCCATGGCGCCAGAGTTCTTCAACTGATGGCGCGAAAGATATCCCCTACGATGGCGGGGACGCACGTTGCCCCGCTAGTGGCTGGTGGCGGCCACGTGGTAACATGGCTTTTAGTATTTTATTTTTTTCTTCAAGGACGCGTCGAAGCCGCGCTACGTTGTGCTCTTCTGAGTCCTCCACGGAGGAAGGAAAAGGTAAGGAGAGGCCCTGACGTCACTCGTTGTGAAGCCGCGATGAAGCCGGAAGTCGGCCATATTGAGTAGGCAAATTCTCCTCTCTTGTTTACATATGAATGCGAAGCAGAAGGCGCGACTCCTTCTCCGGCTCGGAAAGCACGTGGGTTGCGCAGCGCGTGTGTCGTGACGATCCGAAACTAATGGAACTGGGCTCATCACTCAGAGCCAGCGGGACACCTTCAGCGAAATCGCTTCGTCCGAGTAATAACAAAGAGTAGCAGCTCACTGACAACGAAGCAACTACGAGAGAACGCGCGCTAGATGCGCTGACAACGGCGAGTGCTTTCACGTCATTAATTCAGCAACTGTACAGACAACACGATCGGTCGTGCGCCTTCTACGGTTGCATTCCGCCACGCGACTGACGCAGCGTCCTGCCACTGTGTCCGTGTTCCGCGTGAAACTCACCTGCGTCAGCATTCTGCGACCGTGGTGACTTTGAGCACGGTGCTAGTGACAGTTGAACGTGGTTGCTGTTACGTTGAGATTACATGCAATGCTGGTGGAGAGTGTACCAAGCGGAACAGAAAAGGTGCTTTAATACGCACATGCAAGTTGTTACTGTACACACACAACACGAAACTACGTATGTGCACATGGTCCTCACGGCGTCTTGCTGGGCTCAACAGCGTCGTCCGTTGTCACAAGCGGGAGCACTGCTCAACCGTCACTGACCTGCAAGGCGTTCGTCGTCATTCAGCTTCGTCATGGTGCCCAACGCCATTTCGCTGAACACTAACTGCTTCATCCGCGTCATCCGCCGCACGACACATGGATATGCACTTGTTCTACGCACTGTTGAAACCCCGTGATGGACAAAGAGATTTGTAAACGTTGCTAAGAGTAATGTAACAGCCAGACGAACACTGCGTAACCAATAACGCGGCGCAGAGCACAGATATTGTGTGCCACGGCTCAGCACGAGACCTGGGGAGGCACACATTCCGCCGCCAGCCGCGGCCGCTCACTGCTAGACCAGCTTCACTGCGCAACACGTAACCATAACAACGCCGCCATTGTGCCTAGTGAATATGGCCGCCATGATGTCATTTCCGCCACATTTTTTACGCCCTGCGCCGGCTGGGCATGCCCTCTCCTTACCTTTTTCCTTCCTCCGTGGAGTCCTCTCTTCGACCCTCCTCCTTTACGAGCTCTCTCGCTGCTCGAGCGAAAAAGGCGGGAAAACAGGGCGCCATTTCAGTTGCTGCCGTGCTTGGAGCCGTTTGGCTGTGCGAACGAGTGTTTTCTTGTATACCGTCAGCGGACTGCGTGTTTGCCATATTCCTCGACGGATTGCGTGTTCCGCTGTAGCGCAGTGATGGCGGTGCGGTGCCTTGTGAGCGTGCCTGCCATGCATGCGAAGCGTACGTACACTTTGGAAGAAGGCACCCTGGATGCATTGAAAGCCGCCATATCTACGTGCCCAATCATGGGCGACAGGGTGGACCTTTCCAAGAGCACATTCAAGGCAAGTCGCTGTTAATTTTGCTCTTTTCTCTGCTTTTCATGCAAGCAAAATATCTTATTTACACGTATCTTGACATTGATTTGCGATTTGGTGCACGCGTTTTCTCGTTTTGTATCCTTCTTTTCTTGCTTAGCAGTGACAGCACACAGACGGTAGCGACGTTTACTACTCCGTCATGGCTTTTTTTTTGCGATTCGTGTACACAACTCAAGTACATCTCTAGCTGACTCATCGCATATTCAGCAGATCGATGGCTCGTTAGCTGCACGATGGTCGATTGCTAACCGGCCAAATTCAGTCATAAGGTGTCAGGCAGGCTCGCACTTTCATCGCAGGTGAATGTATCAGCCAGCTGTCCCCAACGCTCTACATTTGCGTGAGAACGTCGCCGCGCGCTCCCGGTATCGTTCTTTGTTAACTGAGAACTATACATCGCTGCTATAAACACAGAGGCACTGATTCTACATTCAGCGAACTTGTCGTTTATATTAAAACAATGAAATAACTCAGTGTAATCAAAATTTATGTGACAATCACATTCACAACGTTAATCAGCAGGCAGACTTTTTGGCTAGCGCCTTAGTGGGTTACATATTCTTTGCGCAGGTGAGATGAGCTCTAATTCGAAACTTTATCAATGTTTGGGTGCGTACGAAAAAAGTTGGAATAATAAAACAACTGACTAAATGTTTAGGTACTGCGTTTGTCATTTACAGATTTTTGATCTGAACTTTGCCGAATATGTTGATCTTGCCCCAGTTGACGACATAATCGACTTAGCACGAGTCATGGTGCTCTACGAAGCAGAAGATCATCATGTTTCATCTGAAATGGTAATTACCTCCAATCCTTGTTAGAAAAGCTTTTCTTAGCGTTGGTTATGTGCTACATGTTTGCTATGCACTATATACACGCATAATGTGCGCCCGAGTATCTGTATTTTCGTGCGTGAACCCCTGCATGTGTTCGTGCGGAACCGCGCTTGTGTACGCCCGCCCGCGCAGGCGTGTGCGTGCGTGTGTTTGTGTGCGCGCGCGTGTGTGTGCGCGCGTGTGTGTGTGTGTGCGTGTGTGTGCGCGTGTGTGTCTGTGCGCGTGTGTGTGTGTGAGAGAGAGGTCGTGCGTGCCTGCGGGTACGCCCGTGCATGTCTGCATGTGTGACGCGCGTATGTATGTGCGCTCGTGCATGGGTCATTCTACGTCAAACGTCCCAGCCAATTTGGCGACCATCTCAAGTGTATTCGAAAAAAAAATTGCCCCGCCGCGGTGGTCTAGTGGCTAAGGTACTCGGCTGCTGACTCGCAGTTCGCGGGTTTGAATCCCGGTTGTGGCGGCTGCATTTCCGATGGAGGCGGAAATGTTGTAGGCCCGTGTGCTCAGATTTGGGTGCACGTTAAAGAACCCCAGGTGGTCAAAATTTCCGGAGCCCTCCACTACGGCGTCTCTCATAATCAAATGGTGGTTTTGAGACGTTAAACCCCACATATCTATCAATCTATCAAATCGAAAAAAATTGTGCTCATTGACTGCATTGAAAGCAGTTAACTGCTAGGATATTTTGCAGAGAAAAATTTTTTGATCATGTGGCTTGCCTTCTGAACTTCCTCGAATGACGTGTGGGATATGCATGTGAAAAAAAATATTTTAAAAATACTGCTCCTTATTTGTTTACCAAATTTTATGTACATATTAGGTAAAGGAGCTTGAGTAATGTGTTTGAAGCTCAGTAACATTAGTACTGGCACATACGCCTCCAATAACTTAGCCAAAATGTGTTATGTCTGAATTTTTGTTATTGCAATACTTCACTTTGTACGAATATCGGAGCAGTTAATACTTACTCCACAGAAGGTATATTTTGTAGGAAAAGAGTTTTAGACCTCTCAAGCTGCTAAACATATGAGAGAAGAATCGCAAAGTTCGCAAAATCGTCATTTTTGTCCATATTATGACGCATTTTCACCATTTGGTGGTCCAATTAAAATCATCATTACACCTCAATAAAAACCAAACAAGCGGTTCTTTTTATGTGGCAAACTTAATATTACATTTTCAAGGAAGGAAATAATTTTTGAAATGTCGAATTTGAAATGTCCAATGACGACAGCTGCCGCTTTGAAATGCCCCATTGTCATCAATGGGAAACTTCAAAAATTATTTTCTTTCCTAAAAGAAAGAAAAATTCAATGACAAGATTTGACATAAAAAGAACTGCTTATTTTCTTTAAATTCTAGTATAAAGATGGTTAAGGGGACGCCTAGAGCGCGCCAGCTCTGATCAACCAACAGAGTCGCGCTGTCTCTAGAAAGCCGTACGTGGCAAGTCAGAGCCACCCGAAGAGTTAGGTATATCCTCTTTTTTTTTCTCTAGGGTGTAGGAACCTGTGCTCATCTTCTATCGTGACATGTGCAGTGAATCACATTCCAATGTGCACAATGAAGCACTGAACCACTATTGAATACAATTATGCCATTAAGCTAATACGCAAATAGTATACTTCAACAATTGTTAGGTCCTAGAATTTGTATTGAATCATGTTGCTGTGTGATGGATCTACACCAAAATACATATTTCCCGTTTGTTTCCATTGCACCGAATTGTGCTAGTTTTGTTTTAACCAATGCATATCTATACAACATGCCATGATATGGTAATGACTAATGGGTATGACTCATTTGCATATATTTAGGGTTCACAAGAGGAAAATGAGTGTGATGCTTCTGCGGCTTTGACGGTGGATGGTGACAGCTTTTCAGGCCTGGAATGTTTTCATCTGTAAGTGGCGAGAACTTCTTGCTGTGTTGGATGCCTGTACGACAGTGTTGCGAGAGATTGCTACTATGTATTTATTAGCTGTTTTGCTTCAGTTGGAGGGTTAAAGCAACCTTTAACTGTATACCTTCAGTAGGAGTTTTTAATTGGCGAAATCGACACTTTGCTTTGTGCTTGTTAGCTTCTGTGATCACGTGCGTGTAATCTGTCTTGCAGTATGACACAGCTCACAGCTTTCTGCCTTTCCTTCTATCTCTCTCTTTCTGATAGCTTCATATTATGTGGTGTGAATACATTAGCGCATTATCTGTTAATAGGTGCCCCTATAGTTAGGATAAATTATCGTTCTGAATGTACATTCATCTTGCTTCTTGAAATGCTATCAACAGACCGTACGTAGCATGCAACTTGCTCTTTTTTATTGAACGGCTTTGTTTTAGTATTTCTTTGTAATCATAGGATTATATGAGAGAGAAGGGCATTAATAGGGAATGAAAAAGAACTTTCTTGTGTTTTTAACACAACAGAAGCTTAGACCTAATACCATTCAGAGACAATTATTTTCAATGATGACAGCCAAACTGGTACACTGAAATATCTGATTTTACATTTCAGTTCTTCACATTCAGATGACGACGGAAAGACATTTGTATTCCCAAGTTTCGGATCCCTTCATGACACCATATTGAGGGATGGCCCAGTGACATCTGCAGTGTTTAGGCAAATAGTTGATATTTTGTTTCAAGAGATGGTAAAGATAACAGTGTAAGTAAAAAAGGTGCTTTCCCTGCCTTATATAGTCATGCTTATTAGGACTCATTAACGTAGCCTTCAGTATTGTACTTCAGCCTTTATATATATATATATATAAAAGGTGTTGACACGCTTCTCTACATCACTGCAACCTAAAACCTCCAGTGAGTAACCTGCTGCAAATGTCTGCGTATTCTTTGAATGTAATTAGAAACAATAATAATATCTTGTAAAAGACAACTTCTGAAGGGGAAGTTTTTGTGAAGTCCATTGCGTTTTCTGAAATGTAGCCATAGTCAGTATGGAGCATGATGTGGTTCAGTTGGCCCTCTTGACCAAGCCTGTGTATTTCGTTTTTGCAGGGTCCCAACGCGACACTTTTATAACAAAGTAATGATTCAACTTCAGGAAAAGTACCCGCAGTTGCAAGATGCTATAGGGAGTGGCATGGTAAGGAAAAATTGAGTCACGCAGGAACAGTAATCAGTTTCTAAGCTATAGATTGTCTTGCTTAAGAATCGTGCTGAAAACAGTTGGGGTGTGTGCGGTCTGGGTAAAGAAATTAAAGAAATGTGGTCAAAAGCTATACAGCTGTATCAAAAAGGGCGCATTTATATTCTTAGCTTAATTTCCTGTCAAGGCATTTAAATAAAACATAGAAAATATTTGCTTCTTTAGGCCCTGATTTCTGCACTGTTGCCTATAAGACACATAAAATTTTATGCTGCTAAGCTACTGAATGTGAGTTTGATTCCCTACCACAGCATTCCGCTTTCGTTCAGGGGAAAGTGCGCCTGCCAGTTTAGATTTAGCCAAATAGTGAATCCCAGTGAGAAGAAATTGTTCTGGAGACAACCACTCTAACGGGGCTCCGTAACCATATATGCCTCAAAAAGCTCGTCGTTATTACTACTACTTTTACGTGTGTCATATTTTTCGTGTAGATAAATTAACAAAGGTACTCATGTTTTCAGGACTCGTGGAGGTGCTCGCTTCGTATGAAATTCAAGAACCAGCGGCGAAGTTTGTCTAACGACGCTCGCGTTGCGGAGAACCGTAAGAAGTTTTCTGCTTCTCGCAATACAGATGACATCTGTACATCAGAACTCAAGAGGCACAAGAAGCGAAAGATGGTGAGTGATAGTGAAATAACGAACACATTGTCCAGCGTGTGGAATCGTTATAGTATTTGAAATTATGTGAATATCCTGTAGCTGGTCGAAGAAAATTACAATTTTTTGTCGTTATGAGACGAAATTGAAAGATGAAACTCAAGATCAAATTCAGTGCCACGCTAAATGCGATGAGACAGGAAATAGCAGCCAGAATAATAAATGCTATGCAAGAGATCAAAAAATAGCAGAGTGGGTCAGAAAAACCAGAAGGGTATAGCAGGTGTTGCAAAAAAAAGTGTCTCAAAGTACAATTGAAAAAGTGTGATATTTGTTTTATGTCTTCACTTACCTCTGTAGCTGCGGACCATTTGTAAAAAAAAAGACATCATTTTGAGTAGTAAATAAGGATATAAAGCATCTAGGTTTTTAATGTGACGGATTACGAACAGCAGCTACTTGGAACGTGTCTATTATACAGCCGCCTACATCTGTGTGCTCTCGTGATGGCTACTTTAACTAGGTATAGACCAAAATTGGTACTAGCGGGGCTGGGCGGGTAAGCGCGTTTGACGATTGTGATCATGTAGTCATTATATGAATAACTAGAGTAACATCGCTGTGATTTTTGATAATTTGGGACACACATTTGAATCACCAGTAGACCCCTTAATAATAGGTGGAAGAAATGAAGCCTGGCCAGCTGCGCAATGCATAGTACTGCTATGGCAACTGGTGGTAAGTTAGAGTACCAGAGTTGGTTGTATGGGAAGGACACAGGTGCTGAAGATGTCAGGGAGTTAGAAGTTGTCGACGAAATCAAAAAGCCTAGCACAAGTGCTGCCATCAGTAATGTAAGGAAAGTAGAGAGGTACACACACACACACATTTCAGTGGAACTGTTTACTTTTAGAGTAAGCACAAAAAGAGTATACAAAAAAGGTACTGTGTTCTATGTTACATCTCCAACGACATAATCAAACTCATTTTTTTTAAAGAAAAAGTTGCTCAGTCTGTGCAAAGGGGGCAAAACGCGTGACATTGACTCATGTTTTCAATGTTTCTAAGTTAGAACTATTCTAGATTTTTCTTTTCCTTCGACGCATTGCTTTTGTTACAAGTCATTGCTGTTGTTTTATTCCGTTGCAAAATGTAATACCAAATGAATATATATGTACCCGCTCCTGCCTACGACTTCGCATGGAAGTCGGCAGTATTTACTAAATAAAATAAATATATAAATAAATTATTTAGCAGCCGAAATCACACCCTAATTTTGCTGGGCATAAAGAACTGTCTGAGTTTACTTTCATTTTTTTTCTAATCGAGGTTTAATGACATCACAAATTTTTGGGGGAGGTCCCCTATCATAATTTTTAAAAGAATGAAGTTAACGCGTGTTTCTTGTCTCATTATTTCTTTCACTTTCCTACAGAACATTGACATCTCTGGCCTTGCTGGAGAGGATGAGAACAGCTTTGAAAAGCACGAGGAATGGCTGCGGTCTCAGGCTTTCAGTGCAGCGCCAGACGAGAAGTTAATTATTGAGAGAATGAACCTGACTGCAAAACGAAGACTATATGAAATCGCAGACATGAGTATTGCCAGTGTTAAACACAAATATCCATATTTGATGGACTATGAACGAGTAAGCTGGGCTTTATTGTCATTTTTATTGGAGAGGGAGTGTTAGAAGGAGGAAATTTTTTGCTTCATCTCTTTCTAGCAAAATGACTGGCATTCTTGTGCTCTTTACACTAATTGTACCCGTCCTTGCTGCTTACATATGCTACTTGCTGCATTCCTGTATTACTCCTCAAACCCATAGCGCTGTCTAATGAGAGAGGCAAGCAATATTTCGACTCGTAGCCACCTCCTGGTAATATTGGTGTGTTTACACTGATTATAAAAGGCTTCGTGAGCGGAAGTAGTCTAAATTTTGCAAACTCATGTGTTACTAATGGCGTTAGGACATTTCTTCTGAAAATGTCATTTGTCTCCTGATTGATAGATATGTGGGGTTTAACGTCCCAAACCATCATATGATTATGAGAGACGCCGTAGTGGAGGGCTCCGGAAATTTTGACCAACTGGGGTTCTTTAACGTGCACCCAAATCTGAGCACACGGGCCTACAACATTTCCGCCTCCTTGGGAAATGCAGCCGCCCCAGCTGGGATTCGATCCCGCGACCTGCGGGTCAGTAGCCGAGTACCTTAGCCACTAGACCACCGCAGCGGGGCTCGTTCATCTCCTCATAGCAAATTATGTTTCTGTATTAAGTAAGGACGTTTTATACTAACAGACAACAATGAGTAACACTTATAATTCGCTTAACTTATAGGGCAAGTTATATACTCATGCTTCTAAAAATTTTTACAAAATATGCTATCTTCGCATTTTTACTTATGTAATGTTTGTCTGTATATGCGTCACATAAAAACAGTGAAATAATGGGCAGGGCAAGGCAACATGCGAAGTATACCAACTTGCCCAAGAAACAACTTTAGCTACCTAATATGCATATCCAGTTTGTAAGTCATACTAGGCTTACAAAAGAAGGTGAGAAATTTAAGAGCAAGTCATTTCATTCACACCAAAGTGTCATTCGCACCATGTCGTGCATTAACTGAATATTATATGTATTCCTCAATCCGAAACAAATTTACTGGCTTCCTTGTTATTGTCAAGCCAGCGGCTGGTTACATCAACAAAGTGCTGCTTGCGAAACGTTTCCTCCAGCACCGTTGTCAGTTCAGTGATTTTCCTTAAGGTGACTGTTCCAAAAATAGTCAGTGTACCAGTTTTCCGCAGTTTTTTAGTCGAGCCTTTGCTGTCTGACATAAGCGCTGTTACTTATGTCATCGAAAAGGTGAAGGCGAAAAAATAAAGATGTGGCCACAACTGTGGGGCGTGTTACACTACTGCATTATGTCGTTGTGGAGTGAAAGTGTAGTCCAAATTATGTACTTGCTGAAAAACTGCTCAAGTACTATTTCATTGTTTCTTACAGTTCGTTTCAGACTTCAGAAGGATGACTGGGATTGATCCAAAAGAAAAAATCAAGCTTGGAATTGATATGCTTCTTTCTTTGGCACGCAAACGTGTGATCGGTCATGATGACGTCTTACAAGAAATTATGGCTGCAACGAGACTTGAACAGGAAGGTCACGTACTTCGAACCAGACGTAAGTTTACAAAAACTCTCTGAAAATTGGACGACCTATAACATATTTGATCAAATTAAAACGAGTTAAGGTGATTGAAATGTGGATGCGAATTGCTGTCAGATCAAGCGCATAAAATACAAGTTTGAAGCTCGGGGTTTAGAGAGCACGCAAATATCAAGCACAGCGTCAATTGTTAAATAGTTTACCATGGAGCTTCCTGGGGGTAGGAAGAACAAGGAAATTGTTCATTTTTGATGCCTCTAAGGAGGCAGTCAGAATTGTACTGATTACTGAGTTGTTCCTTGAATCGTTCGAGGTGTGATCAAAGTCAATAAATTTTAAATTTTTTTGCAGACCTTTTCGCTCTGGCCATCCTCAAGATAATTTCATCTCATGTGAAAGAGAAAGCTGCCATATCTTCACTCTTTGTACATGAAGATGTAAGTCTTGCGCTTTTGATTAATACTATATACATGTTTTGAACAATGTAATTTGAAAAAAATGTTTTTTACACGGGCTCTTAGTGCATTAGGAATTTGATTCTAAGGTCAGTTCAGGCTTTTGTTAGTGCCATTCTTAAGCTGTAGTCTTACACTTCACCTCAATTCGAGAAGTAGCTATAGGCTGGAAAACTACCTTATCACATGAAATTATTGGAAAGTATGGATTGTATGGCTCAAGTTCTGTATAATGTCATATATATGCCGTTTTATAGGATAGGCACTACACATTCTTCATATATAATGCTGCCAAAACAGGACGAACATCCTTTCATGAGAAATGATATTTGCTCTCATCACAGGACGAGACAGTGCCACTGACGCCTTGTGTAGTATACTCCGGCCCCAGCCTAGCACAAGCTCAGCTCCTCCACCTCCACGTGGATGACCAACAAGTCTTCCGTGTCAGCAATGCGGAAGATGGAGCGACTGCGCTGATGAGTGCATTTTTTCTTTTCAATATTGTCTATGGCCGCAAGGCCTTCAATACAACCACCGTGCTCGAGCGACTTTTTCTCGGCATGAATAAGACCTCACCGAGAGCTGTTGCAACAAAGTTTGTCAACAAAGTTGTTCAGGCACTAGGGTGCCGAAACTTTTAGTGTCATATTTCCTGAACTACTTTTTTGAAATTATCAAGTAATGTCATTTGTGTAAGGTATTTTTATTTTGCTGACTTCTAGCTTGGCCAAATGTCCCATTTTTTTGGTGACCATCAGAAATGTACACGAAAATAATTGCGCTGATTTATTGCACTGAAAACAATAGACTGCTATAATTCAGAGAGAACAATTTTTTTTGGTCACATGTCTGCCTTCTTAATTTCTTGGAAAATCATTTGGGTGTTTCTAGAAAAATTTATTTTAAAAGTACCACTCCTTCTGTACCAAATTTAGCTTACATGTTATGTAAATGTGCTTATGTGAAGGTATTTAGAGCTCAGTATTATAAGTGCAACTTTTCTACCACTTATGCTTCCAAGAATTAAGCGTAAATTCGAATTTTTCTATTTGCTTTTTTTACACACTACACCCAGACGACATTCCAGAAAGTTTTAGATTTTTTCAAATATATTTCAGATGGCTGCCAATATAGCTGAGACATTCGGCGGGGAATCACCCAGCTGTTTGATTGGCTATAATTGTGCATTGCCTCTTTCTTTTGTTTTTTGTGTGTCCTGGCTGAGTTTTGTGTTCATTTTTAGCTTTTTATGCTTCCCATTTTGCATTGGTTTTATTATGTTCGCTAAAGTTGTATGTGAAAAACCTGCATACGTTTGTGTGTACATGATTTCTCGTGACTGATTCTTGTACATCGAGAAATACAAAACAAAAACCACTCTTATGTATACATCTGAAAGAATCATCAGTATTTACTAGCGTGTACATCATTTTTTATGACTTATGTATATATGAAGGCATATATTGTGAAACCACCCTTACGGCATATATTTGAAAAAAATTCTCTGCATATATTTGCGTGTATTTCATTTCAAGTCAGTGATTGTGTACATGAAGGAGTATACTAAACAGAAACAACTGTGATTGTACATATTTGAAAGAACTATCAGTATATAATAGCGTGTATTTTTTTCTAGTCACCGATTGTGTACTTGAAGGAGTACTAAACTGAAAACATTGTAATTGTATGTTTCAAAGAATTTTCAATAAAGTGAAACTGTAAAAATATAATTAAACATTCAGGTGTTGCGTCTCAGATGTACGTATATGTACACACATATATGTATATGCACGTTACACGTCTGGTGAATAAAATGTGTGGCAGGAAAAAGTGTACAGCAATGGCACGGGCTGCTGCATGGGTTACACTAGCCTAATGAATGAATACAATTAGCAAGGGCAACAAGGCTTAGTTTTCTGTAGGGTGCTATATGCATATATGAAATATATTGCATGGGCAGGAGTTCCTGCACGATTTCAGGCATTATATATATATCTGTGCACACTGATTCGATATAGAGTTCGACAGTTGGCACACCATCGCCAATCAGGACCAGTTTCTTCAAGAACTGTGTTATCCGTGCATACTGACATCTATATTAGTGCACTCTAAATGAATACTGGCACCCCCGCCATGGGCACTCAACACCCTTGTGCACCCTTCCGGCACCCTCCTCAATGGGTGTTAAAAAAGTGACGGACGTTGAAGGCACCCTTTTTTAAGGGTGTTTCTGTAACACCCTACAGTTTTTTTACATGTACACCCTGTTCTTAGGGTGCATGTCAAAGCACCCTTTTTGTAAGGTGCTGAATTAGCACCCTTAGGGTGTCGTCCATGGGACAAGCTCATTTACACCCTTTTGGGTGCAAAAATTTTTACTGTGTGCGCAACGATTGCAGTAACATTTGTGCACCCGGTAACAACAACAGACTGGTTCCGACGAAACCCAAAGGCTAACCAAGACGTACGATTCTCCCCACTGCAAGATAAGGGCGCGCAAATTTTTCTTCCCTCTTGCGTTCTCATATGTATAATTACGTATACATATACGGCGCATGACATCTACACCGATGCCAGCGGCGAAATGCAGTCGACAGTGTCCATAGAATTGCTATCGCAAAAAAAGCACTGGCGGGGATGTCTGACCAATTTAGCATGTGTTGATTCGCCGGTGCCACTGCCGCTACTTTGCCACCGCTGAAGAATATATGCGTTAAGCTAAGAAGCTCGCCCACGCACAAGCATCAAACAGCAAACTTAGCACATAGTTATTGAGTAAACGCTACCTGTAGGTAACAGTGTCTCACGTAGATCTGGCTAGCAACAGCAGCTATGCCGCCCTAGTTTTCGAAGGTGACATGCTTAGTCGCGTCGCCATCATGCTTGGAGTGTCCAATACTGGCGACGAAGGATGAAACGCCACTTTTTGGTATTGTGCCGCGTTAGTACAAATGATGACTTCAAAGTCTCAACAGTAAGTTTACGGGAGTCCACGCCTATTTATCTCTCAGCGATGCCTACGACGAGGGTACGTAAGGAATCCCTGAGCGCTGATTCAGGTTATCTGTGGTTTAACCATAAAATTAGTATTACAGAATGCAGGTGGAAACTCCAATACAGCGTGGAGTTCAACACCTGTTATGAGAGAGGGAGGAGGAGATTGACAGAGGAAGACAGACATAGCGAGAAAGAAAAGAAGGATAACAGAAAAAGATGGAAAGACAGAAAGCAAAACAGGGGAGAGGAAAAGATATGGAAAGAGGCGCAGAAATAAAATGGAAAAAAGAATTATACAAGACAGTCGGAGAGAGAGAAAACAGACCTCGAAAGGAGTTAGAAAGAGGAAGTGAAATAGAAAGAATGTGATTTGAGAGTTAGAAAGAGCCAGAAAGACGAAATAGTATCTATGGGTGTACGATAGAAGCAACACTGAAAGTTGGACTAGTTGGTGATACATTATGGGCAGAAACAGCGCACAAACTCACGGGACGAAGAGAAGAGACACAAACAAGCGCTGACTCTCAACTGAAGAATTTATTGAAATATACAAGTTATCTGAACACATAAGATAAAAACACACAGAACATGCGCATAGGGCCGGCGAAGGATCGTGTCGACGTCGTTAACAATTTTGTGCTACCAGTAACTGCGCAGGCGCGGCACATTCCATTCAAACAAACATGCTACTGATTAAAATTTCTTCTTTTTCATGTAAAGATATTGATGTCTGACTGACACATGACTTCCCTTCTTTTATGAACTTGCTTGGCGTGACCTGTACGATAGAACTGGAAATAAACAGATACAAAAAAGATAGAACAAACGAAGAAAAAGAAAAAGATGGAGAGAAAGAAAGAGAAACAATGCTGGCCACCTAAGTCTGCACTAGATTGAGGCATGGTGCTACTAGTGTGAAGTTGATTTAATGTTTTTACTCTCTAGCACTTTCAGGTTATCTTGTTCTTTGTTCAGTGGGAATTATTTATGATCAATTTCCTGTATTTTTGGATTTGTGTTGATAGATTTGGCTATGTCGCACTGACTCTTTAAAAGGGGAGCTGCTCGATATTGTGGTAAGTGAAAAACCCCTACGCAGCTTCAGGAAGTCGCAGCGGGTATGCGCCACAAAAACTGACCTAGAACCACTGCCCATGGGCGAACCTCTCAAAATGAAGCTAATAGGAAAGCGTGTTTTGTCGACGTAGCCGAATATCGCCGTGGTCATAACTACACTGCCGCAGTAATAGACACTCCAAAACCAGAATCATATATGCAGTGTACGCACGAAACACTCTGAGAAGCGGTGGACGTTTCTATCACACTGGCCCTAACCGATCAGGGAGGAGAAGTTGTCCTATCCGGCTTCCGAACCACAGTTAAGAAAAAACTACTTTAAGGGGGGGGATTCCCAAGCAAGTCCTGGCCACTCTGGCGAAAGCGGGTTTGCCTCAAAGTGCAAGCTCGACAATCGTGTAGTTCACCGCCATCGTCAAAACGAGACGTGGTGCGCTCCCGAATTTGAACGAGAAGGCATGCCTACGGCACGAGACATGACCCGCCGCACCGAACAGGGACATGCCTCTCGCACAATAGGGAATACACCTCGCGCAAAACGGTATAGGCTCACTAGCTCGAATGAAATAACAAAGCATATCTTAACGCCAGAAGGATATCCCCGCTGCCGATCCCCAAGCTAAACGGAAGGCAGGCCGCCACCAGGAGACAGCTTCATATGAAGACCATTCCTATCCTAGTCCTCCTAAAACAAATATATTTGGGCAAACATAAAGAATACACATGCGAATTTTCCAGGAGGGAATAGAAACATGCACTCTAAAACATGTTGTGGGGTTGTCGTATAGCCAGTGTGATGACAGTTACTGCGCAGACCCTGCCGTGGATGTGGGCCATCGCTCTGTGCAGCACAGACCTCGGCATCTGAACATGGGCAGTCCAGTGAGCTCTCAAGGCAGCGTTTAGGCAAGGCCTAGGCGTTCCTTTATCGGAGACCTAAGCCGGGTTCGCGTAAAGCATTGCTGGACGTTCACTAGAGCCGTATCAATCTATATTTAGGTGTTTATAAAGCGCACGCCTAGAGATGGGAAGAGGGAGATAAGCATAGTGAATAGAAGGATGGATGGTGGGAAAAATGAAGGGATAGTTGGATGATTTATTTATTTATTGACTGATTTATTCCCGAGTTGTTTCGTGAATTTCGACTTTTTAAAACTCAGGAGCAATGCAATTTTATCAGCATCTTTATGCCTCATGCCGCTGTGATGGCAGAACATTTCCTAGAACGTTCTGAATTCTCTCGAATTTTTTATCACAAATGTCCAAATGTTATTATTCGATGACGCAAAGTTGTCGCTTCAGCTTTAGGTTGAACCTATGAATGAAAAACTTTATTGAATGCGAAGCAGCTTAGAATAGAGCTGAATCTGGTGTGCGGCATGACCATGCGCCTCCATTCCCTCACTCTCTACTCTTCTATACTCCCCCTCTCTCGCAACGCCAACGCAGGTAGCTTCTGTCAGTCTACACTCAACCTCCCTCTTTCCTTTAGGCATCCCTCCCCACGGCGTTTACACCCTAATTGTACATACACGCCCCTCTCCTCCTCTCTTACACTCTTCCATTTCCCGCCTCACAACGCTGACGCAGGCAGTGTCTGCTAGCAAGTTTTAGAGCCGGAGCTTCTTAGAGCGGCACCCGTTCGTCCCTCGTCGTAGTACGTACCATGTCTATCCTTTGACGTGCAAGGTGGTGCTGGTGGAAGATTTCTCCCGTGCGTTGTTGAACAATAAAAAGTTCGCAGCGTGCGCATTAACTAAAAGCCGGATTCCCCTGTCTCAAAATTCCCATTAGCAGCCATCGGCATGTTCATTGACCTTTATCTGACAAGAAAGGGTTGCTACGTTGTACTCGCTGGGCGTAACCTCCTTGATTTAAAAAAGCTTTAGCGAGCACTGGGCCGCAGCGCCACGAATACAGTGAACTAGTATATACTATGAACTCGGGGTAGTTAAAGGTGGGAAGTAGACACGAAACGCAAGCTGCAAGAAAGTCTGCGTGTGCGACCTCTTGTTTAGTCCTTAGAATGTCCGCTGGATGGCGCTGCTTCTATAGGCGGAATATATGACGAAAATATGCGAGATGGTGGTAATTGGAGTGTTGACAAGATGGACGAATAAACAAACAGACAGATGCATGGACGGACGCATGGATGGCTGAACGGACGGATGGACGCATGGACGGACGCTGGGGTGGATGCATGGACGAACGCAGGGAAGGACGCACGGATGGACGTGCGGATGCAGGAACAGACGCACACACGGACGCACGCACAGACGGAAGCAAGAACGAATGGACGGATGGATGCTTCACCCCGTGGATATGCTGCCATTTTTTATTGCTTCTCTGTCTATCTGTCTGTCTGTCTGTCGATATGCTGTGCTGGGTTCGCCAGAGGGACGAGAGGCTGCGCTAGGCAATGATGAACCCTTAAATCCAACTGCTTGTGCTGTACAACTGTTCGCTGGCCACCTCGTACATTACGCACTCAATTTTGACCTCCAAGGTAGTGCTGGTGGGAGTTTTCTCCTGTGTGTTGTCGAACAATAAATTTTCGTAGCTTGCGCATTAACTAAAGGTAGACTGTGGGTCTCTGTGTCCCATTAGAGTCTTCTATCTCTCTTCGTCCAATAGCAGCAATTCGCATGCTTCAGTAGAAAACACCGGTCCATTACTGCGTGCTTTGTTCTTCTTCAGTTTTCTGGGACTCCTGCGCAACGCCGTGATGACTGCCAGTGTAACCGATAGCGCCCGCTATACTTCGCATCTACCTATGCTTTCCTTTAGTGGGAGATAGAGAATTTTTTTTTTGTAGTCGTCCGGTACGCTCCCTGTTTGGGACAGTCAAGCCAAGCACGAACACCGCATTGTGGGCCGTCTGGAGAATTCATGGTTGAGCCCGGCAGCAGGGCTTTTGATTGCGCATAGCAACTTGTCTTCGTTGATTTGGCCCATGTCTCGTAACGAGGAGCAATACTAGAATAAATGGTCTAAGCTAGCGATTTCATTGCGGTACTTGCAAGAGCTCTTAGGTAAGAGTCGGGGTAAATGTTATGCAATGAATTCGGGCTCAAGTATGAAGCCTTATTTTATAACCTGGAGCTTGCGCTTCATGTACCTTCTTCTGAGGAAGGGGATGGTCTCTCTTGCCAAAATAAAAGCTTCGTAATTGCATTATACGTGGTCAGTTGATGTCCGTTTCTCGCAATTGTGGGCTGGTGGGGAGTGCTAAACCAGTGCGGAAAGCGGTACCTTGAGCTTTGTGTTGTCCAGCTCACTCGCGTTTATGGGGTCTTTCATGATGCATTCATTGTGAGTGAAGAATGATATGAGAGGGTGGGTTGCGATGCCTTTGCTATTGAAGATGTGACAGAAAGGCTTCTTTACGCATAGCACCAAGGCTGAAAATAAGGATGGCTGCTGTTGAGTCATTGAAGATTGCACGTTCTTCAACTAGGTGGCCAAGGCCCTTGTCTGCCGCTCACAATGATGGGCACCATACCGTATAGGCGTTAATCGTCAAAGCTCTGTCGTTGATCGACATTACTGCGAAACTACCGCTTTTTTCATATTGGAGCACGTCTAGAAAGCAGCTGTTGCCAGGAAGTTCCATCGCCCGGCGTAGGAGCAACTCCTTCCTTCTTTGCTTTTTGCGCTGGGGATACGTCGGACGTGGGGCGAGGGATATGAAGATGTTCTTTTTATGCTTCTTTGGTAAGCCTTGGTATCTTCGAAGTTGGCTTGCGGGAAGGTAACGTCTATTAAGAGTCGCCTGTTTGTCCTTTGGCCGCAGAAGGATAACCTGTGGCCTCTCTTTTGCTTATGAAGCTTCTTCCAGCCTATTATGAATACCAACTGCAAGTGTCGGTCAGTGCGCGCGTAGTTTGGCAGTCTGAGTGCGCTTTTAAGCCAACTTTTTATCATGAAATTTGGCTGGTCTCACTCATCCCTCTTTCTGCATGCACAGTCACTAAGTACATTAATGACATGAGATGAAAGCTTGAAATTGACAGGTTCTTTTCGGTGAGACCCCTCTTTCTGTAAGCGACCCTCTTGATTATTCTGATGAAAAGATCCGCCTTCTTGAACAATTTGTTGATAATGATTGATATGGGGTGTTCAACGTCTCAAAACCACCATATGATTATGAGAGACGCCGTAGTGGGGGGCTCCGGAAATTTTGACCACCTTTGTTTCTTTAACGTGTACCCAAATCTAAGCATATAGGCTTACAGCATTTCGCTGATTGGTGAATGGTTATGTAATTCGTGTCCACCACTTTCAGTGCGATTCTAAATCATCGGATGGTCAGATCTGGTGGTGAGATCTGTGCACATGGTGTCTAGATTAACGTCAATGTTGTTTGGGCGTTTCGAGTTCTGTGGCCTGGGGTGCTTTGTAGTATGACTGTATAAAAGGAGCTCCAACTACTTGGGAGAGCGCCAGAGTCCCGTGTCTGTTAGAAAGCACACTGTAGTGTTGTTATCATTCTGGAGAGCGGAAATGATTTGTTCGTTACTGCATCCAGCACACCAAGCAGTGATGTCCGCGTAGATCACGTGACCGATGCTCGAGATCTTGGCTACGTCTTTTTAGAGGTCTATTATAGAGATGTTGAATAGGACTGGTAAGATGACAGACCCTGTTGGGTGCCTCAACGCCCTCTTTTTTTTCTGAATACGAATTCCCAGCTTTCAGGATGGCACATCATCTCAAGGAAAACCTGGCAAAGGCACAGAAGAATGGACATAGGCAGAGTTTGAATACGACGTAAAATATGAACTCATCACGTACGTCATCAAAGGCCTTCTCCTGGTTCAAGACTAGGATAGCTCTCGTGTACTGCAACGAGGTCTCCAAAATCGGGATCTTGATAAGCTTCAT
The DNA here is from genome assembly GCA_013436015.1 of Rhipicephalus annulatus. NCBI lineage: Eukaryota > Metazoa > Arthropoda > Arachnida > Ixodida > Ixodidae > Rhipicephalus > Rhipicephalus annulatus. Next base: position 27,534 of record WOVY01003452.1, read on the forward strand.
GGCGCCCTGGATAGAGAGGCCTCACCGAGGTTCCGTCACCAGGAATCGTACTCATGACTTCCCGCTCAGTAGTGCGCACTGGTAAACTAATAAGTCAAGACGTATAAGTTCGTCAGTATACTAACAGCAACCTATTTAAATTGGGTGTTCAGCGTTGATTTTCTTGAAACTCAGCTCGGAGATTAACACATAAACAAGATTTGCATATATATATATATACTCACGGGGACACAACATAAGACAATAAATATAGCTGTCAGTGACCCAATACGATATAATATAATGCTTACCTCTTCGGTCTTTGCTATAAGCAGACATATTAGTTTTGAAAAGTTGAAGACAGTCGCCTTTCTACACAGTTACACTGGGAAGAAGTTTGCTAGCATGTCTGCGCTCAAAGATATTCAACGGCCAAGTTAATTTGCGGTTTGCAGCCCCGCTGCGGTGGTCTAGTGGCTAAGGTACTCGGCTGCTGACCCGCAGGTCGCGGGTTCAAATTCCGGCGGCGGCGGCTGCATTTCCGATGGAGGCGGAAATGTTGTAGGGCCCATGTGCTCAGATTTGGGTGCACGTTAAAGAACCCCAGGTGGTCTAAATTTCCGGAGCCCTCCTTTACGGCGTCTCTCATAATCATATGGTGGTTTTGGGACGTTAAACCCCACATATCATATCAATTAGCGGTTTGCATGATTTCGTGTGCAAGGCAGACAGCACTGGCACGAAGCATCTTGCTCATTAGCCTCGGCAGTTGCGTAGTTCGTTTAATCTGACCACGCGTGTCGAAGGCCTAGACAAATGTAATAACGGTTACCCATTTACGCTGGCGATAGCAATCTATGGCTGTTCGTTACATCGGGAAGGACTATTGCGCCAATCTTCACCACTCTGTGTGCGTACTCACACAAAGAACAGTTAAAATTTACCGCGGGATATCTCGAAGCAATGACATTCTAGAAGAATTCTTTCAAGTGTAACTCAGTCAAAACGTGACTGCCTCCAACTTTTTAAGACAAATATATATGCTTGCTCTGATCACTGAGAAGTTAGTTTTTAAGTCCTAGTTAATTGGGTTACTGACAGTCATAATCATTGTCTCGCTGTTCTTCCCCCTGTATACATCAGTTATGTACAAGGATGTTTTTCATGTACTTGCGAATGCTAAATTTTAGGAAAACCCTGAAACATAACTTTGAACACTGGGTCTACACCATTAACCATTGGGGGTATTGAGAGCTCGATAGCACTTCATCTTGTTCTCGTAACCACTACTGGGATGGCGCGAAGGACGTGTTTTAAAGGTCGTCGCACTACTTGTTGCGATCCGCGCACCTCCTTTACTTGGCCGTACAGAACGTGGTCACCCGTGTGCGCCCTTAGCTCGTGGTTTAAGTGATTTCTATCCTTTTGTTTGCACCGCGATGCTTGCGGTGAAGTTACAGAACGCGTGAAGGTCACTTCGCTTGCTACAGCTGCCATGCCTGTAAAAGAAGCGTGCTTATAAAACGTAAAGACGTAACAACGGTGGTAGTTGTTATTCCCACTCGTCCTGCGTATACTTGTACGTCGTTCGTTTCGCTTCGTGAGTCTCCCTTTGCGTTTAAGCAGAGCACTTTAAATGTCAAGATGTGCCTGTTGTTAGTTTCCGCTCATTTTTCACGTGTTATTTCATCGAGTACTTTGTGCTGGAGCAGTGCGCTGTAAGTATTTGGCTATCTACCAATCTTGATTAGACATTGCACTTTGTAGCTATATCGCGTCAGTCGTTTTACCCGTGCGTTAAAACTGGCACTTTTTTGTGTGCCTGTAGATACCGTCATTGCACAATGTTCGCGATATGCGGCATTCCGGTATATGTTAACTATAGCTACCACCGCTGTTGAATCACGATCATGCGTGTTAGTCATCGGAATGAAGTTGCGCTACTACAGGCTTCAACATGTGTACATCCACGTGAAGCGATGCTTTCACTGGCAGACACCAACAGACATTGTACAAGCTTCTATATATGCTCAGCTACCTCAGTGAAGACATGTTTACCTTTCGTGTTTTGCTGATTTCTGTGACTCAGAAATGAGCTGTGTTTTACTTTTTTAAATAATAAGCACCGAGAAAAAACCTCACCCTGCCGTGGTGATCCAGTGACTAAGATCTAGTGGCTGCTGACCCGAAGGTGGCGGGATCGAATCCAGGCAGCGTCGACTGCATTTCCGATGGAGGCGCAAATGTTGTGGGTCCGTGTGCTCAGATATGGGTGCACGTTAAACAACCCCAGGTGGTTTGAATTTCCAGAGCCCTCCATTATGGCGTCTGTCAAAATCATATGGTGATTTTGGAACGTTAAACCCTATATAACAAACATCAAATCAATAAAAAACATCTAAGTAACGAATACTTCAGAAATAGAGAGGTAACTATTCTTAATTTATTCATTGAATTACTAAGATGCATGCAGCTTCACGACTTAACGGTACTATCTATGCAATATATTGATTACATGGTAAGGTTTTGCTAAAACTGAGTGTTGCAGAAGTGACATTAATCAGTCCACGATACTCATCATTAGATTAGTAATAATGCTGACTTATGAATATCGTTTATTAGTTATAGGCATTTCAGTATTATACAGAAGTTTTGTACGCAGTGCCACCTTGAACACTGTAGTCACTTCTCAGTTTCAACCTGCAGTTACAAAAATTGGGTGACCCTACAGCTTCGCCTTTAGTAGTTGAACGCGACAGCGACATCCTATTTCTAGTACGTATCCCAAACACTTAGTGCGTGAAGCCTTCTCGAATTTGCTATGCATCCGCTATACGTAGCCTAAAGGGCCTAGGAGCAGTAGCTTGTGTGCCTTCTTTAGTGGGGTACCGGCTTTCAACCACACAGCCATTACGATAATCACGCATTCAGACGCCCGTTGGCAATGGACGCTTGCATGCATCATTATTACTGCAATATTTGATGTTGCATTGTGAAGCATGTGTACTGGACACGTTGTTTGTGAAGCTTGACCGCTACTTTCACTTCATTTACAAACAAAGGAAGATTTTTTTACCGTTTTCACAAGCAGAGGCATGGCCGTGCGGCAGAGCATCCGCTTGCCACGCAAACAACCATTTTTTTGCCACGCAATCAATCAGTATTCACTTTCTTATTTTATTTGAGTCATTCCCATTTTTTGGGCACGCATAAAACGATATTTTTCGCTCACAACCAAAGACGGCGACACTGACACCGACGCTGACAAAAGAAATTCAACAAATTGAGCTTTTTAAAACTAGAGCATTATAGTACTTTAAAAGGCTTTAGGTGGAGCTGCATACAAGCTTGTGTGAGTTTACAAGATGTGGCATTTTTGTTGGTTTAAAGCACTCGTACAGTTGCTTTGTGAAAACTAGTTAATATTTTAGATGCGGAGCATCTAATACTCGAGGCTTGTAGTGCGGCGCCATCCGCAAGCTCCCTCCTCCTTCTTCCACCATCTGTGCATCCCTTCCTTCTCTACACACGGCGCGCGCTTCACTCCTCCACCATCTGTGCACCCTTCCTCCTCTACACACCGCGTGCGCTTCTCCTCTTCACGAACATTCGCTAGCTGTATAATGTAGCGCGCATGCGCCGTCACGCTTCGAGAACATCGGCAGCTGACGCGCGCGCATGCGCCGTCGCGCTTCGAGAACATCGGCAGCTGACGCGCGCGCATGCGCCGTTGCGCTTCTCCCCCTTCTCGAACATTCGACAGCTGACAGCGCATACGCCGTCGCGCTGTATATATATTCAAGGTCGGCGCTCGCTCGCTCAGTTGCCGCTCGTCGGTTGGTTTGTACGGCGCGTCGACGTCCAAGGTCGCGGTGAAATCAATTCCAACGAATCCACAAACACAATGATTGACGTCCCTTCAACCAGCGCCGCCCTTTCGCTTACGTGTGTACGTGTTCACTCATTTAACACCCCCTCCTACAACCACGTTAACCAATTTAGCCATCGACCCAAGTAAGTCGCAATTTAACACCCCATTTACAACCACGTTAACCAATTTAGCCATCGACCCAAGTAAGTCGCACTTTAACACCCCGTTAACCAATTATATGCTCCGCATCCCCCTCAGTGTTCCCCCGAGGGAAGCTGCGGGCAATTTTTTTTCAAATAAAATATTTCAAATAAAAAATGAATTGTGTCATTCTAGGCAAGCTTCGAAAAATAATCAAACTGGAATTCGGAGGTTGGTTCGAATCTGGTTGCGATACAATTCTAAAGCTTAGTCGAATAGTACTTGATGCGGTGTCATCGTTATTCGATGAAGTCGTAATTTACTTGTTTCTACAATTTCTTTCTCGATAACCCCTAGCTGAACGCTAACAGCCACCTGTATAATAAGTTTGATTTGAATAGCAGTATCTATGCAAGCGCTCCGTCCAAAAAGGCACTTTGAACGAACGCAAGGAGCATCTCTTTTGTACTTAAATACAAAGGTTGACAACGTTGCCTAGGAACTGAACACCTCTGAGGGATCGCGGAGGTTCACAACAATTTAGTGGTGATTGCTGCAGCCCCAAGTGAGTCCTCGCTGAAAATTATCAACGAGTTGCTCCCATGAACACAACTTTATGTCCTGTTGTATCCAACCACGTTTACGCAAAAAACCATTACGGATTTCACTTTACTCAGTGATATTTGAGACAAAAACAGTGACCGAGTGTTCTAAAGCCGTCTCCAAATATTTTAAATTGTCGCAAGCTCGAACAAAGTACGTTTACAGCCGTGATGAGTAGGTCATTAGTTATACTTATCGCAACAGAAAAAAACGAGATTTAAAGTTTTTGTTTCGGCGTTCCTTGAGGTCACCAATAGAGCAGGAAATGAATCATGATGACAGCGCTAGAGGTTTTTCCTTGTCATCTGTCGGCAAACATGCCTATTTTCACTGCTATTATCCTGAGTGCTAATGCTGCAAAGGTGCTGTCGTGCCCAAGTAAACGCTTATCTTAGTAGCCAGGGCAATTATTCTCATCGGCCATTTTTAGGCCGCTTCTCATATGTGTTTGTTCTGTGTGGTCTTAGTAACTGAGCGAGCGATCGACCGCAGAGTGCTGCCGATATAACACGAGTTGTGGTGCAAGGAAGCGGAGCAAATAGACGCGGATGAAGGTGCAGCAGAGGCGTGTTCAGGCAAGTATTGATCTAAGAGCGCTGGTGTGGACTTCTCACGAACTGGAAGTGTGTTGATTCCCTTGCACCACTGCCACCACTCCACCGCCGCAGCAGGATCGCCGCGTTAAGTGCAAGGGACACTAAACACAAATATCAATTTACGTCAGAGTGACAGATCAATGTTCGAGAACGTTGAAAATGTCAACATTATCAAGAGTAGTCATGTACTGATCGAGAAACTACAGGGTAAATTTACGGCACCATAAGCGCCGTGAGTGGGACATTCAGAAATGATTTCAATGATCTCAAGAGTACCCAGTAAAATCGGCCACTAGTAACCGAAGCCCGGTGCATTAGGAAAAAAGAATCTTCCTTGAATTACAACACGTATTGAAATGCTGCTTGGCCGTTTAGGTTCATTCTCGGAAAAATAAAAATCACAGTTTTTATTCACGATGTGAATGATGTTAGAGGAGCTCGCTCGGAGGTACAAGGGGCGTTTCTTGGCGAGACGATTTCTGTGTAGGAAGCCTTGTTAACGAGTCGGCGAATGATTGTCTACGTCGAAAGCAACGTTGTCGGGCACGCTACGCGGCCGGCACTGCACTGAGTTGGCCACCGAGGTTTCTACGTTAACAACCTGCCTTTTTGCAATTTCGGCCGCTGACGTGAGTCAAATGCCCGACGCTCATAAATGGCAGACGTGGATCTATAAGGCGTTCTCAACTGGGTTGAGAGCAGGCTGGTAAGGAGGCTTCAGAGAGTATTGGTGCCCGTGCGTAACACTCATCGTAGGAACTTCTCACGTGCTGCAGTGCCCACGGAGTGACGAGAGTGTAGCGGGCGTAGTTGCGACGAGGTGAGCGCATGGCCCATCGAAAATCGATGCCTTGGGGAGCGGCGCGCCATCTAGTTATTTCTCGCCCGGCCATAAATGGTAGTCTCAAGTGGCCTCTTGGGTCAGGTGAGATATACCCTGTGTCCCTGGTGTCACCAATACACTGGGGCACAGCCGACCGCTCTCTCCTATTATAGCCCTTCCCTTATTTTCATTTCCATAACTTGCCTAACCAATAAATTTTTGCAGCAGCGCTGCTGAAGCCATCTTTTCCCAGTGCTCGAACTAAGCTTTAGGCTGTATAATTACCGTCAGTGATTTTCGACCGACATGTCTTTTCTGCTTATACAGCTTGCCCTTTGGTGTAGGCCAACTGCGTTTACCGGCTGCATTTTTGATGGAGGCTCAAATGCCCGAGGCTCGTGTTCACCTATAAATTTAGGTGGATGGTAAGGAAATGCAGGTGATGAGGATTTCCGGAACCCTCCGCTACAGCATCTCTCATAAAGATATCCTGGTTTTGTAAGTTAGAGACTACCAATTCTTATATTGTTAATTTGTGTTTATCTTGAAATTTCTACAGTACTGAGCGGGCGTATTGGGGCCTTTCTTTTTCAACAATAGCTTTTGAATTTTTCCTCGTTTTTTAAATAATTCGTTATTTACTAGCTTGAATTCAGCATACTGTTTGTCACCATTTTTCTTGCGTGCGGTGGCAGAACTTTATCGTGTTTTAGGGCATCCTATAAAATTATTATTATTATTATTATTATTATTATTATTATTATTGTTGTTGTTGTTGTTGTTGTTGTAGTAGTCGTACCAGTAATACAAATGTACTATCGCACTCACGGCTACAAAAAGTGTTTCAAATGACGAGGCAGCGTCTACGGGGCATTTCCTTCATATTTCACGGACGGCCGTGAAGGATGTCTTCTGAAATTAAAATTCAGTTGTAGTGCGTCACAGAGCATAGAGCAAGACCTTTTTTGTTGAAGTACGGCTAAAACACGAGCTACTGAGTACACGTGCACATCTTATAAACGTGGAGCTAAGACAGCAACAGTGGTTAAAGGGCGACACCAGCGCTTGTGCAAGAGTTGGTGTCGCTCTCCTCCTTCTCCTGTGCCGGCCGCCGTTGGCGCTTGAAGCTGCACAATTAAAGTTTTCGCTTACATAGGTAAGTTTAGAGGAACCTGCGCTGCGAAATATTAACGGCTCATACCGGTTTTTAGCGGTTTCTGTTAGTTTTCACGGAAATAGAGCTGCAGTTTTATTATATAAAAAACCTCGACAGCCATGGTGAAAAAAATATGAGCTGCATGAAAAGTATATACGTGTGTCCTTCAGCCTAATTTTTGGTTACAAATAGGTACATGAATCCACCTGAAGCGCTAGAGCCTACTTGCCCAAAAAGGTGCAGCGCGAAACCTCAGCATTTCTGAAAGAAGCTGGTTCACTCACGTTGAGTTATATAAGAAAGAAAAACGGGGCGGAAGAGGAGCGGGAGTGCTATAGGTGATTCATTAAGTTTATCTTCTGACCCAATACCAAGCTTAAGCCGAAAGATTGAAGAAGACGGAACCTATCAGGGATTGTTGCTCCAGCCTGACACCCAGCTTGACAGGGAAGATCAATAATGATGGAAAGTCTGAGCCAATATACCTTAAGACTGTTACCAAGCTTTGAATTCACACTAGCCTTGGAAGAAATAACAAAGATGCGGTGACACGTAGGTTCCCGTCCACAGCTCCTTCATCGAAAACTTCACCCCGAAAAAAAAAGGGGTGTGGGCGAAGCGGTCTTCCGGCATCCTCCATCCCACCGGCGAGTTTCACGGGTAGATGACGCACGTCTACCCCTCACGCACTTATCAGGCAGCATTTACGTCGCCCACGGTGGATCGAGGTGACGTGAGAACCGGCTACATAGAACGCGTTCTTGACAAAGGGTAATGCCAGATAATGTGTTTACATCCGGGTGTCAAAAGTGAAATTTCCGTGAAAGACGATGGAAAGTGCCACAACTAAAAAGAAAAAGAATGTCAGCTTCGATTCCGAGAAGAGATCAACGCAGAGACAGCTTCCGCCACCGGTGCACGGCGAGTTAATGAGCAAGGGATTGTATGCTTTAGCCTTGGCCTAGATGCCGCATTGCTTAACCGGCTTTTTTTTAGTTTATTTAGGCGTGCCACTCGGACGGAGCGGCTTCGAAAAGATTGTCTCGCCCAAGGAACTTGAGGTCCGTACTGTTAACGGTCAAATAAGTCATCTTTTTTTGTTTCTTTGAAGTCATCGGTGTGAAGACTGTCTTGGTATACAGCAGCTAAGATACCTAAGCACACGTTTGTGCAGAAGTAATCCGCAAAAAGAACACTTTTTTTTGTTTACAAAGACATTTTGGCATATTCCATGTGTGTCAACAACCAACGATTATCGTGAACAGCAACTTTCAAACGAGCAAGAGAAACCTTTAAAGTGAAGTTCAGTTAGTGTTTGCCATCTTACTTACGCCTACAATAAACGCAGAAGGAAATGCACGCCTTCGCCGACGCAACTCATGTCGAGCGATATATATATATATATATATATATATATATATATATATATATATATATATATATATATAAGTCAAGCTTTGTGGTTTGTTTAAAATTCAGCACTGTGAAGCACATGAACCAAACTTTTGCAGATAACTCGTGTATCCCGGGGCACACAAAGTGATTCAATAATTCTGGCTATCAGTGAACGAATTAACTAAGATTTATTACTTAACTGATCAGTGACTGCCGTAAGCGGGCATATTTGTATTGAAAAGTTTGAGGCAGTAGCATCATCACACAGTTACACATGGAGGAATTCTTCAAGTCTTTTTTTTTGTTCGGGATATTCCATGGCAAAGTTTAACTGTGCAGCTTTGTTAAAGCTCTTCAGGTTTTGTTTATTTCATGCACTTTGTAATGACCTTGCTTATTTCATGCATAAAATATGGCACATAAAACACCTTTTTACAAGTGTTAATGGGGTTGCGCTCATTGAATTAAAATATACACAAGCTGTTGCATATATTATAAAAAAAGTAAACATTCTCAGAATATTCAAAACATGCACGCGTTATTTTATCTTCGAATAGGACGTCATTTCGACGCAACTCATTTGGATCAGGTGTGGATCAGGGTAATGTAAATATGACACTCGGTACGCTTGTAACATGGTACAGACAATCATTACTTGTCATATCGCGCAGCACGAAACACATAAAAAAAGCCATATGACTGACCGCAGTGACTTGCCTTCTTTGTCAGAGCACATGTCTAGGTTCGCGAAACATTACGCATGCTCGTCACTTAATGAGAACGATCATATGAAGAATCATTATTCTGGAAATCTTGTGCCGTGGAATACGTGTGCCCATCGAAATTGCCTGACGATCAAATTACTACGTGCCTAATTTCCATTTAATGGTAATATGATGGTGGTGCCGTTGGTCCTACACTCATCGAAGTACGAGAGCGCCAGACAATAATTTATACATCAACCGTAGTGCCTTTTTCTCTTGAAGTGTGGAACAGATTAGGGGACTGGGCTGTCGAACGCTGTCAACTCTTTGGGGAACGCAGGCAAAAAAAAAAACAACGATTGCATAGTCACATCTGCATCATATTTAGCGCATGCTTGCACCAAGGATAATTTTTCTGCCTCTTTCTTATCGAGCCTCTTGTTGATGACACTGGGTGCGGAGCACTTAAATTTTCCGCTTCGCCTAATTCATGCAAAACAACGCATAAAAAAAGAAAAGAAGAAGAAAGCAAGCACGAAATAGAAGAGAAAAGAAACTGAATAAAACGAAAAAAATATAGATAGAAATAAAAGCAGATAGAAAGCAGTAGTATATACACAGAAAGACGTAGTAGACAAATTGAAGTAGATGGGAATACATGCACAAAAGAAAAGACAAAAATGCTGGAAGATAGAAAAACAAAGAGCGGAGAGAAAAAAAATTGGCCCCGTATTGGCATGTGACACCGCAAATGTCGTCGAAAGGCGATAGTCTTGCGTCTGGAGAGAGTGAACAAACGTTTATTTGACGTTCTGCGCAAGAAAATTGTAGAATGGTATTCTGGAGGCTCTGCGTTAGAGTGCCTCGAGCGCGCAGCAAAGGCGAACGAGCATGTCAAGTAACGCAACAAATGAGACAAGAGCGCTCCGGCTGCGGCGGCTGCATTTCCGATGGAGGCGGAAATCTTGTAGGCCTGTGTGCTCAGATTAGGGTGCACCTTAAAGAACCCCAGGTGGTCGAAATTTCCGGAGCCCTTCACTACGGCGTCTCTCATAATCATATGGTGGTTTTGGGACGTTAAACCCCACGTATCAATCAATCAATCGAGACATGAGCGCTATCAGGCAGTTGTCGTGGAAAACGGGGCGAACGCCATGCGCGCCCGTCTCCGAGGTGATAAGAAGTAGAACGCAAGGTGACGGGTAGGTGCCACCACCATGTCGTTTTAGCAAAGCGTTCGAAACACTTGCCGTTTCGAGCAAGCATAACCTGCGCAGCGTTATACAGTCTATGACCCTAAAATTATTATGTATGGCTTTTCTAGTAAAAAAACACTCATACATAATATCAACGTGTCGTTATGGTGCTTCAGATAAGCGCAATAATTACTTTTTAATTGACAATTGCACAAGTATGAACGAACGCTGAACCTTAGCAATATTAGTGGGCACTGCGGAAGGACTCGGCCGTTTGTGGTATGGTTAGGAAATTTTGGTGCCGTTTAGGGTACCGTTAATAGTGAACAAACAGACAGACAGACCAAACTTTCTGCGTCAAAAATACTATCTTCTTTAAAAGAGAAAGCTGAAGAGGAACAGGGAAGCCTGTTTAGCTCTAGAGCTCCTTGAGGCTTGCCGCGACTAGCACGTAGCTGCTATAATAATAGTCTGTTGTTGTTTTTTTTGCCTAACGAACACACTTGCAAACTACAAGTGCTCCAATGTGAGAGAAGAATTAGTAGCCCTTATCAAGAAAAAAGAGGCGAGAAAAGCTTGGGGTGTGCGTGCCTGAACAACATTCTTTTTTTACTGCTACGTCATCGCGCAATGTTACTCACAGCTGTCTTTTTTTCTCCATGTCGAGGATGGGGCTTTCATCCGCAATTTTAGGAGAGCTGCACTTCCATTGCTTCAGGCAACAGCGATGCTCATACGTCCAGCAATTCAATGGCAATAATAAAAAATGTTGCCTTGTGAAATCACAAGTTACACGAAGAAAGGAGCACATTGCTGTGTATCAGAAATGCAGGATCGTCAAAAACTCCTATATAATAGCGAGAACATCAATAATTGGAGAACGGTGCGTAGAAATGTGTTTGTAAGGTGTGGCTAAATCAGCGAAGCTGCACAGTAAGCAGTTTGCACCTTTGAGGGTGCTTTTCGTGTCTCTAACACCGTAAAATAAAGGGTACCTCGACAAATCAAAACACCTTTGTCTTGGCTTTTTTGCGACCAAAACACCAATGTTATCGGTGTTTTGGTTTGTCAAAACACCCCTATTGTACGTTGTTCGTTGTGTGCATGGAAAGCAACCGTGAGGCTGCAAACAGGTTTATTGTGTTGGGATAACGATGGCAGGGTAGCCGTTGGCTACAACTAGAAAGGAGCCAGAACTGAAGCTAGAAGTAGCCAAAGTATCCATGACAACTTATTCTAGCAGCAAATCTGTGGCTAAATTGAAAGAAAAGGTGATGCTATGTGCAGACTAAGTATTGAAAAGTGGATAGCGTGATATTGAATACGGAAAAACAGAGTGTAACCTGCACAACATTGTTCAATCTTGCATATTCTCCAAGCCACAGGTATGTTGCGAACAAACTAACTGTTTATTATGCTTTCGGTATTCCAGCCTGCAGTTTGCCTACGATAGAGTTCTCGCGAAAATAACTTTAGGCCAATAACTCAGCAGGAAGAATAAACGTTTATGCTGTTTATTTATTTTCCCTTAAGAGTCAGTGTAAGACTCCAGATTCAAGTGTCGAAATCTGATGGAAAATAAACAGCCCAGCGTCTTTTTTTTTGGTTGCTATCTCTTGGACACTTTGTGCTTCAGCAATATGATCTGGTGCTAACAGTGCTGTATAACCACACATTTCCATGCATTTTCACGTCCTTCCGTCTGAAAATATTGAGGGACACTGGTTGGGTGTCTCGGCACGCACTACCCCGCTAGCGGGGGAAGAACATTTGCAGCCATAGGTCGACATGACAGAAAAGATTCTTAGCAGTGATTATTGTTAAAATTTGCTTGCTGTTTTATTGGGAAGTAACCATAGCCATGGCGCCTACCAGAAATGTTTGTTGCCACACGGGGTCCAAAAGTAGCCAGTTTGGCGCAATGTAGCCACCAACGGCAACCCTGCCTGTTGCGATGGCGCTATACCTCCACTTCACAGTTAGCAAAGACGCAGGGTGGAGACAGCTGGCGACGGCCTGAGTAATAAATCTATTTCGGGCTTCATTTACTGCGCTTAAAGAACATTCTCAACCGTGATGTCGACGTGGAAGAAACGCTCATGGAATAGGCGCGCCGGTGCCTTGATTTGTACAATGAATCACTAGTACACGGTGTTAGCCGAAACGGAACACGGCCGCCCACCTTTTATAGAGCGCCTTTCGAAAGGCACTGGGCAGAGTGGCCAGTTCCGCTCGTAATAAGCGGATTTGGGTGTTTTTGTTCGCCCAGTCGCTTGTAGAATTTATTTGTCGCTTGTCTCGTTTCTTGGGACTAATTTCCATTTCCTCCGCAGTATAATTATCTTAGTTATCTTCACGTTTACGACTGCTCATTTGCCATTTCAGTTCAATTCAAATCAGCTTTATTTAAAATCTGTCCTGAGGAGACAGAGGCTGAAGGCTTTAATCGCCTGATGGCGGCAACTGTCCCCCAGAGTTCGGAGCAGGTACGCAATACATAAAGCAAAACAGTAACGCTAAAAACCAAACATATACAAAAAAATTATGTACAAAATGAAGCGGTAATGAGACGCTACGACAGTGGTGATTGCTAGTATTACAGAAATACAGTGCTACAGAGCCACCATGTTACAGAAAATGTTACAGAAACGCAAAACACGTATCAAAATGCTGTAAACAAATAGCTAGCAACCTAAAATAGTACATAAACAGTTAATCACCGACTTTAGTTTTAATGAGATGTATCTTCAATTTATGTTTCATTGCTTTTGCGGAATCAGTCCAGCAGACAATGCCTTTGTATTTATTCGGAAAATGTGGAATTCGGTAATGTAATGTCTGCTTTCCATAGTTCATCCTCACTTTAGGCATGCCGACGCTGAATATTCCTGAACCCAAATCTGTCTGTTTCAGTGTAAATGTTTTCTTTAAAGGCATTTTTATTGTGTATGTGCTGCATTACTTATATAAGTAGATCTGGTTGGGCTTTACTATGCTGTACGTTATGAAATATTCTCGTGTGCGTAAGTAGTATATGTCTCCCATATAATTTTCAAATATACGCAGTACCCTTTCTTGGAAAACTAACAACCTATTGTAAATGGCATCCTTAGTTGTTCTCCAAACTAGAGTACAGTATATGTCAGTCTTGAATACACTAATGAGTAGTCAAGTTGTTTTTTTAACCACAGTGGTAATAAAGAACTAATTCTCCTAATGCAACCTATGGTTTTGGCTTTGTCTGCTGTCAAGTGTGAAATGTACGTGTTCCATGTCATGTTTTCGTGGAACCACATTCCTAGAATTTTCTGTGGCTTAGTTCGTGTAATTTGAGTGGTTTCACCTCTAATTACTATGTCACCTATATTACGCCTATTTGCTGGTGCAAATAATAAGTACAGTGTCTTATTCACATATAACTGTAACTTACTATGACTTAGCCATATAGTTGATTCTTCTAGAAGGGAGTTTGTCATTGTTTTCAACAAGTTCATGTCTTTTGCAGTAAATAATACGTCAGTGTCTTCTGCATTAGTTGCGATGTGTTGTTTAATACCTATACCGGCTACATCATTGATATACAGCAGGAATGAAATCGGTCCGAGTATCGAGTCTTGTGGAAATTTAGTTGTGACATATATTCGGCTAAATGAAAAGTTACTTATTGCTGTAAATTGGCATCAATTACGTAAATAACTTGTCATGAGATTAATTATATTGGCCCTTATCCCCTAATGTTAAAGCTTCTAAAACAGCAATTCGTGATGAACAGAATCAAGCGCCCTTCGTAGGTCTAAAAATAATCCTAGTGTGTAATACTCTTGCTTATTGCTTCCATATTTTTTTTTCTTTTACATGAAGCAATGCATGTTCTGTGGACTGTCCTTAAAAAACCCATACTGGGAGTTAGATATGATACTGTATTTGTGTAGAAATTTCGTCAGTCTCTCGTTTAAAGTCCATCCAAATATTTTTCAAAAGAGTGGTAAGACTGAAATAGGTTTATACACGGAAACTTGATTTTCATTTCCTCCTTTGTAGATCGGAGTCACCCTTGCCATCTTTAAGCAATCTGGTACTATGCCTTTTTCAAACGTCAAGTTCATTATGTAAGCCAGAACTGGTGCAATTGTACTAGCGACATGCTTGACTGGTTCAGCTTTCCGCTTTTATTTCATCGTATCCCGCTGAGACGTCATTCGACAGTTTGCTGAGCAGTACTTTCACATGTTGCGTAGTAATTGCCTCAAAAAATATAGTGGTAGGTAAGGGATGAAAAGCCTGCAATGACAACTCACTATCTACCTTTACACTAACATGTTTTCCTGCATTCACGAAATACTTATTTACTGTGTCAAGCATAGCTGCACCTGTTATGACGCGATCAATAATCACTAGTTCTTCAAGAACTGTTGGTGTTGTAATCCTTCCAGCAATTTCATTGACTGATCACCACACTTTCTTTGTGTTGTTTGGTGATTCGCGAACAAATTTAGATAGTAGTTATCTTTTTTTTTCAGGTCTGAGTTAAGCTTGTTCTGCACCTTCTCGTACTCTGAAAAAACCTCGGGGCTTCTACAAACCACAAAAGCCTAATACATTTTATTTTTTTTTCTTATTCTGTTGTGGAAAGCATGACAAACCCAAGGTTTTTTTATCGCCCTTTTTGGTGTCTTTGACATTTTTAGAGGGAATTAATTGTAGTCAAGGGTTGAAGTCATAGTACATAGATGGATTTAACAAACAATGCTAATCATGCACTGGAGAATGTTCACTCAACTGAATTTAGTATAACTACCCTGGGGACAATATAAAGGAAACATATATGCACTTTTGTTCATAATTGCGCATATTTTCGCTTTACAAAACACTAAAGAAATTCTTTCAGCTTCATTGCATACCTAAGTGACAATTTTTTCAAATGTTTTAGGAGGTTTTTATAATGGCAAAATTTGTTAAATTTCTTCCTCTTCGGGGCTCTTCTTGTGATGAATATTTGCTTGTAAGATCACTGGCATCGCCAAACTTTGGCCTCGGGACACACGATCTGTTCTTTGAAGGATGTGCAGGCTAAGGCCGGCATGACTGTGCGTCTCAATACAGAAATAGGGGCTAATTTAGAAACCTGCGAAGTGGGAACTGATAGTTTCGTAATAGAAAATAGTATGGGAAAACAGGACAAGATAGTAAGACGGGACTCTGCGCTGGTTCAATCAACACACGTGTTTTATTTCGCAAGTACCAATAAATACGGTTCTGTAGAAGAAGGAAAAAAAACAAAAAAAGTAATCCCTGCGCATGCATCTCGTTCAGTCCGTGAATATGCAAAGTGAAAACGCGGAGTTAATTGCTCTCTTTATCAATTAGTGCGGCTGACGGCGCGCTTATACGACGGTTCAATTGAATAATTTAGGACCACTCCATAGATTTCTTTGCACATTCACGGACCTTTCGCAATTCATTCGTAGGGGTTCCCGCTTTTTCGCATACTCGTTATTCCCCTATCAGAAAAAAAGCGTATATATTTGTAACTACAAAATAAATGTTCATTTCGTCAGCCAGCGCCAAGACCCAGCAGCCTTTATTGCCCCGTTTGCCGGTTGCATACCGAGATATATTTTTTCAGGTTTAGCAACACAAAAAAGAGCGAAAGCGCTATTTGCCAAAATGAAAACACTGATTGACACAAGTTCTTTGGCGTGTCAAAAAACATTCGTTCACCTAAAATATCCAAAAAAATCACAGCCATCTTCCCTTTCAGTGGTTTTTCCGAACGCGGCATCTCGACCTCTGTTATATTCCTCATATCCTTGTTCTTATAGCGTAAATGCCACTCGATGCACAACCACAAAGCATATGGTTGAAATCTGCGCTTTCAAGACACTGTTCACACACATGTTGTTCGTCGTAGTCTGGCTCTATATGCTTCATGCACCAGAGGCCGAGTAGAGTCAGTCTGGAGCAAGCATAACGTGACGGACTGGCTGCATGCTAATGTTTTATCCGGAAAAGGGTAACTCTTGTTTGCCTAGCTAAAAGCGCTTCATGATTTCATTAAAAGTGAATAGTCCTCCCTATAGCCAATGTGCGTTGTAGTGGAGGAAACCGGAGTGACGCGGCCGATGAGTGCTCGCGCCGCCTCTTCTGCGTCTCGTCGAGATTCCACTGGCTGCTCCCTAAGCTGCCCACGGGAACCGATAACCATACAATAGAGTCCGCCTATTATTCGCAGCGTCGTCTGATCTATACCTCCCTTTGAAAAAGCTTGAGTGGCTGCTCTAGAGTAGTTATATAATGTGGTGAAACTCGAGTGTGCGAGAGCTAGAGCTATCTATGCTTGTTCATCTACTTCTGGCTTCTCGGTGAAAAGAGTGAGTTGGTTGTGCGTTCTTCCGTCTTAGTCTACTACCGAGTGGGCGTGCTTTTCCGGTATGTGCGCCACATCCACGAAAGCTCTCCGGCCGAGAAACCTTACAGCGTCTGTCGCGAGGGCTCTAGGGCGGGCGAATCTTCTTCCGGGATTGTGGATCGGGTGTGCGTTTCTTTGGAATGGAAGGGGAACACTGTAATTGATACTAGAACGGCTTTAGGTAACTTGATAACATTGTCCTTTTCCTGTGCGGTATTCAAACCAAGCTTGACGAGAATATCTCTGCCCTATTTGGTGATGAATAGGCGTGCCGTCTGTGACGTGTGCTGAGCCTTGGTTATTCCGGCAAGGGGATTGGGCACTCCTTGTTGTTAAGAGGAGAGCAGGGGAGGCATTATCGAGGAGTCCCAACGCTGTCTTTTTTCTGGCGGCAATTTCCAGGGTGCCACTCCACAAGAAATATGCCACGCCTTTCTCAGACCTTATGTATCCCAAACTTAGTGAAAGCGCACAAAGAAGCGGCAAAACTCCCAGTGGAGTTACATGAAAATTATGAATCTCGTTTCCCTGCGGTCAGCTCCCTTTCATTTAAAACGCCAATTTGTCGTGCAGCAATTAGGCAACGGAAACCACTTGTTTTCAGTAGATTTCGGCAACCTCTCATCAACTAGAAAACTTGAACACAATATTTACTCTGTCATGCAAACCGGAGCCGAAATAGTGTACAAAACATCAATTTGCTTTGTTTCTAAGCAGTCGCGTTTGCCTGTTTATTTGGCCCATTTCGAATCTCGTCAGTGAGGATCGCGAATTGCTTGATTTACATTATCATGGCTATGACGAATTGCGTTCGGTGCTTGCGTAAAGAGAATGGTTTTGCATACCAAGTTGAGTTGAAATTGTTCGTAGCACTCAGTACCTGTGATTTGTTATTTTCGGTTTGGAACGTTAAACCCCACAATTAATGCTGTGACCAAGTTATGCCGCAAACAACACAGTGAATGTTGACGACGTCACGAAAAAAAACACGCGCCCGGAATTTGTACTTTTACGTGGCACCACAACGGCACCACAACAGATTTCCAGCGCCCTAAATTCTAACTCTTTGGTTGACATTGGCATGGACGGCATTCTAATGCGTATATGACCAAGTCCGTCTTATTGCTCAGTTTCTTCTGTGAGGCACGTAATTTCACCCCTATGCGAGCCTTTCGCTCCTGTGGTTGCACATGTTATTCTTTTCTTCGGTGCAACTAATGGTTAATGCAGCGAATGGGCTGAGTGGTGAAAATAATTTTAAATGCGAAGCATTACTTAGTAAACTTCGGTGACTTTGAGCGTATCTATCTATCCATCTATCTGGCCGCCCACGACTTTTAGCTCTGCTGTGGCCGTTTCGATAATGGTATCAATAACAAACTTGGTATAGCATAACATGACTATATGAAAAGCTTATACGAGTAGTCATAACATTGGAACCATGACATGTATGCCATGAATGTCATGATTTACATTTCATGGTCCTGCAGCTCTTGCGGTGGTTTCGTTCACATGGCATGTTGCAAAAACTGGCATGGTATGACATGATTGCATACCGAACACAAGCGACCGACCCTAACATGAAAATCATGACATGCGTGTTATGTAACAACAAGATTACTTGTCACGCTCATGATGCGCTCGCGGCCGTTTCACTAGCATTACATATATAAAATTTGGTATTACGGGACGTAAATGGATAACAAAGGCATGAAAATGGTGCAAACATGATAATCACGACATGCGTGTCATGTAACAACATGACTACATGCCACGCTCATGATGCGTTTGCAGCTGTCTCACTAGTGTCACATATACAAATTTCGTATTACGGGACGGGAATAGATTGCGAAGGTATGATACTGGTGCAGATATGATAAAGATGAGATGCGTGTCATGTAGCAACATGTCTACATGCTATGCTCATGATGTGCTTGTGGCTGTTTCGCTAGCGTCACATATACCAAATTTGGTATTACTATATGTGAATGGACGACGAAGGTATGTGACTGGTGCAAACACCATAATCAGGAGATGCGCGTCATGTAACAACATGACTACGTGCCACGAGCATGCAGCGCTGCCGCTTGTTTCACTAGTTTCACATATGCCAAGTTTTGTACTACGTGACGTCAATGGATGGCGAAGGTGTGTGACTGGTGCAAACATGATAATCATGAGATGCGTGTCATGTGAGAACATGACTAATACATGACTACCACAGTCCACAGAACATGACTAACACAGAACATGACTACCAGAGTCAAGACGCTAATACATTTCGACATGATGTGTTGCGCGTGCTCGCCGGCGTTCATTTCGGGGGGGGGGGGGCGCTGCGAGCGCTCGATGGTGACGGACGCACTCCACATCGCCTCCGTAGATTTCCTGCTATTTCTGCGGACATCTACCTTGGTACCCCTGAAACTTGGATTTATCGTCACCGCCAAGTTCTCCGCTTCGCCTAGAAAACACCTTCGTCCAGGTGGGTCCAGTTTTGACAACTTGAGGGACGTTCTTCACTCCCGGCTACAACGCCGCCTCGCTAAGGGCTCTCAGCCCGGCGATGGCGGCCGCTAACGTGGTTACGGGCTATGATCCTACCTCAAGCCAAATGCTGTCCATGGAGATTTCATCCTCCTAAACACTATGCCATCAGAAGATGAATACCTCGACGACATGGTGAGATTGTGGCAACGCAAGCAAGCGAAATCGAAGCCTGCGTCTCAACAACAACGAGCCGCCACAGCGGGCCACCATTCCCCAGCCTTGCAAGGAACGCCGGCGCGCCATCCCTCCGGTGGTGTGCCTACCTTTGCTCCGTCCTCGCAGCCAGCGAAGCAACGCAAGTGGCGTCCGCGTCAAACTCCTCGCCTCTCTCGCGACGACTACATCGTGGTAGTGAAACCTCGCGTTCCCTGCGAGTTACGCACATTTGTCCCGGCCGATCGCGTGGGCGACGCCATCCGCAGCTACCTCGGAGACCGGACTACCACGCAAATTCAAGTGTGGCCAATCTGGGAACAGAACATCTTAGTCTGTAGCACCACCATTTTGCCTATGGCACAGCGACTCCTCGGGGACTTCCAGCTGCAAGTGGGGAATCAGCAGCTGCCCGTTCGAGGCCACGCCAAGGCACCAGGGGATACATGCAGGGGCGTCATCAACGTAAACCCTGCTGAAAGCCCGGAAAAGATAAAGTCTGAACTGTATTGGCCTCGAGGTACTATCCTTGCGGTCCGCAAACTCGGAGATTCCGCGGCGGTGGTGGTGACTTTCGAGGGCACAAAGTTACCCCGCTTCCTCTTCTACCACTGCGTGGCGACGTACATCCGCGCCTACAAGAAAACGGTCCCGGTTTGCACCAAGTGTGGTACCATCGGCCATCGACCACCTCAGTGTCCTCACCCCGCTCCAACGCAGTGTGCCAAATGTGGAACCCCCGCACCTGCAGATCTCAATGCCCACGACTGCCACCCCAAGTGCCTCCTCTGCCACGGCGCCCATGAGACTGGGACCAGTGGCTGCACGGCAAAATATCGAAAATATCGGAAACGCAAGCAGCCCTCAACATCTCCTCGAGGGACCACCTCATGTTCGTCACAGCCAGACAGCGGCACCAACCTGCATCAGTCGGCTCCACCACTCCACGCCGACAATCAGGCATTCCCACCGCTCGAAACACCAGCGGCGGTACCTCAGATGAGCAGTTGGGCAGGGAAAGCTGCTTCTAAGCCTCTCTCACCCCCTTCTGTCGATCCTCCTTCTCCCGAACTTGCGGCCCTTTGCCAGCAAGTTGCGGCACTTCAAAAGCAAAATTCTCTTTTGACTAAACAACTCGAACTCTTAAATAAGCGACTTCAACCCCAACAACAGTGTACTGCAAGGCCATCCGGTATTGCCTCCTCTGTCCAGGCGGCTACACCAGCTACGTCCAAGCTTAGTCCTCGCTCTAAGTCCACTTCCATTAAACCGCCGGTTCAAGCAACCATTTGTACTCCAGCACTCGGAACCGGTGCCACATCTACTCCAGAAGCTCTTGAGGCTCCTGGGGCACCTCAGGTTATCTTGCCCGCTAACCAAACTCTCCCTAGCGAAGAGCGCACCCCGCGCGTAGAGGAACGCCTCACGCGCGTCGAAGCTTCGACTAATCACCTCCTCACCAGCTTCTCTGTCCAACACATAGTAGTAGAGGCTACCCAGGCTATTCAAGCCTGGGCAATCACCCAGTTTCAACCCAAGGCATCCCGTTCCCGCTCCTGCTCGGTGATCAGTGAGGGTACAGCTCCACGGCGTCGTCGTAAGGTGGTAACACCACCCCGCCGTCGGACAATCCGGCCTCCGTGCCCCTCCCTGCCTCTGAGGAATCCGAGCGGGACATGGAGGGCCAAATATAAAACCTAAGACAGTCACGATGGCTACCAGTCGTACGTCTCGTTTAAACATTGCGTCTAAATTCGAGATCATACAGTGGAACCCTGGAGGCTTCGGGAACAGGTGAAAGCGTTCACATCTTTCCCTTTTCCTCAGCTCACTTTGCTCTCAGTCGGCCGTCTTGGCGCTCCAAGAATCTGGCCCTGCTCCATCCCTTTCTGGATACTGCTCCTATGTAGGCGGCACCACCACATGCCTCCTCGTGCATAAAGCTTACACGGCGGTACAGATTGACCTCGATCTGGATCTTCCTTACGACTACTGCATGATATCAGTGCTGTCTCAGCGGAGGGGCCAACCATCAATACATATCTTAAACGTGTACTGTCCCCCTCGCCTTGCAAGGGCCTCGTTTGCGCATCTCTTCCATCGGGCACTGCGTATAGCGGCCCGACAACCACTGGTGATTGTCGGGGACTTTAATTGCCCCAGCCCTCACTGGGGTTACCACTACGAGAAGGCCCGGGGCAGAGAGCTCAAGGAGCTCATTTCCTCGCTGAGCCTGACGCTTCTTACCGATCCGGCACAACTCACACGTTCCAGCAACTCGGTCAAGCGAGACACATGCCCCGACCTCTCCCTCACTCGTCACATCCGCGATGCTACATGGGAGAATTTAGGCGAAACCCTAGGCAGCGATCACTTTTTACTCCGCATTTCGTTCACACCGCGGCAGAAAATGCGCCAACACTGGGGCCAAGCCCGTCTCACCGATTGGACTCAGTTCAGAATGCAACCATTCCCCGCCGGCCTCTCCTCGACCGAATATGCAGCGTGGGCATCATACGCTCTCCATATGAAACAAGCGAACACTCGCACCCTTGCAACCTCTAATTTGACTCCTGCAATCGATCCACACCTCCTACATCTTTGGCACGCTCGCCGCGGACTCATAAGGCGCTGGAAACGCAACAAACTTAATCGGAAACTTCGCGCTCGCATTGAGGCGCTCACTGCAGAGGCGGCCGCATACTCCGCACTACTTTCCGATGCTAACTGGGCAGACACCTGTTCGAAGGAGGCAAACCAGATGAGCTCTAAGAGTGCGTGGCGACTCTTTAGAAGCCTTCTCGATCCCTCCACCACCAGGGGAGAAACGCAACGCCAGCTCCACCGTGTTCTGCATGCCTTTCAGGGCACTACGGATGAACTCGCGCGAGAACTTTGTGACCGCTACATCTGCCGCACAAATGATCCCGCAGGCCCAGCATATACGTATTCCGGCGCCCCTAACACCGACCTCGACGCCCCATACACGCTTTCTGATTTACGATTTGCACTCACGAAAATGCGACGGGGCACGGCCCCTGGACGCGACGGAATCACAGTATCGCTCCTGGCAAATCTTCCCGACCAAGCACACCTCTCACTACTCCACCTTATAAATTCGATATGGGACGGCTCTCCGCTTCCAACGGAATGGACCACATCGGTCGTGACATTCATTCCCAAATCGGCAAAGTCCGTTAGTATTGAGGCACTGAGACCCATCTCACTTACGTCTTGCGCAGGCAAACGCATGGAAACCATGGTTCGCGAACGCCCTTCCGCCTACTTAGAGGCCAGAAGGACCTTTGCCGACACGATGTTTGGCTTTCGCCCCCATATGTCGGCGCAGGACGTCCTGTTCCAGCTTCAACACGATATCATAGAGCCGACTACTATGCGCCATAACGATAAAGCCGTGCTCGCCCTCGATCTCCGCGGGGCGTTCGACAACGTCAAACACAGCACTATACTCACTAACCTGTCTACCACAAACTGCGGGCAGAAGACTTTCAACTACATTCGCGCCTTTCTATCATATCGCACCGCCTTCATTCGCCTTAATTCTACCGAACACAGCCCGTAATTATTAGGCACGCGGGGTACACCTCAAGGGGCAGTCCTGTCTCCTCTGCTTTTTAACCTGGCGATGATGAACCTCCCCTCTCTTCTAAGCGAAGTCGAGGGAATACAACACGCACTATATGCGGACGATATCACAATCTGGACCAACACCGGCTCCTAAGCGCAAATAGAAGAACGCCTGCAAAAGGCTGCCCTTCTGGTGGACACCTACGCAGGTTCATGCGGCCTGGAGTGCTCTCCAGCTAAATCGGCTCTTCTTTCAGTCTCTCCGCTACCGCCGCCTCAAATTTTTGTCGCAGACGCCTTTTGTCGTAGACTGTCGCAGACGCCCTCAGGGCGCCGTCTTCTACACAGACTTGGCCTTAACCCGATATCTGACCAAGACCCTCTGCAGCCGGTACCAGAGCTCTGGCGTCAAAAGCTATGGGTGGAACCTCTACCCCGTAATATGAACCCCGACCTCCATTCTGGCCGTAGACTAGCACGCGCCGCGGCCCTTCATACGCGACACTCCGATCGTCCTGGTGTTTTCTACGTGGACGTCTCGGGTCCCTCCCCCTCGGGTCACTTCACGGCTGCCGTGATTACAAAGGGCAAACACGTAGATGGCCTCTCCTTTCGAGCAGACACAGTAACGCACGCTGAAGAGGTTGCCATAGCTTTGGCAGCCTCTCACCCTGCCTCACGCACCATCCTGACGGACTCGCGCTCAGCCTGTTCTCAGTACCTTCAGGGTTCCATTGCCCCGCTGGCGGCTAGCCTGCTACAGGCAGCCTCTTGGCGCTTTAATCCTCATCCCATTCGTATAGTCTGGACCCCAGGCCACTCGGGCCTGCCCAGCAACGAGGCGGCAAATGCCGCTGCCCGCGCTTCTCCTGTCCGGGACGTTGCCCCTCCATGTCCCGAGACGGAATCTGGCAATACCAACCTGACGCGCTTTCGCGAAACTTTGGCTTATTGGCAATACCAACCTGACGGCAATACCGTCAGAATCTGGCAATACCAACCTGACGCGCTTTCGCGAAACTTTGGCTTTCTCCAAACCGCGTGCAGAATCCGGGTAGAGGCGGCGCTTCGCGCCGCCTCTACCCGGACCCCGCACGCGGTTTGGAGAAAGCGGACGAACGACTGCTACGCCGCCTGCAGACAAACACCTTTATCAGTCCGGCGGTCGCCAGGCACTTTTTGCTGGAAATCAATGGCACCTGCTCGACCTGTCATGTCCTCGCCGACACATATCACGTCGTAGCATCGTGCCCAGTTAATCCCGTCCCTTTCTCACCCACTTTTCCTATCCCAACTAGAGAGGCTTGGGAGGAGCACCTGCTCAGCTGCTCTACCTTGGCTGCACAACGCTCCTTGGTGGAGCGCGCACGGGCAGCTTCCAGCTCCACTGGCGTCCCGGAATAGGGTCTTGCCACTCTAGCACGCCGATGGGCCACGTCGGCACTCTCTAGTATACTTTTTCTGAAATAAATGTTTTTTACCACCACCACCACCGGCGTTCATTTCGTCGCTTCACGCCGGCGTTGCCACGCCAGGCGCCGGTCTTGCCATATACACTCAGGTGCGTGCCGCGCTGCGTAGCTTTGACGCATGCGCATTTAAGCGCCTCCGGCGTCCCTGCGTCACAAAAAGAGGCAGACGCAGTGCTGTCAGGGTAACGCATCGGCGCGGAAAGCAGCATGTCGCATTTCGCGCCAGTTGCCATCGGGACGTACTGATGGACGCAGGTCGCGCCTGGCGTCCGACTATAGAGTGCTCGCGTTTTTCTAACGTAGCGTCGCTATGCTTCAACACTCCATTGGAGTATATTGGGCCCTTCATGATGCACTCGCGGCCATTTTGCTGACTCCACGTTTACCCAATTCGCTGTTACGTGACATAAATGAATGACAAAGGTATATGACTGGTGCAAACATGATAATGCTGACAAGCGTGTCATTTAAGAAAATGACAGCATACCACGCTCATTGCGTGCTCGTGGCCGTTTCACTAGCTCCCCATGTACTAAGTTTGGTATCACGTGACGTGAATAGATGACGAAGGTAAACGACACATCCAAACATGATAATCACGACACGTAAGTTATGTCCGGCATCATTTACCTTCACCTCGTAACAGTGTGCCGATTTCAGAGTGACGTATCAACCTTCCTCATTCATGTTTCGGATATCATCGATTCCCGCTGTACGCGGGATCTGCCAATTTTTTTCAATATTTTCTGTAGTGTGAAAACCGTAGAATCTATAGCTGCAAATGTTCATTCTATGTCTTGAAGTAACAGAAAAACTGAGACACGTCACTTCATCGCTATGCGAGCCTCTCACTCGTCTGACTGCACATGGTAATCTTTTCTTGTGCAATAGTTAATGCAGGGGATGGGCTGAGTGGTGGGAAAATATTTATTTCAATATATTCTGTAGTGTTACATCCGTGGAAGGTATAGCTTCAAATATTCATTTCACAGTCTCGAGGTCACAGGAAAACAGTCTGTGTTATGAGCTCCTTCGTGCCTCCCCGAGTGACAAAATCGGGTGTATCAGTATTTTATTTTTTTGCCTTTGTCTGCAGGCTTACTATTATTTCACTTTAAGATTGTTCTCATGGGTTTGCCATTGCACCAACCTTCTTTTTCCTTTTTGTATATTTTATGGTCTGTCCTAAGAGTGCATGGGTACTTGCTACCTAATGTTATCTTGAGCTTGTGTTTTTATATAGTGAAGAGTTTTTTCTTCTCTTCCTGATCCTATTATTATTATTAATATTATTAATATATTTCGAATATTATTATTGCTACTGTGATAATGATAAGACTTAAGTGCCAAAAACAGTAGTACACGGATTGTTGTACACCCCCCGCAAAACTGCAAAAATTTAATTATTTTCAGGTGCCGGGATGAAAAGCATGTGTATTGAAAACATTTTCCAAACAATTTTTCCCCGAAGAATAAGATATGCGTAATTAATTTTTTTCCAAACAAACGGGCATCATGGGGCCGAGCCTTCCGTGTGAAGGCAAAATTGCACATGCACGTGTAATGCAATGTTGAGTCTCCTATTCCTTTCTCGACGCTACCGAAAATGAAAAAAAGAGAAGCTTTGTTTAGCCATGGTCGTGCTTTTCTTAGCAATAAAAATGGGCAGACCATGGAGCGGCTTGCGCCTCTTTTTCTGAAAAGTGGAAATCACCAGACCTATGCTATATGCTTACCACCATGTATCCATTGCATTGGTACCATGGAGTGACTTCAGAAGGGACCACGGCTAGTCTAAGCTGCGCATTCCCAGCACGCGCTAGTATCTGCGACTGACCGCAGCGAGTTAGGTTGGAGCGCGCCGTCAAGTTTCGGCGATCGATAGCAAAAGCCTACTGTGCGTAGGCCATAAAGTAAGGAGAGACAAAAGGCTTTCCGAACGGCCGTGGCGATATTGAAGCTTGCATTGTAACTCACATAAACGTGTGAAGGCGAATAGAATCGCTGAACATGCGGCTGATCTCCGGAATGCATAGTATACTCAGTCAACAGGACTGGTGGATTTCTTCGAGGACCTACGACGGCAACTAGCGTACGTCACATTTATGACCCCCCTCCCCCTCCGCCCTTTTTTTAACTCACTGGCACACCTCCGATATTAAAAGACGTCGAGAAAAGGCTGGTGTCTTCCGGTTTTTCTGTTCATGCACATACGTCACTTAACATGGCCGTGGCCCATGTAGTGTTAGTAGGCATCTGATGGTGTTAATAGCAAAGTTAATATGTAAAGAGAAAAAGCTCTGTTATATTAAACAAAACACCTTCCCTAGTTTGCCACGGTCACATAGCGGCGAGGCTCCCGAGTTTTTTATGAGTTGTGTTGCGTTACCAACGAGTGAAATGGAAGGTTAAGGTTGAAAAAAAAGGCTTCGGAAAAAACAAAAGAAAAAGTTGAGAAAATGTTTTGAAATATGGATTGCGATTCCGCGTGCAAATAGAAATAGGTTGAGTTAACGTACTGTTTGTTCAAAGGACGAGAATAACTAGGTGTATTTAGAAAACGCAACCACATGATATATAAAGAGACCATGTCAGATAATAAGCTAAAACCTATTCCTGACGTCAACAAGCGTTGCAGCTCAGGCCAATAGGTCATTAATTAGATTAGGTTACCTAAGCACATTACCACATATAAGAAGGAAATACGACACACGTGAAGAGAAAGGTAGGTGCTAAACGTCCAACTCAAGCCTGTGAAACGACACCAGCACAATGTTAAATGCGAAGCATTTCTTAGCGAACTTTGGCGACATTGAGCGTGTCTATCTATCTATCTATCTATCTATCTATCTATCTATCTATCTATCTATCTATCTATCTATCTATCTATCTATCTATCTATCTATCTATCTATTTAGGTAGCTAGCTAGCTCCTACGACTTTTAGCTCTCATGGCCGTTTCGATAATAGGTATCATACCAAACTTGGTATGGCATAACATGACTGTATGAATAACATATTTGACTAGTCATGACATGAAAAACATGACATGTCTGTCATGATTTATATTTCATGGTCTTGCAGCTCTTACGGTGGTTTCGTTCACATTTCATGTTGCAAAACTGGTTTGGTATGACATGACTGCATGGCTAACAAAAGCGATAGACCCTAATATAAAAAATCATGACATGCGTGTCATAAAAAAACATGACTACATGCCACGCTCATGATGCACTCGCGGCCGCTTCAGTAGCGTCATATATAGCAAATTTGGTATTACAGTACGTGAATATATAACGATGGTATGTGACTGGTCCAAACATGATAATCATGAGATACGTGTCATGTATGACTACATGCCACGCTCATGATGCGCTGGTGGCCGTTTTGCTAGCTTCAGATATGCCAAATTTGGTATTACGTGATATTAATGAATGACGAAGATACGTGACTGGTGAGAACATAATATTCTTGCGATGCGTGTCATGTGTGCGTAGGACTACATGTTACAGTCAAGGCGCCTATACGTTTCGACATGACGCGGTGCGCGTGCTCGCCGGCGTTCATTTCGTCGCTTCACGCCGGCAACACCGGCAACGCCAGGCACCGGTCCTGCCATATACTTGAAGGCGCGTGCAGCGCTGTGTTGCTCTAACGCATGCACGTTTCAGCGCGTCCGGCGTCCCTCCGTCACGAAAGAAGCCAGACGTGGTGTTGTCTGGGAAACGCATCGGCATAGAGTAATGTTACTCAATGGAATCGGGGTGAAATGCAGCGTGTTGCATTTCGCGCCGGTTGCCGTCGGGCCGCGCCGACAGACGCTGGTCGCGCCTGACGTCAGACTATAGAGTGCTCGCGTTTTGCTAATGGAGCGTCACTGTGCCCAGCGTGCGCGCACGTCAATGCTACATTGGAGTATATTGAGCCCTTTATGATGCGCTCGCGGCCGTTTCGCTGGCTCCACATATACCAAATTTGGTGTTACGTGGCGTAAATGGATGAAGAAATGTATGACTGGCGCAAAAAATAATTCTGACACAAGTGTCGTGTTTGTTAAAACATTACAACATACCACAATCACAGCATGCTCGCGGCCGTTTCGCTAGCTCCACATATACTAAATTTAGCATTACGTGACGTGAATAGATGCCGAAAGTAAACGACATATCTTAACATGATAACCATGGCATGCAAATCTTGTACGGCACTATTTAACCTCCACCTCTTAACGTTGTTCTGATTTTAAAGTGACATATCAACATTTCTCATTATTTCTTCGCATATCATCGATTCCTAATGTACGTGGGATCTGCCAATTTTTGGAAAGCTGGAAGTTTAGCGACAACCTTTGTCGTTACGTGTGTGTCGTATTTTCTTCTGATATGTAGTACATCACCAAGACAACGTAAGTACGTTTTCTGAAGAGTTCTCATTTGATATTTCACACAACTATAACAAATTAAACGTCTGTTTTTTTTCCTTGCAGGGGAAACACAGATGATGAAGGACCCTGACGCCCAAGCAATACTGCGTACGGCTACACAGCCGTATCGCGTGCGGCATCGTAGAAACGAAATGAAAACCTGAACAATTTCTTTTCTTCATATCGGTGTAACTATTTACTGCATTACGCTGTTTTAGTGTGAAACTTTTTTTCAAGACTTGTCATTTCTCGGTATTATAGCTGATGTTTTTCGAATCGGTTTGAGCAGCATCACGCTTGAGGTGAGCGTGCAGAAAAACTTTAGCGGCTTAAAAAGTAAGCGAACAAATGCAATTTAGTTTCTTTGTAATGGTAATGTAACAAAAATACTTCATGCACAGAATTTAGATAAATATATTTTGTTTTTGTGCTGGAGTATGAGCAAAAACGTAGTGGATTAACAGCTGAACCGAAATGCTAAAAGATTGATCTTCGGTTCACCGACTTCCACTTCGCGCTTATTATAAACCAATGAGGTTTTACCGTAACACACGTTTGACAGCTTAGACAATAAGTTCATATTAAAACATCTCAGAAAGTCGTTGGAAGGTGAGAGTTTATATAAGAACTTGAAACATTTGCTTTTAAATAGTGGAGATAGGCAGTCCCGCCAAAGAGGAGAATTGGACCTGTGCCTGCCATGTCCAATGCGATTTTTTGGCACATAAAGTATATATATATAAATATATATATATATATTTATATATATATGAATCAAATCGATAAGAGACTTCGAAGCGAATTATCGGAAAACTGTGCATCCTCCTTCCGTCTATTTTCACCAAGACTGTCTGTCTCTCTGTCTATTGCCTAATATTTGTCTATTGTCTATTATTTGTCTATTTATTATGACAGCAAATGTAACGAGGACAATTTCTACATGGTTGTTCCAGTGATCGCCTTGTTTCATTGACTTGGAATTTTGAGGGTGAAGCTCCTAAAGTCGTGGGTCTGTACATGCTAAAGGTTGAAGTTTATTTTGCTTCCAATACAGAAACAATGAGCAGGAGCGAATAGATACAAAGACCTGACAAAAGGCTACCCCTCTTGTTGGCACTCAGCATCAGCGGTACAAATAGCAATACAAAATTCACCACAAAAATTCATATTTAAGATTGTTACATAAATTGTATGCAGATCAAATCCAGAATTGTATATGAAAAAAGTAACATGTAGGTAAGTTAAAGTAATCCGAACAAGTAGCCTGGAATACAAAAAAAAAGTTATGCGCTTGAAACAATAGTAAAATACAGATGATCAAGAATCTGCAGAATAAAATTTTGCACATTCCTTGGTGCTCTATAGTAAACAGTTTCATAGATTTTTTGACAAAGTACAAATATGAAGGCGACTTGGGTGATTTAATAACTGCGTAACTCGGTAGCCTATATGCTGTCTGCCATTAAACTGCTCTGAACTTCGGTGTTACCCTAGTTTCATTGCATAGGAAATACCGAAATTTTGATTCGGATGACTTATCTGTGTAGATTTTGTTTCTTTTTCTATATAAGTTGAGTTGAATAAACTTTATTTGCCCAACGGTTGATGCTGTGCCCAGAGCAAGGCTGCCAGGGACACTTCGTTCAAGGAACATCTTCTGAGGTCCTCGGCGACGTCCTTGGCCCACTGGACGAAATAGCCGATAGTAGTATATCTGGTTAGCTCTCAGCAAAGTGTGCCTCTCTCTGTACGTGACCGCCTAGTTGTGACTCGCTCAGCGGGTGCACACGGATGAATGGACTGAAAGAGAGACAGTACTGTTCGTCCGTCCGTCCGTCCGTCCGTCCGTCTGTCTGTCTGTCTGTCTGTCTGTCCATCCGTCCGTCCGTCCGTCTGTTTGTCTGCCCACATGTCGTTGTCTGTCTGTCCGTCAAATATACGATGTCGTTAACTCTAAAAAACCACTAACGCCATCTAGTGATATTGTCTCCAAGTACACATAAACATAACGCTGTTTATTGATCTATTCGTAAACTAGAGATGGCTACATACTACCATCACTTCTACTATAGAAAGAGAGAACGACTCACAACCTGAGGAGCTTCGCCCCTGAAATTATACGAAGTCGTTAAATATACGAAAAGCACTGACGCCATCTAGTGATAATATTTCCAAGTATATATACACACAACACCGTACAAATAACTACCTATTCATGAACTAGAGGTGGCTACATACTCCCATTACTACTACTACAGAGGAGAGAACGACCCACAACCTGAGAAGCTTCGCCCTTAAAACTTCGACCATATCCCGCTAACGAGAACAGTGTTAGATGCGAATCAGCGGGCACTAACATTTGCACTTACCCAGACTATGCACACTGTTTGCTACCCTGCGCGTAAGGAAGTGCATGAGGGTGTAAAAAAAGGAGCGAGTGAGATTATTTTCCAATACTTATGCAGTAAACGGTTTTCCAGGTAGTCGCGCAGTGCTGTTGCCTTCAAGCACTGCAGCTGAAGTCGTTTTGCTTTTTAGGGCTGATATGTAATGCGACCAGGTATCTTCTTTGAGTTGCCGGTCAACTATTCTACTCAATGCACCCTGGAGAGTACGGATATCTTATTCACATTGAAGATTTCGCACATGATAAGCCGTAAAATGCATGGCCAGGAAATAAATGACAAAGGACACTGCACCGAATTTCACTCAGCAGAATCAGAACAAAGACAAACTTGTTGATTATCCTGTGTGAGAAACTCTACGACTAGTGTAGCACTTTTGTTGCCTCATGGCCCTTCCCATCAGACAGCAGCTTACAGAAAGCCCTCAAAGTAAACTTTCTTAGTAGAAACTTTCTCGTAATTGGTGCTGTCATGATTCGTCCTTTTCTTGCCTCATTAATTACGTCAGAGCAGGCAATATGTGAACCATTTCGCTGGTACGATTTGTCAACGGTAATCAGGGGAACGATGCGTCGGGTGCAGAGAGTCGACGCTGCCATCGCATCAAAATTAATTATTTTCCCACAAACAGGCAACTACAGCAGCACACTGCGTTCACCATTTGTTTTTTCCCTGCTTTTTGTTATATGACTACCATACGCATGTTTCACGGCCTTCATTGTCATTTCACTTCTTCGTGAAAATCGTATTACATCAGCAGAAGTTGCCTAACCCTCATCATGAGTGGGTGTTGTTTGCAGGCATTGTTTACACAAGCATGCAGGAACTAGAGCCGCAACCACCAACAAGCTAGCTGAATTACTACGCAGTAAACAGAAGCGACATGCTCCTCGTGGCTTTACCGAGAGAGCTGGCAGCTTGTGTATAGGTCCCCGAAACGACACTCTCGTTGTATAACCGAGAAACTCACCTTGCCGGCCTGTTGCTACGTACGCGTGCCTAAGGCGACCAATGCACTGGGGAAAGTCATTTCAACATGTTGGTTTTCCCTCATTGTCATGGACATTCGTCGAGAGTGTTTGCGTGCACTCTTTTTATGACGCCCAATCAGCTTGATAGAATGTGAATGTGTCATTGCACAGGAACCATGTAGGTGAGCTGACGTGTGTGTAAAACGTTGTTGGCACAAACTTGAAAGAAGACGATAAAAAAGAGACTGAAAAGCACCCCTTTGTGACAGACTTTCAATAAACCGTAGCTCATTTTCTATGAATAAAAGTCAGCTGCGAGGATGCGCTTTTCTGTAGCACTTTTTTCTTCTTCTTTCAAGTTTGCGCCGAGGATGCTTTACACAGATATTCGCCAACTAGCCAGACCACATACGTTACTGAGCTGACGTCTAAAAATCTTCTTGTGGCAATAAAGTTGCCCTCAGTAATGAAGCAAGAGCTACATAAAGATCCAAAGCATGCGAGCACTGAGGCTAATGAGTGTAGTTTAACGACTGCCTTCGACTCGAGAAATATATAAAAACCAAATATCATTGCTTCATTTATTACATTTGCGATGATGTTTATTAGAACAGAGGAGTCGCAACGAGGTCGTGACGGAAAATGGGCGAACAGCAAGTCTGGCAATGGCGGCACAGGTTCTCGCGCAATCAGAGCACGGGCTTGTCATTGTCTTCCGAAGGCGCATACGCGTTGGTGCGTATGCTCCACTACAATACCCCCGGGGTGAAGGGTAGCCATCCTGGCGACTCAGGGAGTAGGCACAATGAGGGGGTCGTAGTAGGGCTTGAGACGGTCGACGTGTACGGTCTCGCGTCCTCGACGGCGCAAATCTGGTGATTGTGTTAATGGCTCGATGACGTAATTCACCGGGGAGGTCGCGTCAATGACACGGTAGGGACCATGGTACCGGGCCAGAAGTTTAGAAGACAGGCCAGGAACGTGCGGGGGCACCCAAAGCCACACAAGGGAGCCAGCACGAAATGTAGGAGCTATGCGGTGAGCGTCGTCGTGTCGAGTCTTTTGTAGGCCTTGAGCCTCACTTGTCAGAGACCGAGCCAACTGACGGCAGTCTTCAGCGTATCTGGCGACTTCCGAAAGCGGGGAGCACTCAGATGCATCAGGGCGATACGGTAGTATAGTGTCGAGTGGCTGGGAAGGTTCGCGGCCGTACAATAGAAAGAACGGGGAAAAACCGGTAGTCGCTTGCGTCGCGGTGTTATAAGCGAAGGTAACAGAGGGCAATACAGCGTCCCAGTTAGTGTGGTCGGAGGAGGTGTACATCCTCAGCATGTCGCCAAGTGTGCGGTTGAACCGCTCAGTAAGACCATTTGTCTGTGGATGGTATGCGGTAGATTTCCGGTGGATAATGTTGCACTCAGCG
This sequence comes from Rhipicephalus annulatus, assembly GCA_013436015.1. Classification (NCBI taxonomy): domain Eukaryota; kingdom Metazoa; phylum Arthropoda; class Arachnida; order Ixodida; family Ixodidae; genus Rhipicephalus; species Rhipicephalus annulatus. Next base: position 61,392 of record WOVY01003452.1, read on the forward strand.
AGGATAGCTTGGATGACCTCCGACAGGAACACTCGACCCCTATCACTGAGTAATTCCCGCGGAGCACCATGGCGTAGAATGAAGCTGCGGAGAATGAAGAGTGCAACTTCGTGGGCGGTCGCTGCCGGTAGAGCTGCAGTCTCGGCGTAGCGTGTCAGATGATCGACTCCGACAATAATCCACCGGTTTCCAGAGATACTATATGGGAGGGGGCCATAGAGGTCTATACCCATGCGGTCGAATGGGCGAGCCGGGCACGGGAGCGGCTGTAACATGCCAGTAAGGTGCCGCGGAGGTGTCTTGTTCTGTTGGCAAGTGGTGCAAGACTGAACGTATTTCTGCACAAAGCGATACATTCATCGCCAGTAATAGCGTTGGCGCAGCCTTTCGTAGGTTTTCAGGACACCTGCGTGAGCACTTTGGGGATCTGCATGGAAATTCATGCAGATGTCAAAGCGCATATGAGTTGGGACAGCAAGGAGCCACTTCCGACCACAAGGCATGTAGTTACGGCGGTACAGAATGTTGTCTCGTAAGGAAAAGTGGGCTGCTTGCCGGCGTAGCGCTCTCGTGGAAGGGACAGCAGACGGATCGGTAAGGTAGTCGACTAACAAGGCAAGGTGTGGGTCTTTACGCTGCTCCGAAAGCATGTCAGTCGTGTCGAGTGGTGACAAGGTGGTAAAAGGGGGAGACAGAGAAGCCACATCTGGTGTTAATGGCGATCGCGAAAGTGCATCGGCATCCGCATGCTTGCGACCGGAACGATATACGACACGGATGTCGTATTCTTGCAATCGAAGTGCCCAACGCCCCAGGCGTCCGGACGGGTCTTTCAAGGTGGACAGCCAACATAGAGCGTGGTGGTCTGTGACCACGTCGAAAGGGTGGCCGTAAAGGTACGGGCGAAACTTCGTCAACGCCCAGATTATGGCCAAACACTCCTTCTCTGTCACGGAGTAATTCAATTCAGCCTTCTTGAGAGCGCGACTTGCATAGGCGACTACGTATTCAGCTTGGGTGCCTTTCCGTTGTGCCAAAACTGCACCAAGACCGATGCCACTTGCATCGGTGTGAATTTCTGTGGCCGCAGCAGGGTCGAAGTGACGAAGAATAGGTGGTGAGGTCAGCAGGCGGCGCAGCTGGCGAAATGCGTCGTCACATGCAGGTGACCATGCAGATATGCCTTTGCTGTTGGAGAGCAGACTCGTGAGAGGTGCGATGATGGACGCGAAGTTGCGCACGAAGCGACGAAAGTAGGAGCAGAGACCGACGAAACTTCTGAGGGCTTTCAGTGATGTGGGCAACGGAAAGTCAGCGACAGCTCGAAGCTTATCGGGATCCGGAAGAACACCGTCTCTGGTGATGACATGTCCCAAGATGGTTAGTTTTTGGGCTGCGAAGTGGCACTTCTTGGAGTTAAGTTGTAGGCCTGCAGAAGTTAGACACGTCAGAATCTCGTGGAGGCGAGCAAGATGTGTCGGGAAATCAGATGAAAAGACTACGATGTCGTCCAGGTAACATAAGCAGGTTTTCCACTTGTGGGCACGCAAGATGGTGTCGATCATGCGCTCAAATGTGGCAGGCGCGTTGCAGAGCCCAAATGGCATGACTTTGAACTCATATAGGCCATCCGGCGTTACAAAGGCTGTTTTAGGGCGATCACATTCAGCCATTGGCACCTGCCAATACCCACAACGCAGATCCAAAGATGTAAAGTACTCGGCGCCTTGTAAACAGTCAAGAGCATCGTCTATTCGTGGTAGCGGGTAGACATCTTTTTTCGTAATATTGTTTAAGCGGCGATAGTCCACGCAAAATCGTACGGTGCCATCTTTTTTCTTGACCAAAACCACAGGTGATGACCAAGCGCTTTGAGAAGGCTGTATGACTCCACGTTTAAGCATGTCATCTACTTGCTCCGTAATGACGCGGCGCTCTTCGGCGGAAACGCGGTAAGGACGCTGTCGCAGAGGCGAATGTGAGCCGGTGTCAATAGTGTCACGGGGTCGTGACGTGGCCGAAGACAGGAGACTTCGTGTTAGGATTTAACTGTTTATTTGGGCGAACCTGTGCCCGGTAAACTGAAAGTCCAATTACAGCAGCAGTCTCGCACAGATAGCAGTCTCGGACTGATAGCGGCGAACGGAGCGTCGGCCTTCGATCAACAACTGACAAGCGGCGAAGCGCGTCGGCATTTATACTCTTGCCGTCGAATGTTCTGGCGTTATCGTTGGCGGTGGCGTAGGTTCCAGAACAATCTGTACCGTTCGCACAGTGGGTGTGATCTTATCGAAATGATCTACTACAGTCCGGAACCTTCTAGAAAACTGCAGGCGCGGTTTGCGCCGAGAATCGTGCGGTGTTTTCGGACGATAACAAGAACTTGGGAAATGGAACGTGGCATTGCCCCCCTCTGAAAAAAAGGCATCGTCCCGATGCTTTAACTAAAGATGAAAGTACAATAATAATGCAATAAAGTACAATGAATAAATTACGATACCACAATAATACAAAAAAACACTAGTTCAGTTTGTTAACGCGCATGAAACGGCTTGAGGCGCGCGACATGGACGACTTCAGGTCGCGATCGGCGTCGTTGAGAGTTCGTGATGCCGTCGGGAACAACCTCGTAATCAAGTGGGCCGAGCCGTCGAACCACCCTGTACGGTCCGAAGTACCGTCGCAGAAGCTTTTCACTTAGTCCACGTCGGCGTATCGGCGTCCACACCCAAACACGTTCACCGGGCTGGTATTCCACGAAGCGTCGTCGAAGGTTGTAACGGTGGCTGTCGGTCGTCTGTTGATTCTTGATACGGAGAAGCGCAAGTTGTCGGGCTTCTTCGGCGCGTTGAAGGTACTCGCTCACATCGAGGTTTTCTTCGTCGGTGACGTTGGGTAACATGGCATCGAGCGTCGTTGCCGGGCTCCTTCCGTAGACCAATTTGTATGGCGATATCTGCGTCGTCTCCTGCACCGCCGTGTTGTATGCGAAGGTCACATACGGAAGAATGGCGTCCCACGTCTTGTGTTCGACATCGACGTACATTGACAGCATGTCGGCGATCGTCTTGTTAAGCCGCTCGGTGAGGCCGTTGGTCTGTGGGTGGTACGCTGTCGTCCGGCGGTGGTTTGTTTGGCTGTATGTCAAGATTGCTTGAGTTAAGTCGGCAGTGAATGCCGTTCCTCTGTCGGTGATAAGGACCTCTGGGGCGCCATGACGTAGGACGATATTTTCGACGAAGAATTTAGCTACTTCGGATGCACTGCCTTTTGGCAGGGCTTTTGTCTCGGCGTAGCGGGTGAGGTAGTCGGTAGCTACCACGATCCACTTGTTTCCGAAAGCCGACGTCGGGAACGGCCCCAGTAGGTCCATACCAATCTGCTGGAAAGGTCGGCAAGGTGGATCAATTGGCCGCAGAAGTCCCGCTGGCCTTGTCGGCGGTGTCTTGCGTCGCTGACAGTCCCGGCATGTTCTCACATAACGAGTGACGTCGGTGGTAAGACGTGGCCAGTAGTACCTTTCTTGTATCCTCGCGAGTGTGCGAGAAACACCGAGGTGCCCTGCCGTCGGATCGTCGTGCAGGGCCTGCAGGAGTTCTGGTCGCAGAGCTGAAGGCACCACAAGGAGGTACTTAGCTCGAAGCGGTGAAAAGTTTTTCTTTTGTAGAAGACCGTTTCGTAGAAAGAACGACGCAAGTGCACGCTTGAATACCTTCGGGACTTCGGCGGTGCTGCCTTCGAGGTATTCTATTAGGGCCTTAAGTTCCGGGTCGGCCCGCTGTCGTTCAGCGAAGTCGTCGGTAGTTATCGTTCCCAAGAAGTACTCGTCATCCGGGTCGTCGGGTAGCGGTTGGTCGACAGGCGCACGAGACAGACAGTCGGCGTCACAGTGTTTTTTGCCGGACTTGTAAATGACAGTAATGTCATACTCTTGAAGTTTCAAGCTCCATCGTGCGAGGCGACCTGAAGGGTCCTTCAAGGTGGCTAGCCAACACAAGGCGTGGTGGTCGCTCACAACTTTGAAGGGCCTGCCGTAGAGGTAGGGGCGAAATTTCGACGTAGCCCAGATGATGGCGAGGCACTCCTTTTCTGTTGTGGAATAATTTGCTTCTGCTTTGGATAGCGATCGGCTGGCGTAACTAATAACCCTTTCAAGTCCGTCAGCCCTCTGCACAAGAACGGCGCCAAGACCTACGCTGCTTGCGTCAGTATGTATTTCTGTCTCGGCGAATTCGTCGTAATGGGCAAGTAACGGAGGCGTCTGGAGGCGATGTTTAAGCTCCTGGAAAGCGTGTTCCTGTGGCGTTTCCCACTTGAACTCCACGTCGGCCTTGGTAAGGTTAGTGAGAGGATCGGCGATGCGGGCGAAGTTTTTCACGAACCGCCTATAATAGGCGCACAGGCCCAGAAATCGGCGCACGGCTTTCTTGTCAGTGGGCGGCGGGAAGTCGGCGATGGCGGCTGTTTTCCGTGGATCGGGACGAACTCCAGACTTGCTGATAACGTGCCCCAGAAACAAGAGCTCCTCATACGCAAATCTGCACTTTTCTGGCTTCAGTGTGAGTCCGGAAGTCTTGATGGCTTGAAGTACAGCTTCAAGGCGCCGAAGATGCTCGTCGAAACTCGAGGAAAACACGACGACGTCGTCCAAGTACACAAGGCAAGTCTGCCACTTCAATCCTGCCAGTACTGTATCCATAACGCGTTGAAACGTTGCAGGCGCTGAGCAAAGGCCGAAGGGCATCACCTTAAACTCGAAGAGGCCGTCCGGTGTTATAAACGCTGTCTTCTCTCGGTCTCTTTCGTCGACTTCAATTTGCCAATAGCCAGTCTTGAGGTCCATTGACGAAAAGTACTTGTCGTTATGGAGCCGATCAAGTGCGTCGTCTATTCGTGGGAGGGGATACACGTCCTTTCTTGTGATTTTGTTCAGGCGGCGATAATCGACGCAGAAACGTAGGGTCCCATCCTTTTTCTTCACTAACACCACGGGGGATGCCCATGGACTCTTGGACGGCTGGATAATGTCATCCCGCAGCATTTCATCAACTTGTCTCTTCATGGCCTCACGTTCTCGCGTCGAAACCCTGTATGGACTCTGACGGAGTGGTCTGGCATTTTCTTCGGTTATGATGCGATGTTTCGTGATTGGGGTCTGCCGAATTTTCGATGACGACGAAAAGCAATCTTCATATTGCAGGAGCAGGGCCTTGAGCTGTTCTTGCTTATCGTTCGGAAGTCTGGGATTGACGTCGAAAGCTATGGGAGGGGCTTGGTTCCTCTGAGCAGGTTCCGCAGAATCGGCAAGGGCGAAAGCACTGGGGGCTTCGACAATTTCTTCGATGTATGCGACCGTTGTTCCTTTGTTCACATGTTTGTACTCATTGCTGAAATTCGTGAGCAAAACCGTTGCTTTGCCTCCCCGCAGCTCTGCAATTCCTCTTGCGACGCAAATATTTCGGGTGACCAACAGATGCTGACTGCCTTCAACGACGCCTTCCAAGTCAGGTGATTTAGGAGCGCCGACTGAAATAATGACGCTTGAGCGAGGCGGAATGGTGACTTGTTCTTCCAGCACATTCAAGGCATGGTGTCCTGACGGCGTGCGCGGCGGTAGTGCTTCTTCTGTGGATAACGTTATCGACTTTGTTTTAGGTCTTCTGTGGATAACGTTATCGACTTTGTTTTTTTGGGATCGTTACCCAGCACCTCCACCAGATGTCACGGGGTCGTGACGTGGCCGAAGACAGGAGACTTCGTGTTAGGATTTAACTGTTTATTTGGGCGAACCTGTGCCCGGTAAACTGAAAGTCCAATTACAGCAGCAGTCTCGCACAGATAGCAGTCTCGGACTGATAGCGGCGAACGGAGCGTCGGCCTTCGATCAACAACTGACAAGCGGCGAAGCGCGTCGGCATTTATACTCTTGCCGTCGAATGTTCTAGCGTTATCGCTGGCGGTGGCGTAGGTTCCAGAACAATCTGTACCGTTCGCACAGTGGGCGTGATCTTATCGAAATGATCTACTACAGTCCGGAACCTTCTAGAAAACTGCAGGCGCGGTTTGCGCCGAGAATCGTGCGGTGTTTTCGGACGATAACAAAAACTTGGGAAATGGAACGTGGCAATAGTATGAGCGATAGTGGTGGTGCGGCCCAAAGCAGGTTCTTGAAAGTCGAAAAAAGAACGAAACTTGTTAAGGAGAGCAACAAGTTGGCGGCGATGCGAGAGGGGAAGGTCTGCGTCAATAGCATTGTCGAAGTCTGACGAACTTGATGACTCAGACGCATGAGTGATTGCAGCAATGTGACATGGCGTTTCGTCGGGAAGAATAATATCATCGATATGGTCGACAGGTTGCACATATCCTAACGTTTCACCACGAAGTAAGCCAATGGGGTAGTTGCAGTGGTTGGTGACCAGCATTACGGTTAAACCAGACGCAATTGTAAGAACAGCAAACGGGAGAACGATGCCCTTGCGTTCAGTAAAAACCGGAGATGGCGTAAACACCACCGTGCCGTCAGGTTGCGCCAGACATGAAAGGCTAATAGGGACCGAAGCTTCAGGAGGCAAGGTGACGTCGTCATCAGCGATGACTTAGCAGAGCAGAGGAGAGCGGTCGGGTGGTGGAAATTCACATGTTGGCACAAGGGACACTTCGGCACGGGAACAATCGATGATAGCTTCATGAGGTGATAAGAAATCCCAACCCAGGATAAGGTCATGAGAGCAAGATGGTAGAACAAAAAACTGTACGACGCACAAAACGTCTCGGATGACGACGCGCGCCGTACACACAGCCGAGGGATGAATGCGTTGCGCGCTAGCCGTGGACAGCACCAAGCCACTGAGAGATGTGGTCACTTTCTTCAATTTCCTACAAAAGTTTGCGTTCATCACAGAAACGGCGGCCCCGGTATCAATTAAAGCTAATGTGGCGACTCCCTCAACATCGACATCAACAACATTTTGCGGCGAAAATGGAGGCCTTGGGAATTGCGCACAAGTTGCAGTTCTTGCCTCCGGAACTGCACTGATTAGTTTTCCTCCTCAGAAGGTGGTCGACGACGCATAGGCGATGGCGACCGGCGACGAGGGGATGGGAAACGAGCAGTCGATGGGCGGGGATCCGAGTCTGAGTGCTTCTGTTCATATGCAGACGTGGTGGTCTGCTGCGGTGCGTAGGTAGGAGCTCCGAAGTATGCGTGTGCAGGCGTGGGACGGCGGCGGCAGAAGCGTGCAATGTGGCCAGCGATGCCACACGCGAAGCAGATGGGACGATTGTCTCGGGTGCGCCACTCATTAGATGGACGGAAAAAGCGAGGTGGGGGCCTGTAGACGGGAAGCGAGGCCGTAGGAGGTGGAGCCGATAAGGCGACTGGATGCGGTGGGGGCCGCGCGACCACAGCTGCGTAGCTGAGAGGTGAAGGCGGCGCAGTTGGTGCGTAGCCAGCAGTTGAGAGATCAGATGGCACCGAAGTGCACGGGTAAAAGGCCGGCACTGTAGGGAGTGCATTGCAAATTTCAGTGCGTATGGCCTGCTGCATATTCGAAGGGAGGCTTGTCGTGGGCGCGTCACTATGCGGCAGCAGGGAAAGCTGTCGGGCGACTTCCTCCCTGATGAAGTCTTTAATCTGGTTCGACAGAGTTCCTTGGTGAACGTTGCCATTGGCGAGTGCTACGGCCGAGATCGAATCTGGTGATCGGACACTCTGTCAGGCGATGGAACGCTGACGACGCAATTCATCGAAGCTCTGGCACAGGCTTACGAGGACTGCCACCGTGGTCGGGCTCTTCGCCAGCAACATCTGGAATGCGCCATCCTCGATACCTTTGAGAATATGTCGAATTTTCTCTTCTTCAGGCATGGATGAGTTCACGCCTGCAGAGGTCGAGCACATCCTCAATATAGCTAGTAAAGGTCTCACCAGGTTGCTGGGCTCGGTGGCGCAGACGCTGGTCAGCGCGGAGCTTGCGGACCTCTGGTCGGCCGAACGCTTCGGTCACGAGGGTCTTGAAGGTGGACCAGCTGGCGATGGCGGTTTCGCGGTTGGTGAACCATAGCTTGGCGACGTCAGCCAAGTAAAAGATGACATAGGCAAGCTTAGAGTCGTTGTCCCATTTGTTGCTGGCACTCACGCGTTCGTACAAGGAGAGCCAGTCTTCGACGGCTTGCTCACCACTGCCGCTGAAGATTGGTGGGTCCCGCTGACGGGTAGCACCGGGGCAGGTCGACGGGGCAGCCGATGGTGCTGGCTGTGCTGGGATGGGCTGGTTGGCGACTGCGTCAGTCATGTTGTACGGTAGTCTTTCGGCCAACTTGCGAGAGCGGAGCTCCAGGTCTGCTTAGGGATCTCAGCAGCCTCCACCAAATGCGATGATGTTTATTAGAACAGAGGAGTCGCAACGAGGTCGTGACGGAAAATGGGCGAACAGCAAGTCTGGCAAAGGCGGCACAGGTTCTCGCGCAATCAGAGCACGGGCTTGTCGTTGTCTTCCGAAGGCGCATACGCGTTGGTGCGTATGCTCCACTACACATTAAACTATTTTAAGGTGCCCACAACGCGTGCAAGTCAGATAGATGTATTTGCATTGCAATACACGATATCGTTTCGTGTTGTCGGTAGCGTGAGAATGTCGCATCTTTTTATGTGCGCCCCAAACATCTTCAGGAGGAAAGGTGAACGCAGGAAGGAAGATCACATGATAAATCTTATCAAGTGATAAGGCAGCACCCCTATTGGTCGGTACGCTTTTGTTGCACTCGGCACGGTAAGGTCAGGGGCGGCAACGGAGGAGTAGAATGGCTTGCGAGGCCAGCTGAACCACCTGGCGCGCCGTCCTACTCATTTTCATTCTTCCGTGGGATTCATCGCCTTCTGGTTTTTATGGCTCGTAGATTGATGGTATTTGAACTAAACTGTCTTAATAGACTCTCTTCTATTGTTGTCGTGGTCGTAGTAGTAGTAGTGGTAGTGGTAGTAGTAGTAGTAGTAGTAGTAGTAGTAGTAGTCAGGCTGGTAACCTGACCAGAGGGGAAGAAATTGGCTGCGCATCTGAGCGCTTCGCTGGAAATCTCGTCAAAAGACGATGGCCTTGTGTCGACCAAGCAGCCATTTATGTTTTTCGTTGCCTCACACAGCGCCACCTGTGTGGTGAATCGGCCACGTTTGGTTGACATTGATAAAAGAGAGGTGGCGTGGCCTAATGCATGGACTCCATCTTGCCGCACCGCCTGGGAACATGACCTTGTGCAGAACACAGTGCAACTGCGTGTTGGCAGCACCATGTCGTCGGCAGAGAGCTTTTTTAGTGCATAGCGTCGCGTTTTCACTTCAGCGTTAGAAACACTATTGTCTTTAGAATAATAGAATAACGTATCTGTACTTTGTAGTAAAGAAATCCACCGCTGGATACTTCCGCAATTATGTTGAACATCAGATATTTTAGCAGTTGCCTGTTGATCGACAACACTCACAAGTAAGAGCACAACCACTAGTTCCGGATCGCTGGGCGTTCAGCAAGTGCTTAAGATTTGGCCGGTTTGCTTAATCGTGGCACATACAGACAGGTAGCTGAACAGACCGAAATTAATGTGTTCAAATATCACAAAAAGGCTCGCGTTTATAAAACATGTATAAACGATAGTCATCATGCCCGAAGCAATGATGACTATGTCTAATTATGATGACATTTGTGCTTAAAATGGTGATGTGTAGGAGCACGTGATTTTACCAACCACTCATATTTACTGAAGGCCGCACAGATTCGCGGTCCGGCGGTTCTCAAGGAATGAAAATTGCTGAATTTTCCCCTTTTGTAGATTTTCCTGTAAGAAGGAAGTCTTAACTGAAGTATAGGCAAGGTAATATAAGCATTAGACAGTAATATAAAACTTTTCCTTTTTTGCTTTGTGGCAACCACGTCACTATTCCTTCAATAACGGGTGCGCTAACAGCAACCTTCTATTTTTCGTTTCACTCAACTTCGAAACTTAGACAAACCTTGCCCACGATGGCTTGTCATATGTAGACAAGGACAGTTGTACGCGTCGCTAATGCGGCGCAGTTTTTTAGGGGCGAAGCTCCTTATGGCGTGGCTTGTGCATCCCTCGTTGTAGAGCGTAACCACCGGTGGCACATACCCGAAAGAGCAGTTCTTAGAATGTTCGCTGGATGGCGGTACTTTATATGATGAATACATGATTGAAAGATGTGAAATGGTGGTACTTGGAGAGTTCACTAGATAGACGGACGGATGGATGCACATGCAGATGGACGGACCGGCTTATGAACGCACGGACGAGGTTTGGACGCATGGACAAATGGACAGACAGAGGGATGCCCGCACGAATGACGAACGAACGGACGGCCGGAAGAACGGGCGCATGGACACACCAACGGTCACACGGATAGATAGCTACACGCACGGACGGATGGACAGATGGAAGCAAGAACAAATGGACGGACGGAAGTACGGCGTCCTGACGAACGCTCCGCCCCACCAATTATCATTCACTCCATGGATATGCTGTGATGTTTTATTTTAACATTCAATGGCGATTCTGACACCCGCTGAACTGACACTTCACGTCGGAGCACACATTCACGTGGATCCATTACCCTAGAAGCTTTTTCTTTATAGCCTAGAAAAGTTGGCGAGTGTAAAGCATTACCACTCGTTTACATTGTATATTGAGGCACATCACTGACGTAAAGGTACAATTATCATCTATTCAACGCACATCGACCCCATTTCTAATCGTTTAGGTTCGAAAGCATCATTGAAAGAAGGGCTGTGTTAGAGGAGTCTGTTGCAACCTGTTAAAAGTAAAACTTGCAAGGCAAGAAAAAGAACAGAGATAATCAACGCCAGCCCTATTTTGCCCAAAAACTGCCCTGAGAGTTGTCAGAAAAAGTGAAAATGATTGAGGCAGCCTAAAACGCTCTTGTCTATGCCACGCTCTTGTCTATGCCAGTATACTATAGTAATCAAAATTAAAAAAAAATTGGCAGCATATCCACAGAGTGAATGATGGATAGTGGGGCGAAGCATTCGTCCGTCCATTCGTTCTTGCTTCTGTCCGTCCATGCGTCCGTCTGTGCGACCGTCCATGCGTCCATCCGCCCGTCCGTGCGTGCGTCTGTTCGTGCGTCCGTCCCTGCGTTCGTTCATGCATCCGCCCCTGCGTCCGTTCATGCGTCCATCCATGCATCTGTCTGTGTGTCCGTTCGTCCATCTATTCAACACTCTTAGTACCACCATCTCGCATTTTTTTATCATATATTCCCATATAGAAGCACCGCCATCCAGCGGACATTCCAAAGACTAAAGGAGAGGTGGCACACGCATTTTTTCTTACGGCTTGCGCTTCGTGTCTACTTCCTACCTTCAACCACCTAGAGTTCAAGGTATATACTAGTTCACTGTATTCATGGCACTGCGCTCAATGCTCGCTAAAGCGTTCTAAAACCAAGGAGGTTATGCCCAGCGAGTATAACGTAGCAACCTTTTCCTGTCAGATAGTGCTCAATGTACTTGCCAATGGCTGCTAATGGGAAATGAGAGAGAGGAGAAATTGGCTTTTACTTTCTTACGGCTTGCGCTTCGTATCTACTTCACACCTTTAACCACCTCGAGTTCATGGTATATACTAGTTTATTGTATTCATGCCACTGCGGCTCAAGGCTCGCTAAATCTTTCTAAAACTAAGGAGGTTACACCCAGCGAGTACAACGTAGCAAACCTTTCTTGTCAGATAGTGCTCAATGTACATGCTAATGGCTGTAATGGGAATTGCAGCGTGCGCGTTAACTAAAAGCCGAATGCTCCTGTCTCTCATTCCCCATTAGCAACCATTGTCATGTACATTGAGCACTATTTCTTATTGTTCAACAACGCACAGAAGAAATATCTCACCGGCACCACTTTGGCGGTCAAAATGTTACCGTTGTTACATACCACAACAGCTACGAGGGACGAATGGGTGTTGCTATAAGAAGCTTCGCCCATAAAAAGAGAAAGAAAGCCCACCGAGTCATATTTACAAGCGCTAGTTTTCGGCAAACACGTCAGCGAATAGTCAACAGCAAGAATTCTCTCTCAATCACTTCTTGGGCTGTTGCTAACATAATACGTGGTAAAGACTTGGGTGCATTTGCTTCATTACACTTGCATCAGGGTACGGAAAGGCTAGCACGAGCAGCAAACAAGTTTAGTGGAACGATGAATGGCCTTCAAGCGATAGTTGCCGAAAAAAAAAAACAAATTGGCAGATCCCACGTACAGTGGGAATCGAGAATATGCGAAGCACGAATGAGAATTGTTGAGTTGGAGGTAAACAACGCCGTGCATGACTTTCGTGCCATGATTATCATGTTCAGATGTGTTGTTTATCTTAGACATCTATTCACGTCACGTGATACCAAATTTAGTATGTGTGGAGCTAGCGAAACGGCCGTGAGCATGCTATGAGCGTGGTATGTTGCAATGTTCTTACATCACACGCGTGTCAGGATTATCATGTTTGCGCCAGTCATCTATTTCATCATTCATTGCGTCACGTAACAGCAAATTTAGTATATGTGGCGCCAGCAAAACGGCAAAAAGCGCATCATGAAGGGCCTAATATACTTCAATGTAGCGTTGACGCGCGCGCACGCTGGGCACAGTGACGCTACGTTAGCAAAACGCGAGAACCCTATAGACTGACTGACTCCAAGCGCGACCAGCGTTCGTCGGCGTGGCCCCATGGCAACCGGCGTGAAATCCAACATGCTGCATTTCGCAACAATGCGTTACCCAGACAACGCTGCTTCTCCCTCGTTTCGTGACTGAGGGACACCGGACGCGCTGCAACGCGCATGCGTCAAAGTGGCGCAGCGCGTGCCTGCGAGTATATGGGAGGACCGGCGCCTGGCGTGGCACACGACGAAATGAACGCCGGTGAGCATGCCCACCCCGTCAAGTCGAAATCCACTGGCGCCTTGACTGTAACATGTAGTCATGTTCTCAGAAGAGAAGCATCTCATGCTTATCATGTTTGAACCAGTCATATACATTCGTCATCCATTGGCGTCACGTAATACCAAATTTAGCATATGCGAAGCTAGCGAACGGCCGCGAGGGCATAATGAGCGTAGCATGTAGTCATGTCGTTACATGACACGCATCTCATGTTTATCATGTCTGCACCAATATCATACCTTCGTCATCAATTCACGTCCCGTAATACCAAATTTGGTATAAATGAAGCTAGTGAAACGGCCGCCAGCGCATCAGGAGCGTGGCATGTAGTCATGTTCTTACATGACACGCATGTCTGAATTTTCATGTCAAGGTCTGCCGCTTGTGTTCGCCATTCAATCATGCCATACCATACCAGTTTCGCAACATGCCATGTAAACGAAACCACTGCAAGAGCAGCAGGAGTATGAAATGTAAATCTTGACATTGATGACATACATGTCGTGATTTTCATGTTATGACTAGTCAAATATGTTCTTCATACAGTCATGTTATGCCATACCAAGTTTGGTACCAATACCATTATCGAAACGGCCAGGAGACCTGAAAGTTATAGGTGGTTAGATAGATAGATAGATAGATAGATAGATAGATAGATAGATAGATAGATAGATAGATAGATAGATAGATAGATAGATAGATAGATAGATAGATAGATAGATAGATACGCTCGAAGTCACCGAAGTTCGCTAAGAAATGTTTCGCGTTTAATAAACTTCAGCGAACAGTCAACAGCGCAAACTCTCTCGCAATCACATCATGGGCTGTTGCTAACATATTGCGCGGTAAACACTTGGGTGCTTTTGCTTCATAACGCTTGCATCAGGGGACGGAAAGGCTGGCCCGAGCAGCAAACACGTTTAGTGGGACGATGTATGGCCTTCAAGCAATAGTTTCCGAAAAACACTTCTGCGAACAGTCAACAGCACGAACTGTCTCGCAATCACGTCTCAGGCTGCGTCCAACATGTTGAGCGGTAAACAGGTAAGTGCATTTTCTTCATCAAACTTGCGTCGGGGGACGGAAAAGCTGGCGCGAGAAGCAAATAAGTAAGGTGGGACGCATTATGGCTTTAGCTTTTAGCGTGCTCACAGTTCGACGACAGCCAATGTCTGGTTATGCATTCATGGGCTCGAGAGATTCCTTTTTGTTAATTATTAATTTGTTCCTTGCCCTAAAGGCTCAGCATTCATATATGTGGAGGCAACTTGTTTTTGCCAGTTCCTCACAACAGCTGCTTGACATCGAGCGGCCATGCTAGTGGGAAGAAAAGTGGAAGATGCGTGGGGCATAGAATCAATTGAACGTTCTGCATAGTCAACGTGTCCTGCCTTAATCCCAATGTTCTAGATATGACTGCAGCCGATCACTTTGACCAAGCCACTACATCGCTCAAGGAAATGCTCGACGCACCGCCTTCAAGGACCGAGTTCATAAGTATTTTTTCATTTGCCTAAAATAAACAATTAAAAACAAACCACTCGTGCATTTTGAGGCTAAAACTCATCGGTATGTGAAATCGACCATTACTAGATCCAATATAACTAAATATTTCTTGAAATACTAAAATAAGTTATCAACAAAGCTTCTAAAACTTCATTTTTTCTCAGGGCCGCTACGAGGGCCTAAGAAATATATTATTGAGCAAAACTTTGAGGTTTACGAAAAGGGCATCCTAATGCGCGCCTGAAGGAATGGCAGGTACTACTTCCGAAGCCAGTCTCAAGTGACGTGTGTAAGAACTTTATCTGACATTTTATAACTTTATTGAAGTCCCAAGGTACTGATACTTCGGGAAGCCGCATGCCTCTATGAAAAAGCTGGTGGCTCTACCAGTGATGGGAACGGAAGTTCCGTGGCAATTTCACGGGCCCTCGGGACGGGATGGAGTTGTGTGTGAGGAAAATCCTCCTAGTGCCCCTTCGAGATGGATGAATAGGAATTAAGGACTGAACACAGCCAGAGCTTGTGATTCAAAGTACTTAGTCATGGCCGGTTAAGAGCAAGACTTCGAATGGTCGGGCTTTATTATATTAAGCGATCGAGGAATCGCATACGAACACGCTTGCAAAAGTCGAAGCTTGCCACAGCCTGAGAGCAGAAGGAGCGGGGATTTTTTTTTTGGCAGATGGCAGTGGGAAACAATTTTGTGACGGGCATATAATAGATAATTATAGCTGACGTCGTTACGAGCCTAACTTCATGTTGGCACCGTACGTGAAATCGCGTCCGATGATACGAGCCCTGAAGCTAGCGAAACGACCGCGAGCGCATCATGAGCGCGGCATGTAGTCATGTTTTTATAGGACACACATGTCATGATTATCATGTTTGCACTAGTCATACACCTTTGTCATTCGATGCATCATGAAACACCTAATTTGATTTATTTATTTATTGATTGATTGATTGATTGATATGTGGGATTTAACGTCCCGAAACCACCATATGTATACGAGAGACGCCGTAGTAGAGGGCTCCGGATATTTCGACCACCTGGAGTTCTTTAACGTGCACTCAAATCTGAGCACAAGGGCTTACAACATTTCCACCTCCATCGGAAAGGCAGCCGCAGCAGCTGGGATTCAATACCGCGACCTGCCAAAATACCATATTTGGTATATGTAAAACTATCAATATGAGCGCGAGCATACTATGAGCGTAGCTTGTTGTAATGTTTCACATGACACGCATGGTTGTTTTACATGACACACATAGTTACATCATTGTCATGTTTGGCAGGGTCAGTTGCCTTCGCCGCCCGTTCACGTGACGTAATGCCAAATTTGGTATATGCGAAGCTTGCAAAACAGCCGCGGGCGCATTATAAGCGTGGCATGTAGTCATGTTCTTACATGACGCGCTTCTAATAATTATAACGCTTGCGCCAGACATGTACCTTCATCGTCCATTCACGTTCACAGTACCGAATTTGGTATATTTGATTCTAGCGGAATGGCCGTGAGTTGACCATGAGCGTGACATGTAGTCATGACTTACATAACATGTATGCCATGATTTAAACGTTATGGCCTGTCACTTATGTTCGCCATGTAGTCATGTCTCACCATAACAGCTTTGCGATATGTCATGTGAACGAATTCAGCACAAGAGCAGCAAGACTAATAAAAGTAAATCATGACATTCATGACATACGTGTCACGACTTTCATGTAAAGACTAGCCACTTATGCTCTTCATACAGTCATGTAATGCCATACCAATTTTGCTATCGATACCACAATCCAAACGGCCTGGAGAGCTAAAAGTCGCATGCGGATAGATAGATAGATAGATAGATAGATAGATAGATAGATAGATAGATAGATAGATAGATAGATCTGAGGGCATTGCCCTCTTGGAGACCCTATCTTAGATTAGTAACGTGGGATACAAGTCTTAGTACATCACTTGCCTCTGCAGTGAGCATGTTTTAGCCTTCGAGTTAGAGCACCAGCATCGATACTATGCATTTTATCAGCACGTGCGCATACCCGAATGAACACCTTTGCATTCATTTGAAGCATACTCAGGTACTAATATTATATAGAGTTTTACGCGTCAAAACTGTGATACCATGACGAGGCACTTCTTAGCGATATGCATGCCATCTATGCTCCGGAAGTTTCGGCCATCTGGGGTTTAACGAGCACTGCAAACGCACAGGGCCCGGGCCTCTAGCACGTTTCGCCTACAACAAAATGCGACCGAACTCGTGACCGTCTGGCCAGTAGCCGAGAAAGCATGCATTGTTTGTGAATTCATATTTCTCAGGAGGACAACACTGTACAATTTGTACACTGTTTATTATTATTATTATTATTATTAATATTATTATTATTATTATTATATTAATATTAATATTATTATTAATATTATTTTATTATTATTATTATTATTATTATTATTATTATTATTATTATCGGAGCCGACCACTTTGTAATACTGATAAAAGTTCTGAATAATGTTGAATGAAGGGTATGCTTTGTCTCCACCCGTCTTGTGGCGACAAAACATACCCAGAAAAGATAATGAGCATGTTTAATTCCTTTTTAGGTCAGTTTTATTGAGACATGTGAACTCTATTTAATATTGATGTACTTTTTCTGAAGAGTCGATGAGCAAAAAAAGAGTTTACGCGTGTGTTTAAAGAGAGTCGTCACACAAGCATTTTGTTAGCACTGGCTGACAAAAGCAAGCGATACTTTTCTTCTTAGACTGTAAAGAACTCACCTGAAAGCACTGACCACTATTGATTGCAAAATATCTTTTTGCTTACTTTTTAAATATATTAACGTTTTTCACATTGTGACGAAACCTCCCGTGGCTAGCAGATACATAATATAGCATTCAAATGAAAAGGTGCGGAAAGACACGTATCACTGAAGACTTTGAAAAGTCGCAGCTTTGCCGCGAGCGTGATAGCAACGTGATAGCAACAAATTGCAGATGAATGCAGATGAACGTGATTGCGAAAAGTTGGTAAGTCATGCGCAAAATGGCAAGCAGATTGAAACGTGCCCCACGCTTCTTACGCAAAAATGGTGCCTGAAACATACTCACGGGTACAGATGCACGCAAATGAGCGTCTCAGTTGTTACTTCACTGTGTTTGAAAAAGCGCATCCTATTCAGAAACAGACACCATGCAACAATTATTGTGACCTTTGTGCCCCCGGTAACTACACAACAAAAGAAGCGTTCCGGTGAAAGCCCAAGACCAGCCCAGACGTACGATTGTCCCCACCGTGAGATAAGCGTACGCAGGAGCATCCGCCCTGCCCCTTCTTTGCAGGTCAAAGTACACGTAGGAGATGAGAGCACGCGCCGCCGCATCATGACGATGTGGCGACGCGCGCCAAGTGCGTCATCTTGCAGGTAGTGCTGAAAACACATTTGCCCCCCCCCCCAAGACACCCGTCATCATCGGTAAAGGGTAGACATAAATATCTTGCCGTTTCAACGTTCAAAGTTGTGCTCCTTCGTAGCTCAGTGGTTAACGCCTCACACTTCAGATGTCCCACGTTCGATTACGCGCACCGGAGTCTTTTTCTGGAATATTTTTGTTCTTCCTTGCGTTTTCATATATATAGACAAGTATACATACACGGTGAGTGACGCCGAAGCCAGCGACGAAAATTAGCCGAGGATGTCCATATAACTGCTATCACAATAAAGTATACGTCAAAGGCTTGAACAGAATGATGTCATTGATGGATGAGACAAAGGATTCCAGTGGCCATAACGAGACGAATTCCTTCGTTAGGTCTTTGAGTTTGCCATCCGAGTTGAAGCGTTTCCCTTTGAGATATATCTTTCTCGGGGGACTGAACACATCAGTATCGACAGCGATGAATAGTGGCCGGTGCAAGAACTTCTGTTGTCCGAAAGTGGCTAACATCTCATCGTTCTCAATCACCTGATTTTGCAATATGAACGCCATGCTAACCTCCCACGTACTGCTGTGGCAATCTTACAGCGCTCTTCGTAAGACCATCTGCTCACCCCTGAGTATGTGGGCAGTCCCGCATGTTCTCATGCTCTGCTGAAACTCCAATCACATTCTCAGATGTCTCACTACGTTCTCCAATAGTGGCGTATAGGATCTATGTCGCAACGTTGCCACGTTTCAACGTAATGTGCCTTTTTATTTGAACCCCCCATGTACATTAAAACTGTGTTTTGTGTGTTCAGATCTCCTTTTGTTGCATGACATAGCCATTTGTAATCTCAATATTCAAATTCTCGCCTTTAGCGGGCGGTCAAATGAGCAACGCATTTATATTCGTAGCAAATTACCATTATATTTCGCAACGTCCAAGTTGTGTTCAGCGAATTGTGCAAATCAGGAAGTTTTAGCCGCATTATTTTTATCACCAAATCTTGAGTTCGTACGAAGGACAAATGTTAAATGAAACCGTCAGCATGTTCAAAAAAGTGACCACATCGAAGGTACTTTTCACATATACACCTTTTGATCTTGCAGAGCAAGATGAGAGCAAGCATGATTACTATTGACAGAGTTTCATAACGGTACTGTGAAGAGGAACGATATATTAGAACGAGAAGCAGGAATATGTTCCAAGCAACCTACGCTAACTCAAGACACTATCAATTCAAGCTGAAGAGTGCTTTCGCTTGCGCAAAATGGAAATAGGTGAATCCGTTTGATGTCCTTATATGGCCGGTATCGATACATAGACAGTAATAACTTGAGCAACTTGTTTTACACTCGAAGAAAAAAAAACTCGACCTAGATCTATACTAGACATATTCGCAGGCGGGCATTTGCTGTGTTTTGGTTGGCCACATGCTCATTTTTTTACGTCATTTCATCTTTACCCGGAAGCAGCTTATTAATGCCACGCCTTACACGCCTTACACGCCCTAAACCTTATTCTGAAGCCATAATTTCCGTACGTACTTTTTAAAGTTATCATGTAATGACATCGCTAGAACAGTTTCTCATAAATGAGTGCCATGCACGCTAGGATTTTGTTCTGTTAACTTTCAAGTGACCATTTTTCGTGAGGTCCTGTCAATAACAAGAACCCGAGCATCCCATGACGGGGCCTGAGAAGTGGCATTATAAAAAATTTAACTATATTATTTATTTCGTTAACAAATATAAAGAACTGTGCAATAAACAGTATTGTCTTTTTACTGTTGCCCTAAAGTGTGCAGAAGCTAGGCGGTTAGCGCGATGCCTGCTCTCTATGCGTTTGAATGCCAGATTTTCTAACGCAGCTTTCAAAATTTGCTAAGAGCAGATTGATTTGTGGGGTTTAACGTCCCAAAACCACCAATAATAATGATGATGATGATGATGGTGGTGGTAGTGGTGTGGTGGTGGTGGTGGTGGTGGGGATAATGATGATGATGATGATGATGACGCGACCTTAAACAAGCCTCATACCCACTCGGAGGAATCGGTGAAGAACTTGTTATATGTTGTAGTGAGACGTTTTCAGTATTGACTATTTATGACTAAGAGAAAGATGACGTACGCAAAGCATAAAAACAATGCTTAGTTGTTGTTTTTTCTTCATACGAGACAGTACAGTCTTGACCCTGTAGTCTTCATCTTCACATCCGAGCTGAGAGTGAGAAAAGTGCTTTATTAAAAAAATGGGTACGGGAGTATTTGATTTTGCGATTCGCCTTCGATACTTACCATTGTGTAGAGTAAAACTGAATCAACATGTTAACCCTAATGAAAGAAATAAACGTACATTCTTCTCTGATTCTATGTAATATATACAACCACTATGATTGCTATGCGAATGAAATAACTGTGACGCAAAGCAACTCATGGGGCTGGAGCTTATTTTGTTCGTGTGTGTCCTTGCACTATGTTTTTTTTCTTCGGAAGCCGTGAACCAACTGTCCCAAAAGAACGTTCTGCCAACAAGTCTGACTTTTCGCATGGCTCTGACAAAATAATTCCGCCCAATAGGCGGATAATGGTCACAATAAAGGAGAATGTGTAAACTCAAGAGGCAATTAGGAAGTAAAAATCCATGAAAAATTGCTTAATCTTGACCGCAATAAAGCTAGGAATTGTTAGAACTGTTTCAAGTGCAAGAAAACATATAAAGCCTAATTATTCCACGGTATATCTGAGTTTCGGGTGAAGTTGTGCGTCAAACATCATACAATTCTGCGAATGCTGAAGCTGATGTTCCCAATCTTTAGGCAAACAATAACGAAGAGAGGTCAATAAAATACTTGTTCAGCAACGCCGTTCCAACCAAATTTCGTTGTTAGTTCTAATGTGGCTGTTTGGGGGCTTTTCTGATTGCTACCACTTGTGTAAAAACCCTGCAACTGGTCAACAGCATGTTAAAAATAAAATTTAAAAAGGGCCTTGTCAAAATGAAGTCAGAATAAATGTCTTCCTTCGTATCGAGAATCGGCAAAAAAAAACAAAGATCAGTTGGTGCATTTACCCCTGCCCAGCTAATGTATCTATTTATATGGATATATCTCCTGACTGCCCGGACTGTGGGTGTGTGTGTACATTTGAGCACATGATGTGGGACTGCCCCCACATACCCAAGGAACTCAAGGCGCAAATCATCCCAAGACAAGGGTTTTATTCCGCCATCAAAAGTACGGATCGTCACCGTCAGCTTCGGGCAATCCAAGGGGCCCACGATGCCGCAGGCAGGTACTCCCTGCCTGTTCCAACGTGGGAGCGGCCCGCAGGGGCGTCGGGGTAAAACCCGACTCTCCTCCCTCGGTGTACAATAAAGTTATCTATCTATCTATCTATCTACCATTGTTCCAAATAACTGAAAAGAAAAAAGCGTAGCGACGGGACTGCGTCATCAACGCCGAAGTCTGCAGAAATTGAAATGTTTGCTGCTTAAAAAAAACTCGACGACGAAGCTGACGAACACGCGAGTGCCGCATCACCACCATCATCATTATTGGGAAGCTACAGGAAAACCTGCACAACAGCGGTCCTTTGACGGCTATTTCCCAGAACTATTTGATTTTATTCGTGGTATAGTTTTCTAACTGGCAGTTCGGAACACACAGTTACCCTACTGGAAGCGGACAGGAGAGGCTGTTTCAAACACTGCACCGAAACATGAAGGTAAGTTCACAACATGGCTCCTGCGATGGGATTATTCTTTTTAACACTGCTAAGGTGTTTTGCATGCCTCGCGCTAGTGGCTGAGTGTTGCAACGCTAATGATTACGTGGCAGCGAGCAATCAGCATCGAACTGCATCTGATAAAGGGAGGTATGCAAGCACAACCAGCTTTAGTGACACACTCAATGCAGTCGCTAAAGTTATTCGCATGTATTGAAACACAGCTGCCGCGAACAAAACCGAAGACACCGCGCCGAGGCAGAAAGGAGCTTTGCCGCTTATAGGCTGACACCTGAAATCCGAGCTTCGAGCTGTCCGCTGCTTTATTCATAACAAGAACCCTGTATGCAGCACAAACTAAGTTAAGCGAAAACATCTTAGTCAGCAATGGGCGTCTATCGCGCGCGTATATATATAACGAGTTCAGCGGCTTACGCGAACGTGTGCCCGTGCATACCTCAAAACAAGGCACGTTTCCCTGTTGCGTAGCTACTCGCAAATAAGACAGACTACTAGCCTATCATACCATTCAAATAACGTAGTGGCATCTGAAGAAGCGTAGTGGAGGTCGTGAAATGAAAAAAAAATTAAATCTTTGTGTGCTGCATAATATGCTCTTTTTTTAATAAACACTGACTGAATTCTGCTCTTTGACCCAGTTATTCTCTGGTGGCTGTCCTCACTAGTGAGTACATCTAGCAGACTCACGTTATTCGGTTTAGAAACCAGCGCAACCACACTTGATGGGAGAGCACGAGCAGCACATAGCTGCGGCGGCTGCATTTTCGATGGAGGCGGAATTGTTGTAGGCCCGTGTGCTCAGATTTGGGTGCACGGTAAAGAACCCTAGGTGGTCAAAATTTCCGGAGCCCTCCACTACGGCGTCTCTCATAACCACATCATGGTGGTTTTGGGACGTTAAACCCCAAATGTCAATCAAGAGCAGCATATACTCTGCTCGCCTGACTCTCTAGATTCTTTGCCTGACTGCCCAGATTATTCAATTGTCTTGAAGAACAAAAGCACGGCGTGTTTCCTCTCCAACTTCAACGTAGTGTGGCATTTGAATACGCAACCGTAGCGCCAGTGTCAGTTTTGTTTTGGCGATAGGCGCCCGCATTGCCTTTACTTGTCGCCGCTATCGTACGCGGGGGTGGTTTGCATAATCACGCTTCGATTGTGAAAGCTCAAGCGCTTATTCTTTATAGCTGAATGTTGCTGTGAGAAAAAAAATGTAGCTTATTTCGGAATCTGGACACTCCAGATTATGCAAGCCGACAAAGAATCAGACTATGTTAATGTAAGCACTGCAATACCTGTGCATTATCCTGCGTAAACCACTTGAGTGACGAACTACCTGCTTTAACCCTGCATACTATAACACTGAGCATGTAGCTTGCCGGCAACACGTGATTTCTTGCCCAATAAAGCACATCAGAAGGAGTTTACCGGAAGCAATAGCTGTACTTTTTCAGCTGCAAACACAGAATACGTCTGGTTTCACGAATCTGAACGGTAGAGGTAAGCCAAATTGAACGCTGGTGAAGTGTTAACGCGATGCTTTACCCAAAAAGACAACCAGCTCAAGCATAAACTACGAGATAACCTCCGGCAACGTGCCATTTGTAGCCGGAGCGAATCTCGAAACCATGGCTGATGGCCCGTATTTGATGCCATCCTCGCCTGAGGCACTGGCTGCATCAATATTGGTGCCGCGTTCGCATTCAGAACATATACGGCACTGAGAATCGTCTCTGTGTTGTCCTGCTCCGCACTTCGCGCTGTCTTTTTTTAAAGGAAGGTGTGTAATAATATTCACTATCTGAACACCAGCGGCTCGACCTTTCACCGAGTGAGAAAAACTGAGTTATCGCTCTAAAATATTGGTCTGGATGCATTCAACGACTGGCAAATTTTGAATAATGCATTATTACAAGCGACATTTGGTGGCGAACTCATTGAATATTTTGGTTGTAAGTGCTCATTTGTGTTAATATGGCGAAACATGGCATCTTGAATTAGCAAATTTTGACGTTAAGGACGCGTTAAATAGGGCGATAACAAGGAAGACACACACGAAAAAATTCGTGTGTGAGTTCATTGATCTTATTTGAATTTGTCTATACGCCTTTTACTTTAGAACGAAATCTTGGCTACCAGTCATATGCCTTCTGTAGTGGCTTGTCAAACTTTAGTAATGCCTCACAATTTCACGGACATCCATTGCACTGGTTGTCCGTACGAATAAAGCCACAATAGTGGCACCATACCCAAAGTTGCAGGTAAATAAAAAAATGCATAATCTAGGCCAATTTAGGGAATATTTGTTTTTACCTCTCAGACAACCATGTGGCTAAAACTACGTTAGTACGCCATAAATCACCTTAATTTACTCGAGTGCGGGATGTTGTACGAAGTGATTACATTCGTGCTTGCATGTTTTACTCAAGAAGTATTTGTGAATATCACGCGATGTAGCAATGGTTATGAAATTAAGTAATTACCGTTGATGGTCATGACAGCACAATTCTGAACAACGTGAAAGAAAGTAATTGTACTCCTTGAAGTAATCCGATAACGCACCCAAAATATTCCCATTGTCTTAAGCAACAGAGAGTGCGTTGGGAAAAATTTTTATACCCTTAAAATTGGCGTAGTAAAACTAGTTCAATTAGTCTAACTTAATAACAGCTGTTTTCCTTTGTTATTATCCATTTCAGTGGTGGTGGCTATGTTTCTGTACGCAACTCTTGTTATGGTGGAATCAAGGTGTTGTCGAAGAAGAGCAGGATATATTGCATTTTAGATGAATGGAATCTTCTGCATAAAAAATATATCTTGATTTAATATCGGTTATTTTCGCAGTATAGCAACTCCACAAAACACTGTTTTGCAGCAGCAACTCCGCTGAGCAAGCTTCGTTCGCGGTGGTTCGTGGTAGGGTGCCTATAGGAGCAAATGGTATGCTGGCCGGCTGGCAGCTATGTTTTTTGTCTGTTTTATTGCGATAGCAATTATACGGACACTCTCGGCTGGATTTCGCCGCCGGCGTCGGCGTCATGCATCGTATATGTATATGTATCTATGTATACGAAAACGCAAGAAAGAAAGATCTGAATTAAAAGACTCCGACGTGCGGAGTCGAACGTGGGACTTCCGCATCGTGAATGCGAGACGTTACTCAGTAAGCCACCGACGCGAACCTCCCTGACTGTTCAAACAACAAGCTATTTATACCTACCACTTGCCGTTGTTGGCGGGCATTTCGAGGAGGCGGGACTATCGTGCTTCCGCGTTATCAGCAAGATGGCACAATGAGCGCGTGGCGGCGGCTCTCATCTCTCACACGTACTTTGGCCCGCGACAAGGAGGGGAGTGGATTGATGATCTCTCGAGCGCCCTTACCTCCCGGTAGAAAGCACCATACGTCTTGGCAGGCGTTCGGCTTGCACAGGAATGTTTCTGTTGTAGTTTAATTAGCAAATTTACAAAGGGCACACAAAGGTCATTGCAATCGTTCCACAGCCTCCGTTTGCGAAAAGGGCGGGCTTTTTGAACACAGCGATGTAACAACTGAGACATTTATTTGCATTTCTCTGTACCTGTGAGTACGTTTTTTGCGTAATTTGTGCGTGAGAAACGCGGGGCACGTTTCGACCTGCCTGCCCATCCGCGCGCCACCTTTAAATTTGTTGCTGTCGCGTTCATTGCTTCACCTTTGTGGCAAAGCTGTGACTTTTTTCTCCACCAGACTAACACGATGCAGCAGGACGTGTCACTGAAGAAGGATAAAGACCCCGGAGTGAACGTGGCAGTAAAAGTCGCGTCCAAGCAGAAAATCGCGAGTGTTCAGGGTGACGCCAACGTGGGTGCCGAAGATGATGACGAGGACGAGACCACCAAGAAGTTCAAGGACAAGAAGAAAAAGAAAAAGAAAATCAGGAGAAAAGTCGAGAGTTCTTCGAGCTCGGATGACAGTGACTCGGATGGCGACCGATCCAAGTCCAAGAAGAAAGCGACTGCGGGGGTGAGCACCCGAATCAACATATTCACAGGAGCTCAAGGACCTCCGGGCATCGGTATGCAGAGTGGCATGACGGGACCCAACATGCTGTCTAACATGGTAGCGCCCCTTCCCGAAATTCAGCAGCAGCTACCCATGCTTCCAATGTTGCAGCAAGTGCCGGTGGTACCCAAGAAAGACAAGAGCAAGCGGTCGACAAAATCTGCGAGGTCTAAGAGTTCTCAGAGCAAGCAGAGTGCGCCAGGAATGCCTGCGGTGATACCACCTGCCATGGCGGGCCTCGTTTCCGGTCCTGACGGCCAAGACGTACTCGTCATTCCAATGCCGCCGGGCCTGAAATTGCCACCGTTTGGAGCAGGAGCAAATCAGTGAGTGCTTCATTTACTTTGGGTACTAGTTAAAGGGTAGGAACAGAGTTGGGGAACCTGTTAAAGTGGTACTGGCACGTCCATTTGTTTTTTTTCTTAGCATCAAATAAAGACCAAGCCCTCAATGGCCTTAAAACGTGCTAGCAAGTATTGTTGCGTATTTGAAAAGCAATCAGAGTATGATCGTTTAAAATCAATTTGGTTTTTCCAGTGTCCTTATGTATAAGCCACTGTATGAGTTTCATGACATGTGCTTGTGCAAGAAATCAGGGCGGTTACTCCGTCTGCGGCATTGTTGTTGATGCACAAGTTCAATTTTGAATGTCTTTTGTGACACACAAGCGGGAAGTTTGCTTGGTGGTTTACGTCATCACAACTAGCCGCACTAGTGCATGAAGTCATCACAATTGACATTGTAGCCGGACGTCACAATATTGTAGATGCCAGGACATGCGCCATGAAAATAATACCTGTATTTACTGTGCTTCAATCCGCGCAGAGTTACCTTTGTAAAGCGAAGTAAAATCACATTGGAACGTTCACGTCAGTACCATTTTAACCCGTTCAAAGGCAGTTGTTCTAGAACGTGCAGATAACATACTCCATGAATTGTTGCAGAAATTATACAACTCGTTTAAAAAGTGGTGACTCGAATTATTCTTGGAAAAGTTCAGTAATGCTGATAACCCTTGCGTGATAGCACTTCAAGTCCTAGCTAAGCACTATGTCTGTTGAATGCGCAGTGGAACTACTGGTGCCGCGCGCCATTAGACATATCTTAGACGTCACAGGTGCGTCGTACCACGATTGCTCATTGTTCCTGGATGACCCATTTACAAATTTTTTGTAAATATGAATAGACTTCCGGTGTGCGACAGTCTATGACGTATATATTTGTGTTGGAGAAGTTCTAAAAAATTAGGGTGAAATGAAGGGAAATTTTTGTAACCAAGATATCTTTGTTTTTCTGGCTACTTGCATAAATGAAACTTAGAACTCAGCAGATTTTATATTTTTTTACTATTTAACAATTACCACGGACTAATGTTCAATACTGTCAGCCATAATGCACAGTGTAAGCAGAGACAAATCATGCTTCATTCTTGAAAAGCACCACCGTCGAAGGTATGTGTAATGGCGGTGCACCAGTAGCTCAAATGTTTCAGTGTAAGCTGCCAATACATTTCCTGCACTGAGGTAATTGAGACGACCATCCTGATGTACCGCATCGCACAAGCAATGCTTGTGACGTCATGTATAAAGCTGCAGCAATGACGTTAGGGCAATCTATCTATACATGTACGAGAAGTTGCGAGGTAATTTGCTGCGGGTGAAAATATCAACAGTTCACAGCAAGCATTAATGAAATAGTGCTCTTGTGATTGACCTAATTGTGTTTATACAGTATATCCCTAAGGTTCCCTCGTAAATAATATCACAGCTTCGGGATTTACGTGTCTTGAGAAATATACGATGATGATATCGCACGATTACTAACTCGGACAAGCTCAGGCGCTCTTTTAATCAGTGCTTTTCCCATTTTTCACTACTGATGTGCTTTAATTTGTATGCGATCTCATTCAAAACACAGTTAGCAATACAAGCAGACGTCTAGCCGTAATAAATAGTGACCATCCAGCATTCACACGTTTTCGCAGTGTTCGTGGAATGAGTCTATGCATGTTGTCAAAAAATAAAATAATTGTTTAAAAATCACTTCAAACTGCGCCTCCTAATAGTGCTTCTCGGATATATCAATGTGTTGTGCAGACCATGAATTCATGAAATCTTGATTTTCAATAAAGACGAAAACTTCTTCGGTGAAAAAGATAAAATATGCTTTACACCTTTTTTTATCTCAGTGGTCAATAAGAAAACTGCGCACATACATTCTTGAAGTTTACCGTATCAAGCTAAAATAGAAGCTTTCAAACGTCTACAGTGGAAGGCTCTGCGTTCTATGGTTACTTGTGCCTGAATATACAAGGGAAGTCAAAAGTTTCCATTCCACTGTTCTATGTGCCTCTATAGTAGCGTGGCCTAGGAACTTTTGGCCAAGACTGTACGTCTTTGCTCGCGTGGCGCTTTTACCAGCGAGGCCTTAGAGAAGTCACTGTAAAGCTGTAAGCTTGGTTCGTTTGTACTGTGCAACCGAAAGTCAAGTGTATATGAGATCAGCATGGCAGATCCCAGTACTTGTAGAATCCATGGGAATCATTCTACTATCAAGCGCAGAAAAAAAAAGGTCCGTATCAAGCTTTCTATGCCAATATCTCTCGAACTAATTTTAGTCCTTGTCCCTTCAACACTCAATATATGCTTAACTAAACCCCATATTCAAGAACGTCGTTTCTCAGTGCTCTACCTTTTCTTTAGAATGTTGGTGGCCAATCTACCTTTCGGGAAAAATGTTTGCTGCAAACGAACGATAGCCGGCATCATTTTGTGCAAACGACTCTGTCATTTAGAGAGGTGAAGCTGGGCTCACCTCAGTCAAGTGAAGGCTGGAATTCAAGTCCACGCTTTTTTTGCAATATTTGGATAGGCTTGTAGGGTGGAACACTGGGCGAGTTGGTAAAACCTCACTACGACCACAGCACGATTGAAACAGCGCGTGTTGAGTCCCTTTCTTTGCCGGTCATCACTGTCAGTGGCATTGAAGCCACAATAATTTTTTCGAAGTGGGTGATCAGTAAACGTTTTACGAAAAATGGTACGTTGACAGTGAGAGGGTTGCAGAAAAGGATAAAAGATATGTCCTCTGCTATAAAAAAATCAGTTGTGACGCAAAGCAAAGCAGTGAATCGAATCGCAACAAATCAAATTAATATACGAAGTAAGAGAAGCAGCTACCTTTTCTCAATCCAATTTCAGGTAACTCAAGTAAACGTGTGCTAAAGAGACTGTGGCTGCTCTACGAATAGCAGCAGTTTTCGCGCTGTCAGTCTTCTAAACGCGGTGCGAGAGCACAACATGCTTACGAACCGTTTTTTAATCTCTGCCGAGATAACGCTCACGCCAGTTAACACCCACGCCCTTAGGAGGAAAGTTCGCAGTTGCTGCTCGAACGATGCAGTCTTTATCCAGGAAAGCCCTTCCCATGCTCCTTCGCGGGTTGTTTCGCTTTTGCTTGACGAACCATAGGCTGTGTGCCCCATACGCGCTGCGAATGTTATCACATATGCCCTCGGTGCGATAGAGACGGCCGGCTACTTCGATCTGTGCTTCAGCTGTGCTCGGCCTCAATTCTAGCTCGCTTTTAGCGCAAGAGTACGCAACACGCGGGCGAGTGTTATCTATTTAGACCTTATACAGAGCATCAGCAATGGCAGGTAAAACCCAATGAGAGAATAAATATAATTGTTTCCGCAATATTACTACATTTCACTCCGTACCAGAAAGAGTAATTCAGCATCGTAAATTCACGGTGGTGTATTTCGTACAAGCCACGATAACACCTGATCGTGATGATATGCTATTCATGCATGGAGCCCCAGTGCTGAAATTATACCGGCTTGCCACACGCAGGCTTTTCGGTTCTGGATTTTCTTTCGCCGACCCTCAGCAGCTGGAGCTGCAGCGTCCCAAAAAGAAGAAGAATAAGAGCAGTGAGGCTAGTGAGAGTGCTGCCGCCCGTAGTGTAGCTTCGAACACAATGCTTGGCCAGGAGCGTCCACAGCCAGTGGCGGCCACGGGTTATCCAGCGCCCGATGCCATCGCTGGCGTAGGAGCTGTCGTCGATGACGCGGCTGTCGAGGCTGTACTGCAACAAACCCAGAAGACTATGCCACCCGGAAAGCGCCACATGGACGCACCTCAGGGCGGAGATTGGGAGCCCTCTCCGTCCGCCGTCACGACCAATGAACTGGACCAGAAATCAACCACTGCGCGGGTGGCCAGTGACGCATCACCTTCGTGAGTAACAGATTTATTCGATTTCAAAATATTTATCAATTTCCAGGTCTTACCTGATTCGATGGGTAATGGTGGTATTTGTGCCTATTTCTTTATTAAGGCAAAAGCTTATAATATTGACCAAATGAGAAAAGCGACCTGCGTCCCACCTCTGGGACCCACGTAGGCGGCATCAACGAGAGTGACACTAAAAATTATCCACACGTAATGACGTAACCAAATGACCTTATCTCGATGTCTCGGGTCACCAAAAGTTGTGACGTCATCAAAGCGTCACTATGGCGTCACCGTGACGTCCCATAGCACGACCTCACATTCTGCTCTCGTCACATGACATCAATGCTTGTTGAAAGGTGCATTAATTGCGTAGGCGATGCGAAGCAAAATGAAGCCCGCAAAGTTTACAACGCCTCTGATGCAGCAGGCGTTTTAGTTGCAGAAACTTTTTTGAAAAGGAACGCCGTAGGTTCAGTATATTGACTGAGAAGAAAAAGATCGGTTGCTCCTTTGAGTAGACTGAGACAGATGCGTAAGAGACCCTGCGAGTTTTATATCAGTCAACTAATAAATTAGTAAATAAATAACTACGTAAATAAATAAATTAATTAATTAATCGAAATTGTTTTATTTGTATCAAAGATGTAAACACATTGGCGGTAAATATTCAGAAACGGCTCAAAGGGGACCTGATGAAAGACCTCCTCTCCATCCTTCAGTATCAAAGAAATCAGGTTTTACCCACGGCAACTGCCACCACCACTCGTCATATGGAAACTGCCCGGCACCTCGCCCGTAGGTCTCGTGGCCAAGATACTCGGCCGATGAGCCGCAGGTCGCGGGGTCGTATCCCAGCTGCGGTGGCTGCATTTTCGATGGAGGTGAAAAAGCTGTAGACCTGAGTGCTCAGATCTGGGTGCATGGTGATGAACCCCAGCTGGTCGAAATTTCCGCATCCCTCGACTATAGCGTCTCTCATAATCATATGGTGGTTTCTGGACGTTAAACCCGACATATCATCAACAATGTCTCACCCTGACGTGCGAGACATTGCCCGGATCTCTGATGAATAAATCGAACGTCATGAGTTACTCGCACGTGAGTAACATGTTGCTGGCACGTCAGAAGCAACCGAGGCATTTCTGGGTCTATCAAGAGAACTGGTGCGCTGTAAGGTTGAATTAGGTGTGTATAAAAGCCGAGGCATTTCTATGAACAGCAAATTACTGCCGGTCGGAAACAGTGGTCGCTGCTATCAGTGTGCGGCTCCTATTGCAGCTACTTTAACTTTTCATTCACTGTGCCTAAGTTTGCCCAATAAATCATATCGTCTTCAACAGCCCGACAGCCGCCTTCACCGCAAAGAATACGTCGCAATATTTCGTGGGGTATGACGTGCCAGATCCGCGATATAATCACGAGGGACGCCCTCAAGGAAGACTAGCGAATATTGAGCAACTCAGGTTCTTCATTCTTTTCAAACACCAGGCATACATATTCGTGTACATAACATGATTTCGCTAAATGTGTCGTCTACGTGACCACCAAACAGCCTGGTAGACATAGGGTAGGGCAAATGAACATCCTACGTATTAAAGGCGTCTGCATTTAACTTTACTTTGCATTGAGTAGTGCTGCCCATCGCCGATTTGCTCGTTGAATGCACTACCATGCTCGACTAGTTGTGTAATTCGCTGCTTTCTGTAAGCCTGACAAAAACAAATTTTCTTCGCTCAAAATTATTTCGAAGGCACAAAATATCTCTCGCCTAAAATGTGATACTATTCACAGAAAAACCAAAACGTGAATAATTTCATGAGTGAGTAAATATTGAATGCATAAAAAATAAGAATAATTACAACACAGGACATGAATCGAGCAATTGTTTCATTTTGATGTTGCAAGAGAATATTTATTGCAATGAAATAATGTCTGTATTCGGTGCATCCAGACGACGGACCAAATTCTGATTTGAAGGCGCGGAAGCTGGTCACGTGACCTCCCATGAACGATTATCTTTATCCGCAACTCATCCGTAGAGATCGCGGATGAATGAGCCCAGTCTGTTCTTTGAATCGAAATTCTATCGGCAGAACACCCCAGTTTCGGCTAGCTGGCAAGCTGACAGCCCACACACTTTTCGTCAGCTCAAGCCACGTGCCTGTCCACCCAGTTAATATCAGCTGTGCTATAGCACTTAAACACGGTTGTTTCGGGGTACCTATGCAGCAAGATCTCTTTTAACATATCTATCACTTATAATGCGAGCTGATTGGCGAGCTGGAGGATACGTTCTCACTTTATTCAGTGCATACGCCAGATTCTGTGACGGGCAAAGTGGCGCTGTCTGAGAATGTAGCCAATGATTGAACCCTGATCATGATCAAGACGCAAACCAAAAGATGGAAACACAATGACAAAAAATTCAATCTACACTGTCGGTACCTGTTATCCGCAAAAAAAGGAAAAAAGAGCAGCTAAAATATATTTTTCAAAAAAATTAACTAGAAAGAACTCTGGCGCTGCGATGCGCACGTTCATCGACCTTTGGAATGATGGGTAGCACAAGGATTTGTCTCGTCTGCATGCTTGCTAACCTCAAATGCACTTGATGCTTTTTTTACCGTTGCGTTTTTGGTCTTGTTCCGAAGAAAATAACGGACCATTTGGAATTTCGTGACCCGATTTCAATTGGTGAGCCTTTAAAAGGTTAAGATATCGAAATGACACAGTTGAACATTTGCTGGTTGTCATCTTGTCACTAAGCAACTCCAAGCCTTGTAATGCCAAAACGGAGCCAAAAGAACGAAGATTATGCAAATCCATGTACGACTCATTATGTTTTGCTCCCTGAAGTACTGCGCGTTACAGCTCCCTTAGACACTAATGAAAGCGATTACTTGACGGATTGATTTGTAGAGGTTAACGTCCCAAAACCACCATATGATTATGTGAGAGGCTACAGTCAAGGGCTCCGAAAATTTTGACTACCTGGGGTTCTTTAACCTGCACCCAAATCTGAGTACACGGGTCTACAACACTTTCGCCGCCATCGAAAACGCAGCCGCTGCAGCCGGGATTCAATCCTATAACCTGCTGGTCACCGATTACCTTAGCCACTAAACCACCGCGTCGGGGCGACAGAGTTTCCTCTTGTGTACTTATAGAAAACTACATGGCTGATATCGACACATGTCCGTATCCTCCCTCCATAAGCGGGGCGTCAAAAGCAACTGGAGCGATATCAGTCTTTTTTTTTTGTAGATCCCTGCAAAGCACATCAATCTTTCACACAGCCATTGCGCCAAGAACATCGTTTTCACGGAAAAAAAATTACGTTCTTTGACAATGCCCAACGAAACTTGGCGACGTTGGCGTTCTGTGGCTTCAATTTTACTTAATAGCCTCAAAACGGTGTGCTTGCAGCTGGTGCAGGTGAGCGGAGAGGCTGCGGTCGACAGTGATCCGGACCGTTCCGCCCTAGGACTTCGTTCTTCGTGTATATACGCCTGCAGGCGCCATCATTCTCGTATTAGTCATCCACGTCCACGAAGAATGTGGATTCGGTCGCTTGTCTCAACGCACCAATAGTCCGCCGCGGTGGAGCAGTCAGCAGCCAGGGCAGGGGCAACGGCTGCTGACCTGAAAGTCGTGGGTTTTATCCCGACTGTGTTGGTTGCACCTAAGTGGATGCGAAGTGGTAGAGTCGCGAGTACTGTTCTGTTTTAGTGTACGATAAAAAACCCCTCGTTGTCTAAATTTCCGAAGCCGTCCGCTACGGGGTCTTTTATCATATCTTGCTTTCTAGACGTTAAACACAAGGTATTAATATTGAGTGAACCATTACAGACTATTTTTCATAGGTGGCATCTGAAATTGTTAAAGTGTTCCTCAATGTAAGTGCACGGGCCTCCAGCGTTTTGCTACAATATAGATGCGGCCACCACGTGAGGAATTGAACCCGCGACCTCAGCATCAGCAGTTGAGCGCCGCAATCGCTGTGACATCTTGGCGGCTCGCCTTGTCATTGCTAAATGAACGATAAAGTGAAACAATTATTTGTTTAGACTGGCACGCCGCGTTGAGAAACTTTATTGTATACTTTATTGTTATAGATGAAATATTAGCAGACAAAAATCAAGCTAGAGGTATCATTTCAAGTTTCGCACCAAGATTTCCGCACACGTACGTCAGCATGACGTCTCGGATTTCAAAGCTGGTTTTTAGTACTTCGAACAAATGAGCTGAGGGAGGTTACTAAAAATATGGCACTTCAGTTATTTGGCCACCCGAGGGGTCCATGAACTTCTTTTTAACCGATCACTACGTAGGTTTCAGTAAACGCCGTCAACATTTATGACACCCCAGCGACTTTGTACGGGAACAATCAGGTGGCATCACTATTATTTCTTTTTTTTGAGTGACCTTTCACACCAAGCGTCCCTTTCTACTTCGTCCTAGTTTGCGCTTGCTTCCTTTCTTTGTTTTTTAACATGTAAGTCTTCTTGTGCTTTACCAAATGCACTCGTTTTTTTGTGAATGATGATGATAAGTGTTCATCATCAATGCGCTGGAAGAACAAAACAAAAGCACTTCTCCTTGACGCGAGCACGATAAGAGCGCGCTCTCACTAAGGAGAAATTTTTATGAGCCAAGAGACGACAACACGATAGCATACGACAGTTTGACCTTCTAAAGAGCTCCCGCATGCGGAACTTAGCAGCGAAAAGCGAAGACCTCTCTTGCCGGTTTTGTTGCAGAAGTGCCAACCCCCGTAAATTGGGCGTGTATGCTGGGTGCCGGGAACATGGAGGCCTCCTCATCTGGCAGAACCACCTGCCAGATGGTGTTATCAAGCAATGGTGTTATCACCGAACAAGAAAATTTTCGGAATAGCTCACCTTTTACGATCAAGTTGATACTTTACCAAAAAATTAGGAATGGCGTTGTAGGCGAGCGCAATAATTGATCACAGTTTTGGCATGAGCCCGAAGAAATGATTGCGATAGCAGCCAATTGGATTGCTAAACGAAGTAATCCCTTTGGATTAGGAACCATACGAAATGTAGAGAACGCGGTCAAATGTGCGATGAGCTGCAGCATTTCTCGCGCACGCAACATCACATTCTTCTTTGTTTATGCACGCATGCGAGCCTGCCTTACTTCAGCGCGACTAGCATTCCGTTGAAGCTGTTGTGCATGCACGTGGTGGCATCACAAAGGCCGAACTACATACAGCGATTTCGTTGGCGTTTGTCCGGTGCTTCCTTCTTTGGCGTCAGTTGATGTCGACGATACCGATGAAGATAGCGAAAAAGCGGTTTCATAGCACTTCACCAAAACGACCAGCTCAGATTGTTCCATACATTTCAGTGCGGGCATCGACGCGGGAAGGATCTGGATGGTGGGCGAAGCTTGCTTGTTCTTAGATATGTGACTCCCCGCCAACACGGGTTCATTTTTCACTTTACGATGAAACGCGCTGTCTCATTTTTGTGCTGCATAACTACAATGAAGACATACAAGCTTTGCTCAAGAATGTTGCTTTAGGTCCATTGACAGTAAACTAGTAGTAAATAATATATATATATATATATATATATATATATATATATATATATATATATATATATATATATATATATATATGAAAGTAGATGCGCTTTTACATAACAACTGTTTATTCTGCCCCGACATTTCGACGGTAACCCCGTGATTTTCAAGGCATTATGCTTTGAAAAAGACGGGGTTCTCGTCGAAACGTCGGCAGAATAAACAGTTGTTATGTGAAAGCGCATCTACTTTCATATTTATAACCTTGCGGCAACCGAAGTTATTCTTTTGCATATATATATATATATATATATATATATATATATATATATATATATATATATATATAGCTCGTCGTTAGTAAGGTGGGTACCATGAGTGGCACGACCAAGTTGGTTAACGCAGCATGCTGGCTGAGGACTTGCTGGTTAGAATCACCAGTGGAAGCCCTAGGACCACTAGTGGGGCTGCATTATTTGTGGGACATGGGCGCGTACAAGTGTGGGCTTCAGCTCTCCCCAAAAAGTTTTCTACTTCGCTTGCGTGTTGCGTGTATATATATATATAGAAAGAGAGAGAGAGAGAGGCATACCGCATTCCAACGAACATATATGCAGTATGATTTACTCCCTCCCCCTCCTCCACGAAAAAAAATCCTGCTACGTTCCGGCTCCGGGATCGAGCCTACCTTGACCAAGCGAGGTTGTCATGGAATGGGGTCATATCGAGATACGCCATAGTAAATTAGCAACATTGCGACGAATCTCGGCCTATCAGTGAGGACATGAACAAGTTACAGACTACGTCATCATAGCATCGTCTTTGGTAAGGCAATATTTTTCGGACTCCGTGGTTTTTGTGAACGCGACGGCACTAGCGGCCGTTTTCTCGCGTTTGAAGAGGTATCCGAGTCTTTCCCTTTAAAGGGAAACCAAAGAGAAAAAAAAATTGGCAGCATACCCATGGAGTGAATGATGGAGAGTGGGGCGAAGCATTTGTCCATCCATGTGACCGTCTGTGTGACCGTCCATGCGTCCGTCCCTGCGTCCGTCCCTGCGTCCGTCCTCGCGTTCGTTCCTGCGTTCGTCCATGCATCCGCCCCTGCATCCGCCCCTGCATCCGCCCCAGCATCCGCCCCTGCATCCCTTCATGCGTCCATCCATGCATCTGTCTCTGTGTCCGTTCGTCCATCTATTCAACATTCTAAGTACCACCATCTCGCATCTTTTCGTCATATATTGGATGGATGGATGAATATGGCTGTACCCTTTAGATCGGGCGGTGGCTAGAGCCACCAAGCTGTTATACTTAATGAACCAAAAACTAGATTTATTTTTTAGTCAGGTTGAGGATTCGTACTTTGCAGCGAAGGGTTCAATTTTTACTCGTGTCTTGACTTTAGCCACCAATCAGATAACCTCCTTCTAGTTAATTCTACCCGCTTAAAGTCTATTTTGCCCTCACTGTCCCTAAACACCAGTGCTGTGAAAAACTCTGCGCCATAAACCAGAACTAATGGATGAAGCCTTTTAAAGAACATTTTAAAGTGTTTGGCAGTTTCTTCTTCTTCTCCACACGCACTGCATACCGTGTCTACCCCTTCATATTCGGCCCGATATGTCTTTGTTCGCAATACTCCCGTCCTGGCCTCAAACAGTAGAGAACTACCCCGAGTATTATCATAGATCCTTTCCTTGGCTATTTCCTGCTTTAAAGTTCGATAGATCTTTAGTACGGACTTCCTAATCATGCCAATTCCCCATACAGAAGCACCGCCACCTAGCGGACATTCCAAGGACTAAACGAGAGGCTGTGGGAAATGAGAGACAGGAGAATTCGGCTTTTACTTTCTTACAGCTTGCGCTACGGGTCTACTTCCCACCTATAACCACCTCGAGTTCATTGATGGTATATACTAGTTCATTGTATTCATGGCACTGCGGCTCAACGCTCGCTAAGCCTTTCCAAAAACTAAGGAGGTTACACCCAGCGAGTATAACGTAGCAACCCTTTCTTGTCAGATAGTGCTCAATATACATGTCAATGGCTGCTAATGGGGATCGCAGCGTGTGCGTTAACTAAAAGCCGAATGCTCCTTTCTTTTTTCCTCATTAGCAGCTATTGGCATGAACATTGAGCCCTATTTTTTTATTGTTCAACAACGCACTGAAGAAATCTCTCACCGGCACCACCTTGGAGGTAAAAATGTTATAATCGTTACACACTACAACGGCTACGAGAAATGAACAGGTGCCGCTAAAAGAAGCTTCACCCCTAAAAAACCTTTTCGTAATATAGAATCACTCCCCCAGAAGACAAATATCGCCACGTTTGCCTAAAAAAATGCTCGGTTACCTGAAAAAATAATGCAATTCAAACCTGCGGAAGCTATAGGCGACGCCAACTTAAAATTCTCGTGCAAAGCATTTTGATGGAATAAATTTACTGCATCTCCTAGGTGTTCCGTAGCATCCATTAACTTAAAACTAATTATATAGTTTTTTGCAAGGGTCGTAGACCAAACATACTAAGCTTTAGCACAGATCATTAGGTCAATATCTCCAGAATACCAAAAAATACCCTTTAAAGTTTGTGGCGTCACACCAAGTTCATAGCCAGCAATTTTTTCTATGTGTGTGTGTGGGGGGGGGGGCACTTGTGAAAAAAACTTGAAGAACACCTATTTTTTTATTTATTATTTGTCCTCTGTAAAATAGCTTTTTGCTTTTGAGCTTCAAAAAAAAAGGGGGGGGGGCAACAACGCATCCTCCTGGCTACGGGCCTGCGTCGCGAGCTGAGATTTCTGAATGAAGTTTAAAAATGAAAGTTTCACCTCTATTTTATCTTCAAACTTAAGACTACACTAGTGAAATTAACGACATCATGATTCTAAGAGTATAACGTGTCAATATGCACTAATTCACTATAACAGTTTAGTGTTACTTTATTATGCATGATATCTTTCGCTATAGAGCACACCGAATTTTTGCGTTGCCTACCTGAATGCGCTCGGAAGCCACGCTTCTCATAAGTTACATCGCAAGAACTCAAGTGGCCGGTGAAGGAACCTTTTTTTGTCCGCCTTCCACTTTTTAAAAATATTCCTAAATAATTTTCACGTTATCGCCATCAATTTCATTACGCTTGCCTACATAGCCCAGATCGCAGGTTGGTGAACCCACTCATGAGTCGATTCACTCGGTCTCACTCAGACACAGATTGATTCGTGACCCTGAGTGAGTTCGGGTGAGTAGTATGTTAGGGAGTTTGAGTCCGCTTGAGTGTGGTTGAGGAAAAGCTTGGTGAATCTGCGTCAGTGTGAGCTCTAAACTCGAGATATATTTCTGGAGAGAGTCTGAGTGAAATCACTTCATTTTTTGCTTATCTATGATATGTGACTGTTACAGCAAGAAGAGCCTCTCTAGTGAGGACGACACCAACACAATGGCTCTGCTCATATTCGCCGCTGTCGTCGGTATTGTGGTCATCGTCATCATCGTCTTCATCGTCGCAACGGCTGGTGCACCATCAGGGACAAGTAAGTATGGCGTAGCTGCCTTGATAACTTCCAAATGTCCGAGAATTAGGATCTTTATTTCTCCCCTTAGCATTTCCGCGCATTCGGTCAACAATTGTACCAAATAAGATAACCAAGAATAACGTCGAGCACAAACCAAAAATGCCCATGTGAGGGCATGTTTCCAAAACCGCTATATTTCAAATGTCTATGTGAAAAAAAACTATCTTTTTTTTTCGTAAGCTCCCCAGTATATGAGCCATGCGAGTTTTCTAGCTTAACCTGCAAAAACAAATTGCATTGTTCTTTGTACTATCGGAAATACATAACCACGGATGTGGCCTTGTGATGTTAATGGGTAACCACCTAATTAGGCAAGCACTCAGTCGCTGTATTTGCCAAAATCATGGCTTATAGGCCATAATTATGCTTTCTCATGTTCGCAAATAAACTCTTTAACAGAAAAAAAAACCGCATGCCAGTTGTTAAGTTAGTTCGTTATAGTTGACAACTTCACAAAGCAAGCTTTATTGAAGACTTTTCAGTATACTCTTCTTCGAACATAGCCAAGAGTGCACGATAAAGCCGATTTGCCTTTGCCACCTACAACAGTTACTTGAAATTTGGATTGCAATCTCATTGGTTTGCACTGTTAACTTTACAGATGAGTGATTACTTTCAGTGTGCGCGTCTTAATTATAGAGGGAATAAAACATTCTGGTTTTCTATAGTTTCTGGTCCTGTACATTATTGCTCAATGCTCTTCATTTCACTCTGCAATATGCGCATCAGTGAAATTGCCTAGCATGTCGGTGGACGACGGACTTTGAATCCTATCAATATCTGCTTTCAAATTAAAGCGATCAGTATATTTTCACGTTTCTGTCGTTGTATGCAACATGCGCGCACATCAAATCACCGTTGCGCCTGAGCCCGAATTATGCTGCAAGAACAACCTGAGTGCATGATGTTAATGAAGACGTTATTTCTGCGGTTCATATTTAAAAGATTGCACCAGTTCTAGTTCAGCGAAGATTCTACGCAATCTGCCTAAGAGGACCAGAGTATTAACTAAATCAACAAACAGCGCAACAGTTCTTGGTAATGATGCGGTTCCTTACCACAGCTGGAGATTTCTTAACGCTCTTGGCGAGAAAAATTACGCGCAATGCAAATTTCATCTCTCTTTGCATAAGAAAATCTTGCGGAAACGTGTGGTAGTTCCATGCATTAATTTGCTGAAGCTTATGCAAAATAATATGAGAAGCGAGCTTGAATAGTTACTTTTCCTTTTTTTGCGCAGCGCGAACCAGTAAACTGATCAAACTATCCGAGTTTTCGCTGGCATTGGCGCAATTTATACCATGAAGAGCATGTTGAATATTCAGTGTCTTCAAAATTCGACGAAATGAAAAATTTTCCGAAGATGTTTGGCAGCAGAGTATTTCGTCTGCTCCCATATATGTGGCTGTTAAAAAAAAGGTTAGAGACCTAAGGAAATCATTTACTTGAATGAACATTCCCTGGATACAGCTCATTGTGTACAGCAGATAATATGTCAAAAGAGTAAAGTAAAATTTCTTTTAAAAAGAACTTACTACTTTTCATGTCGAATGGCGCCCTCAAAAGCGCAGAAGGGGACAACGTTTCCCAGAAGGCCATCCTTTTTCCGAAGTGCCTATTTGTTAAACTCTCGTCTGGACTAGCGAAAGTGCCTTGCGTATGCAAAGTGCTGGTTCTCCATCACTGTCAAATGGAAGCATGTCATATAGATGGGAGAAATAAGTTTAATGGTTTCATTGGGAAATGCAGTCTGAAAGGTGGATGACAAACGTACAAAGCACAAATTTTGCTAACAATTCAGCAGGAAGTACTTACTACCTCCATGAGAAAACGTCCTGCTCAGATGGTAGATCATAGGACGCATTATTCAAAGGTCGAAGGTTTGTTCCCTGTCCACGGCAAGCGATCTTTTCCTCCACTTTTATTTCTTCACATTCGCATTACAAATACTTCTAATAACAACCCCTACTATCTATCTATCTATCTATCTATCTATCTATCTATCTATCTATATATATATATATATATATATATATATATATATATATATATATATATATATATATATATATATATATATATATATATATATATATATATATAGCTAGCTAGCTAGCTAGCTAGCCGCCTACGACTTTTAGCTCTCCTGCCGTTTAGATAATGGTATCAATACCAAACTTGGTATGGCATAACATGACTGTACGGAGAACATATTTAACTAGTCATAACATGAAAATCAGGACATGTATGTCATGAATGTCATGATTCACATTTCTTGGTCCTGCAGCTCTTGCGGTGGTTTCGTTCACATGGCATGTTGCAAAACTATTATGATATGATAAGATATGATATGATATGATATGATTGCATGGTGCGGCCGCGCCGACGGACGCTGGCCGCACCTGGCGTCAGACTATAAGAGTTCTCGCGTTCTCCTAACGTAGCGTCGCTGTGCAAAGCGTTCGCTCGCGCCAACGCTACATTGTAGTATATTGGGCCCTTCATGATGCGTTCATGGCCGTTTTGCTAGCTACACATATACCAAATGTGGTGTTACGTGGCGTCAATGAATGACGAAACTGTATGACTAGTACAAACATCATAATCCTGACACGTGTGGCATGCAAGGACGTGACAACATACCACGCTCGTAGTGCGCTCCCGGCCGTTTCGTTAGCTACACATATACTAAATTTGGTATTACGGGACGTCAATATATGACGAAAGTAAACGACCCATTCAAACATGGTAGTCTTGACAGGGAAGTCATGTACGGCATCATTTACCTCCACCTCGTAAGGTTGTCTGATTTTAAAGTGACATATGAACATTTCTCATTCGCGCTTCGCATGTCATCGATTCCCTCTCTACGTGGCATCTGCCAATTTTTTATTCCGTCAAGAATTCTATGATGTTTGACTTTTAGGATGGTACTGATGTGTTCATTCGCATGTTTTGCCGTAACGTTAGAATTCTCTTTTGTTTTGTTTTCATTGCAGGTGTGGCAGTTACAACAGTACACGACAGCATTGACTCACGTAAATATGTGTAGCAAGTCTTTTTCTTCCTCTTTTGCTGAAAGTAAAATCAATGCGTGTGCTGCGCATCTTCATAGAAGTAAGGTAGAGAATTGAGCGGCTTGTACGAAATGCATCTTCATAATATCATGCAAAACATTACTGCATAAATCAGAATCAAACTAGACAGGTGCGAAGTTTTATCACCATAGCTACAAAACTTTTGTAAACTGTGCTTACGAAAGTTATTCCAATTACTGCGTAAGAATCGGTATGCACAGAAGGTTTCTCTGAAGTTGAATAATATTTTGAAGACGGGTTTTCGAGCAAAAGGAAAAAGGGAAAAGCTAGCAATACCTTGGAATGTAACGCTGAGGATGACTACCAAATCAAAACGTGCAGCGTGCTACTCACGCACAAATGACTCATGAAAACAACGCACACAGGACGAGAGCAAACTAACAGCGTTTACAGCTAGACGCTTAACGTGCTATTCAAAAACGAATGCATGAAACGTAATCACAGGTACAGATATGAGTGCGAACTAGCGAGTGCCCCAGTTGTTACTTCACAGTACTCGAAGAGCGCGTTCTTTTCGTGATCTTTTTCATAAGTTTTTTTTACAGTTCACTTAATCACATGCCGTACATCATCCCACCATCAAGAATATCGCAAAGCACTGGTCACCCGCTACAGATTTCAAAACCGCGCACACGCACTACGACCTTCTCTACTTCATTTTTTTTGTCATACAGCGTCAGAGTGGAATGCCCTTCCGCACCATGTTGTATCTACAAATAACCGTCACATGTTCTATGTTGCTGTGCCTTCTGTTTTACCAAATTAGTTGCCGTTGATTGTACTTAACGCGAGTCTTTATTTCTACAGCGTTCATTGTTTGTTACTGTTGTATTTATGTATACAGTTTTATTTTTGTGCAATATATTTAATGCATATAACGTTATATTGCCACATCATGTTGTTTCTTCT
Organism: Rhipicephalus annulatus; assembly: GCA_013436015.1. Lineage (NCBI taxonomy): Eukaryota > Metazoa > Arthropoda > Arachnida > Ixodida > Ixodidae > Rhipicephalus > Rhipicephalus annulatus. The sequence continues at coordinate 104,464 of WOVY01003452.1, forward strand.
AATGCTACCAAATTAATTACTTCGCGCGTGTTCTCGTTTTCCCAGTGTATACACATCTTTTACTTTCTCCTCTTTTTCAAAAGTTTTATTGGTTTTTATTTTTATTTGGATTTACCCATTACATGTTGTCCCCACCCCTTATCTAACACCCCTATAAGCAGGGCCTTTAGGGAAATAAACCGAACTTAACTGAACAGGGCCTTCCCAGGGAGCGAAGTTGAGCTTTGTGGTCTGTGCATCTAACGCACTCATTCCTGTGAAAGGCCAAGGCACAAGATTCTCCCCACCTAAGGATGAGCGCGAGTGCACAAGCACCTAACCCCCCGTCCCCTCCCGCGCCTTCATGCGTGGGACTAAGTACGCGTGGGAGACAAGCGCGCGTTGGCGCATCACGACAAGCTGGGCGCCGAGCACGGCCGGCTTTTATTTTTTAAAGACAATAGTCTTTCTTGGGGACCTTCGACGCAAAAACTTTGGTCTGTCTGTCTGTCTGTCTGTACATTGGTCGGTTTGTCGACCGTTACCGCGAACCGGGTACTCGTAACAGCACCAGCCGATACCCCGAACGGCCGATTCCATCCGCAGCGCCCACCAACGTTGCTCAAGAATCAGCGTTTATATGTGTGTGATTGTCAATTAAAAGCAAGCATTTATTGCGCATATCTGAGGCACCATAACAACAAGTATATATTCTGCATGTTCGTATTTTACTATAAAAGACATACATAAGTAATTCTAAGGGCCGTAGCGCGTATCACGCTGCGCTGAGCATGCAACACTTGCACGGAACGGGGAGTGTTTTCAACGCTTTGCTAAGACGAGAAGGTGGCGGCACCTACCCGTCGCCTTGCGTTCTACACCTTATTGCCTCTAAGACGGGCGCGCACACCTGTCTCCGGGTCACGCGCTTTGTTTTCAAAAAAAAAAAAAACTGCCATATGGGGCTCATGTCTCACGCGTGACGTGACTTGATGCACTCGTTCGCCTCCGCTGCACGCTCGAGGCACTCTAACGTAGCGCCTCCGGAATACCATTCACCGATTTTCTTGCGCAGAACATCAAATAGATGTTTTGTTAACTCTCTCCACACGCAAGACTATCGTCTTTCGATGACATTTGCAGATTACATGCAGATACGGGCCGAATTTTTTTTCTTCGAGTTTTCCTATATGTAGATACGCATACATATACGGTGCATGACGGTAGGGCTGACATAGGTAAAAACCAGCCGAGACTGCCCATACGATTCCTATTGCCAAAAAAGTATTCAAAACCACAGCGCTAGATTTATCGAACGCCCACAAAGAGGTAATGGCATTTGAATTAGCATTCACTAAAGGTCACTAATTAGCTTTTTGAATAATTACCACTTTGCTTTTTTAGAGCTCATAATGCAAAAGTTGAATTTTAGCCGCTGAATTCAGACGGCGCGCCCAATTCAAGCAAATGTTTCAACTAATCATTTCCAAAATGTGGGATACAATACATAGGCGTTCCAACTTTGTTTTTTGTAATTCGGTGCACGTGATAAAGGGCCCCGCCGTGGTGGTCTAGTCGCTAAGGTACCCGGCCGCGGAACAGCAGGTCACGGGATAGAATCCCGCTTGCGGTGGCTGCATTTCCTATAGAGGCGGAAAGCTTGTAGGCCCGTGAGCGCAGAGTTTGGTGCACGTTAAAGAACCCCAGGTGGTCGAAATTTCCGCAGCCCTCCACTACGGCTTGTCTCATGATCATGTAGTGGTTTTAGGACGTTAAACCTTACATATCAATCAATCATCACGTGATGAAGCAACACAAAGCCAAAATGTATCAGTAACAACTTGTCCTTTAAACTGGCACTCTTTGGCCATCAAATGGCCCTTGCGCCATACAACACCACACATCATCATCATCATCAGTAACAACCAATACCACAGGATTTCGAGACATGCGTTAGCGGCGCCATCTCTCGGTTGCAGCAACAGAATCCTGCCGAAACTGAATTGGAATGCACCAAAACAATGATAATTGACGATAAAAACTAGTTAGAAAAACGACTACCCATTACATGCAGCAGAGACTCACTGGAACATTTTGATAGAACTGTGGTATGGCGCACTAGTGAGTGGCTTTGAAACATGACTGAACACTGCTCAATGAAAAAACACGGCACCTCATTGTAGAACTTTGAACATCCTGGGAAGCCACGTGGTTGGTAGTACGTGTGACGCTGTAATCTTCCTGAAATGTTCCGGTTGCTCCTTATTGTGACTCCATATTTTCAAGACGAGGTATATTATACGACACAATATATTTTGTGTCACCTGTTTAAGAAGACTACATCACTGCTAATAACCTGTTCGCGTTTATTATTCACAGGATCCGACCAGCACTCTTTTCGAGGACGTCATCGCTTGGCCCGCAGGCATCCAAGTCGTCACAAGAACTACATCAGGCAGCTACGCCGGTTCAAGCAACCAGCGGAGCCCTATTGGTGAGCATAGTCCACTCTGCCTTCTATTTCGCTTAGTGAAATTTGTCTAAACTGCAGGACACGAAGTAAGCCCAAAGTTTCAACTCGTCGAAGTTTAAACATCAAAAAAAAAACAAAAAAACAAGCCTGCTTATGAAATCGAAACGTTAGTTGCGAAATTATTTGTATGAAAAAAGTGAAGGAAGTATTAACCTCAAAAAGTGCTTGCGTAATTATATTCTACTTTTTTTGTAGGGACATCAAATGACAACTACAGAACCATGGATGCTCATTCTGCAATCTTGTGTACCCGGTGTTGCTCCAAAAGTGTAGACATGTTGAAGGAATGCAAACAAAAAGTTGCATGCAATAAAAGGTGTTTTTTTCTTGTACAGTGGGTTTTCATATACATTAAAAGTCTGCGTAATCTAATACCCGCGGCTAAACTTGCCTGCGGAATGTTTCACAGCAAGCTAAACGGCATTCCGGCGTTTCCTTTGAGCGAATCTTGTTTTTATATGGTACATTGAAAGAGCCATCACGGAGCAGCAATAATTATCAGCTTCTATCGGCGACGTCTGGAATATTCAGGAACACGCGTGCTAGAAGGCCTCTGAGTAGCGCTGCGAATGTTGAATTTAGTAATTGACAACTAATAATAACTGTTGGAATTGAACGTTTCTTAGCCCTGATATGATTATGAGAGACGCCGTAGGGGAGTGCTTCGGAGGTTTCAGCTACCTGCAGCTTCTTAACGTGCACTTTATTTTGAGTACACGGGCCTCAAGAATGTTTGCCTCCTTCGAAAATGCGGCCACCGTGGTCATGATTTCAGCACGCTACCGGCGATTCAGCAGCCGAGTGCCTTAGCCACCAGAATATGGAAGTTAACTAGTGTGGTGCAGTTTACTTATTTAAACAGTGCATCCTAAGTTAGTTCTGCATAATTTTATTCACAGTATTCATAAGCCTCATTGGCCAGTTTGGTCGACAGAAATGTAAGAAGCTCAGTCGACGTCAGCGTTTAGGTGAGTGGGTAGTATGCTGCTGAGGAAAGCTTTAACAGCTTGGAAAAGCACGAACGGTCAAAGGGTGGCGGTACGTACTATCTCTGATTAGGAACTAAGCTTTTATTTCGGAAACTACACATACATGTGTGTACAAAGTAAAAAGAAGATGCCATCAGCACTCGGAGTTCCCAGGTGGTCTCCCTCTTAAGTACCGACAGAGTTCAATGCCGCTTAGCTTCGGAGATAAGACAAGAACTGGCGCATTCAGCGTGGTATGGCCGGTGGCTATGTGTGTATGGCAATAAAAAAATGGCAAAACTGTGCGAAAAAACAGAAAAGAAGTGGTAAGCAGTGATAATGAAAGCAGCTCTTAACAAAGGTAAATATTGTCACATAAAAGAGGCATTACAGTTCTCTTTTGTATATGAATTATTTCAATGCATGCACGTGCATCCTTCGCCCTAACAAGCCGCCCTAACGATCTCTAATCAGTTTAGTAAGCACTTTATACTTCAGGATACCACCATAGTTTGTGTTGTAAACAGAAACGAAACGACTACAGCGAGCTCGAATGTTAGGCGCTGCCACTCAGCACATTCCAGTGATGTTTACGCAAGCGTACGTTGAGGCCCTCCTAACTGTGGTTACCGTATACATTGCGGCATGAAAGTGTATTGAAACACCCTCTCCACCAAAAGATTGTGGAACGCGAGATTTTTGAGTAACCTGTATTTCCACTTTGTCTGAGAACATAGCATCGAAATAAATGTTTCAGCCTGGCACCTATAGAGCAACCCGTTTAATTTAAATGCGCTGTGCACAGAGCCATCATCATTTTCAGTGGAACCAACGTTCCATAAACTTTTGTGGGTGGGTGTACACCACGTTGTCGATATGCGAGTCAAACAAGTTTGTGTGTTTGATCTGGCAGACAGCGTCTCGCGCTAGCGAAAGCCATTAGCTTGTCACTTTGTTGAAGTTTAAACAAGAAATACGACAGCTAGATTTTTAGGTGCCACATCGTATGGATGCGGAAATACTACCGGAACGTGCGGAGGGGCAACACCGGACATTTTTGCGGGCGTTGTATGGGTTTTGATTGGATTCCTGCGAAGAATGAGCTGTACGGCGTAGTGGTTGCGATGCTAAAGCCTGACCCAAAGGTCCCGCGCGTCATTCCAGCCGGGACGTTCACATTTAGGGGGGTGCGAAATGCTAGTGGCTTGTCTACAATTAGTTGCCAAAGTACGTTACAGAACACCAGATTTTCGGCTGAGATTTCTCGCTGGGGGGAAGCTTGTAAATCTTTGTCGCAATTCTTTTCATGCGCAACGTGAAGTTGTTATCAAATTAGCGTACTGTGAGCACTTCTGGTGTCAATCTATCTATCTATCTATCTATCTATCTATCTATCTATCTATCTATCTATCTATCTATCTATCTATCTATCTATCTATCTATCTATCTATCTATCTATCTATCTATCTATCTAGCCGTTTACGTTTGTGAGCTATAATGATCATCCTTATAACTCCGTGGGAGCCAAAATTAGTATGAAAGTGTAAGATGCTTTGATGAATAAGACGCGCTAATCAAGGCACTAATAATGACAATATCCCGTCACGTACGTCATCAAACACCTTCCGCAAGACAGCGGTACATATACCCGAGGGCGGGTATGTGCCACAGATGATTGACACTTAGTATATCTATTCAAAAACGGTGACAACACACATGGGTAATTTCAAAGTGGGAGCGTTAAGAAAAGGCTTACCTCGGCAGCGTTGACAAGACAAATGCAAAAAAATGAGCGCCAAGAACCCAGTAGGAATCAAACACAAGCATTCTGCAGGGCAACCAAGTATTGCACCACAGAGCCACGCCAGGTGTCGGAACAACTTTTCATATAGGCCTTAATGCTGATAAAACTTCGATCGTGTTTGCAGTGCTAGCTGTCTAATTCATAAAGAATACATATGCATTTCTGTACTACAGCTGTCAGGTCTGGTTAATGCGAATTGCAGTTAGGTGTCATCCACTCAAAATTATTAATGTAGTTGTGTCCAGGGCTACTATCCTCGCGAACACCAGCGCTTCATATTGCCTATCGCTTCTTTAGTTTTCTAATACCGATGTCACACGGGCACTTTTAATCACAATCAGGGTGGTCCAGATCGGTTTGTTCGTCGCGATGAACTTTATGGCTGCTGCTACACGGCCTGCGAGCTTGCACCAGGTGGCACTTGCACGCTGTAAAACAAGTCATTGACAAATTCCGCGTACAATATTTCAATAGAGCCACTTATCAGGAATATGCTATTCTTGCAAGAAGCGCTCACACGTCAGAAACTTAGCGTGCCACTACAGAAGTGATTTTATGAACGCGTCAATCGGTAGCGCCTTTTTTGCACTTACCTGTAGTGCTGTGCGAGAATCTTGATCACCACTTTTATTTCTGGTGGCACCTGCTCGTAGCAATCCAGTCGCAGCGAAACGGCAATCTAGTTGTACACGGCAGAGTCTCACTTCTGGCGCCTCAATACTCCCAGTCGCTACTTCCCGCGGTCAGTTTATGCGAAGGTCGCTTCGTTGGACCACGAAGTGCACGTGCGCTGTGATGTAGTCGTAAAGCTGGCGACACTCATAATCAGTTTGCTTCAAAGTACTCCAACTGCTTCGACGGTGCCAGAGTTGAACTTGTCGTCCACTTATGGTCTCCTTCTCCCACAACAACATATGGTTATTACGAATCCACAAATACGCAATGTTACTAATATTTCTTCGTTAAAACATTTTCAGGTTTCTTTTAAAATAAAAATCTCGCTTTTCAAAGTTTTTATTGAACTATGCATGATTTTCTTGTTTCTTTTGCTTTCAACTAGCTCCGCGAGGGGGTGCAGACGACACAATATTGCGATCTCTCAGCCAGATCGTGGTGCGCGGATCACGATAGGCTTGATCTCAATGGGCCTGATCGCGATAAAAAGTGACCGTGTAGCAGCACCTAATCCGAATCCTGGTCATCCGGATCGGCATTGATCGCGATGAAAAATTCACGTGTGACACTGGTATATTACTCATGTCGCTCGGCATTGTCGCACAGGTAGAAACAATTGGCTATATAAACGTCTGCGACTGTTCAACATAGTTCTGTGCGGGCAACGCTTGTACATATAGATTTAGCGGAATTTTATAACGTGTCACTCAATAAAAGTATAACACAGTCACCTTCCATCCACATAATTCGCATAACATTGATTCCAAAGGTACGTCGTATATGCTGATTTGTGTGTGTGTGTGTGTGTATGTGTGTGTGTGTGTGTGTGTGTGTGTGTGCGTGTGTGTGTGTGTGTGTGTGCGTGTGCGTGTGTGTGTGCGTGTGCGTGTGTGTGTGCGTGTGCGTGTGTGTGTGCGTGTGCGTGTGTGTGTGTGTGTGTTTTGCCTTGCCTTGCCTTTCAATCTTTTTCTGCAACATTAGACATTTTGAGGGCCAAGTTGGTGCACATTGTTGAAGATTAATTTGCGCCTAAAGTGAAATAAACACTGAACGCACAAGATAGATGCACAACTGAAAAACCCGACATGTATATGTATACATGCGGCACCTTCACAAATCCATTCCATAAAAAGAAATGAAGATGATAACAGATTTTTTTACTCGTACACGTGTTGAGGTAATAAACTTCAATCCAGTGCAGTGGGAACTATCGCACCCCACCTCTCTCGTTCTTTGAGTAGGAAGCGGTCTTGTTCACTACTGCTTTTGCCAAAAATCTTTGCCTCGAAAAACAATGCTTCCCACCGACAAAGGCTCACGTTTTTTGCCTCGCTGATGAGTTCCTATAGTATAACGGTTATAATTAATTGCTATTGACTGATAATTAATTAAACTCACAAAATATTAGGGCTATACAGTATAAGCTGCCAACATATGAGAAACAAGTAAGAAAATACATGAATAAAAAGAGTAACGGCTAAATAATTCAGCGGGAAAGATAAATCGTAAAATATTTTAAGAAGTAAGGTAGCAGTAGTTAAAGCTGGGGATTTATACACCTAAAACCTAAATCAGTTAAATATTGAAAGCTCTGCAGACGCAGTGACACTTTTTCTCTCAGAATAATGAGTCAAACAAATTAATTATGTAACGAAAAGCTAAAAAAGAAAAACATCACATATCAAAGATAACAAAACAAACACAATGTTTACCGCCATACTTGAAAAGAGGATCCTGCCGAACAAAAGTTTCGAGCAATTTATTACGCTATGAATGTTTGAACTTCGTTACTTCCGAAGTCTTCACTTAGTACAGACATTACCGAGAGCCACCAAATTATAGGAATTGACAAAGGCACTGGAGATGGCCAGCCATGCTAAGGGCTGCTTCTGTATTTATTCGATAGAAAGGGGGGCCAGGGAGTTCGGATGTGCCTCGCATCAGCTCCGCGGAAAGTTGTTTGGTCTGGTGGAAATCGTGCAGTTACAGCAAACAACTCCTATAATCTCCTGCCTGAAGTTCTCTGGACCATCTAGACCACGACTTCAGGACTGTGAGTACGTTTTGGGGCATTTTATGGCTATTTTGGTGTCGACTGCGTCTCCGCCCAGCGAAGCCTAACGCTAGCGGTGAACAAACGCGGCGGCTCGGCGGTGGCCGACGCCCCCGGCGTTCGCTTCAGAGCCCCGTTGTGGAGACGCGACGGCAATGGAGGTGACCGTGGAGGGTACTGAAATTACCCCTGAAGATTTTAGAACCGCTGACTGGATCACGAAAGTTGGAAAACATGTTAAAGAGCTGCGTGACGCCGCTAGAGGTGACAGACAGGGACGCCAAGATGGCAACGCCCGGGCAGAAAGTGGAACCGAGCCCGGCGAAGACAGGAAGAAGACGGCGGCTGCGAACGCAGCATACAAAAAGCTGGGGCACAAGATCGCGGAGCGCTCGATTGCGTCGTACCTACCGCGGTTGCCGGCGAACGACTACAAGATAATCATTCGTCCGAAGTGCGGGCTGGCGCTCACAAAAATTCCGAACACCAGGCTCAGTGAGGCGGTGCGCATGGCAGCGCAAATTCCGTGGATTAAGGGACAAGACAAGGAAGTGTTCATTGTTAACGACAAGCAAGGCACCCTGATTTTCAGCACTCCAGACATAGACACTGTCTGGAAGGTGACCAGGATTAAGTCTATCAAGATTGAAGGCAAGAGCTATGACGTCCCGGCGTACCTCGCGCCGCACGAGGATAGCGGGCGGGGTGTGGTGCGCGGCATCGACCCGAGATTGTCAGTAGAGGAACTGACAGAGGCCTTCGACAACTCAAGGAACCCGCCGATACTTGGTGTTAGGAAGCTGGGGAACTCAAGTTCAGCGGTCATCATCTTCAAAAATGAGACAGTGCCCAGGTGGATGTACTGTTACGGCGTACCACTGAAGTGCGTGCTTTATAAGAAACGATACGAGGTGTGCTACCGATGTGGCCAGCTAGGACACAGATCGGACGTGTGTATCAGCGACCATGTTCGCTGCCGGGGATGCGGAATGACAGCTCCACCCGAGGACCATGCATGTGAGCCCAAGTGTAAGCTGTGTGGCAAAGGTCATCTGACAGCAGATCGGAAATGCAAGGAAGCTTTCAGGACCCCTTATACAATAAAGAAGAGACAGTGGGAGGCCTGGCGGCGAATGGAAGGAGAAGAGCGGAAGGCGGAAGATGCCGATCCACAAACGTGCAGAATGGAAGAGATCAAAGAACGGTCCAGGAGCCGGTCGAAGCATCGAAGAGGGTCAAGAGGAAGAGCAGGTTCCTTCCCAAGACTACCGGAAAGACAAGAAGGAGATCTGCCACCAATGACTGGTCCAGTAAACGAGGGGACTTCCGGCAGTGCTGTCCTCAACAGTGGGAGACCCACGTCGCCGAACCGCAAGGTGGGTTGGGGAGATAGGGCCTCCCAGGATAAACGCGATGAAGAAATGTTAACCTATAAGGAAGAGAATCGCATGCTTAAAGAGCAGCTAGCAATGATGAGTCGGCAAATAGAGGAGCTTCAAATAGCTATTAAGTCGTCTAACACAACACCGGTTTCCCTACCACGAATGCCACAGAATCAAAATATAAAAATGCCGGAGGAGCAGAGCGCTACTCCACCTCCAGCGAAAAAGAGGGCAAAAGAAGCGGAAAAGCCCGTAATAGAGGAGAACGTAGCGACAGTGATAGACATGAAAATAGCGCAACTGGAGGCAAACATTGAAGCCAAATCTACCCAGGACGATGAATGGCGTAAGGCCTTCGAGAAACGAATGTTCGAAATGTTTCAAAATCTGAATCAGCAGTTGCATCAGCGGGATAATAAACTTACCGAGGAACTTAAAACAGAATTCGCGAAGAGGGATCGGGCGTATGAACAGCTCGCCCAAAAAGTAAGTATTAGGCAGGCCGATTAATCACCTTAGTCGCAATCATGGCTCACAGATTAAGTAAGAACACCGTTTGGCAATGGAACTGCAGAGGCTTCACGCGCAAGCGTGCGGTTCTGCAGGAATTCCTGAGGAAAGGGGATCGACCGGATGTTATAGCTTTACAGGAATGTGGGAGAAAGGCGACGTTGCCGGGTTATAAATCCTATGTAAGCGAAGGCACGAGTACGCAGGTGGCCACCCTGGTCAGGCGAAACGTTACGGTGGTGCAGCATGACATTGGTAATGCACACATCGACCATGTTCTCATAGAACTAATACCCCAAAAAAAGAAAAACGCTAGCTTGTTCGTACTAAATATATACAGCTCTCCCAGACAAAGGCGATGTGACTTTGGGGATCTCTTCGCTTCTACGCGACGTAAGAGTAAGAACAACCCATTGCTGATCGTCGGTGACTTTAACGCTCACCACATGGCATGGGGATATAAGCAGGCTTCAATTAAGGGCAGGAAATTGTGGGATGACATGCAAACTCATAAGCTGGACTTGATAACCGACCCGTTGCAGCCAACGAGGAAGGGAAATAGTGTCGCGATTGATACCACACCCGACCTTACCCTGACGGGGAGCGGCACTAGTGCCACGTGGTGCAACACAAACGAGGACCTAGGCAGTGATCACATGATCATAGAAATAGTGGTAGAGGGAGGCCCGGCAACACCTCGGAAACGAAGGGTAGAGGCCGTAAATTGGGACTCTTTCAGGGACCTCAGAGGCGACCCGACTCCCATTTCCGACATTGCCGAGTGGTGCGATGGGGTGTTACGTACTGTTAAGGAAGCCACTGAAGCGGTGGAAACCGAGGAGGACAACGAAGTGGTAGACACGAGATTAGTAAATCTTTGGAAGAAAAAGAAAGCTTTGGAAAACCGACTCCAACAGAGGAGATGGGATCGGAGTATCAGGAAACAAATAGCAGCTTTAAACAGGCAAATTGAAGAGCACGCCATCACGCTCACGAAGCAAAGGTGGGGGAACGTCTGTCAGGAGATGGATAGAAATATAAGTACGTCCGGGACGTGGCGACTTCTTCGTCACCTTTTAGATCCGGAGAGCACGAAGACAGCGTCTAAACAACAATTGGAACGAATGGCGCACCAATTTGAAGGTACTAAGAAGGAACTCTTAGAAGAAGTTCGGAGCAGATACATTAATCCCGCCGGATCCGAACCTCTCCCAGATTATGGAGGGCGGGAAAACGCAGCCTTAGACGCCCCTATCTCCCTGGCTGAGGTGAGAGCGGAGATTAATCGGCTAAGGACTAGATCAGCGGCAGGGCCGGACAGAGTGACTAACAAAATGCTCCGTAATTTAGACGATAGTTCCATCGCTAACCTAGCAACGTACATGCAGGAGTGTTGGGAAAAAGGGACGATACCGCAGGAGTGGAAACTCGCAAATGTAATTTTCATTCCTAAACCGGGTAAAAAACTCTGTTTCGAGAATCTTAGGCCGATATCGTTAACGTCTTGCGTAGGTAAGCTCATGGAGCATGTCGTTCAGACGCGGCTCAATAGGTACATGGAAGACAATGGTATGTATCCGGACACCATGATCGGTTTTCGACCCCGACTATCAGCGTGCGACGTGATGCTACAGCTCAAGGATCAAATTATAGACAAGCCAACGCGAGACACAAAAGTTATCGTGGGTTTAGATGTGGCAAAAGCATTTGACAACGTGAGGCACGTATCAATCTTGGAGAATCTGAGCTCCCTGAACGTCGGAAAGCGACTTTATGATTATGTCAAGGACTTCCTTTCGAACAGGACAGCCACTTTAAAAATCGGGGAAGAATCCATCGAGGACATTAAATTAGGCAACAGGGGGACACCTCAGGGCTCGGTGTTATCACCCATCCTTTTCAACATTGTGATGTTGAAACTGCCTGAACAGTTAAAGGATATTGAGAATTTAAATCACACCATTTACGCGGATGACATAACATTATGGATGAACAAGGGCAGTGACGGCCAAATTGAAGGCTCTCTGCAAATCGCCATTGATAAAATCGTGGAGTACCTGGAGCCCAAAGGACTTAAATGCTCGGCCGAAAAGTCGGAAGCACTCTTCCTCATGCCCGCCGGAAAACGGCGGCTCCACAACAGGCCTGAAGTGGACATCCACTTGTATGTTAACGGCGCAGAGATCCCCGCGGTCGACAGTATCCGTGTCCTTGGACTAAGGATTCAGGCGAACCGCAGGAATTCTGAAACTCTTGCTAGGTTGGAAGCCAGTTCTAATCAGACATGTCGTCTCATCAGACGAATAGCAAACAGGCATGCTGGGATGAAGGAGGCGAACCTTCTTAGATTAGTACAGACCTTCATAATAGGTAGGATAGTGTACGTGGCACCTTATTCAAAATTAAACCAAGCGGAGCGGGGCAAACTCGACACCATTATCAGGAAAAGTGTGAAAGTCGCGCTCGGACTTCCCCCAAACACGTCAACTGACAGACTTATGAAGTTGGGGGTATCTAACACACTCGATGAGCTAATTGAGGCTACTGTGACTGCACAACATCAAAGACTACTCGGATCTAAAACGGGGAGAGCAATATTAAAGAGATTGGGCTATGAGCCCACGCGTGAGCAAGCGCGTTCAAAAGACATACCAATACAGATCAGGGACAGGATAAAGATACCTCCGCTACCCAGAAATATGAACCCTAACTTTCACGAAGGCAGGCGTAAAGCCAGGGCAGAGGCATTACAATCTAGGTACACTGGTCGACAGGACGTCGCGTATACAGACGCTGCGGAATATGAAAGCAAAGCGGCACACACGGCAGTGGCGGTCAGGGGAGATGGTGGCCTAATTGCGTGCTGCACAGTACTTGGTGTCGAGACTGTAGAGGCCGAGGAAGTGGCCATAGCTTTGGCCATCAGCCAAAAGGGGATCAGGGTGGTCATCAGCGACTCCAAAAACGCTGTGAGAAATTACGAATCGGGAAGGGTGACGGAGACTGCCGTCCGTATATTAAACATGGTAGGAGTACCCAAAGAGCAGATTCTGCTTGTCTGGGCTCCAGCTCACCAAGGACTTAGAGGGAACGAGGAGGCTCATTCCGTCGCCCGAGGTCTCACCTACCGGTCGGCCCCTGGAACCTCCCAAAATACCAAAAAAAGAAGCGAGTATATGCGCACATACCATGAAATCGTCGCACACTACAGGCTGAATCGGCAAGTGTACCCGAGAGCGGACAACTCACTAAGTAAGAAAAACGAGATTTTGTGGCGAAAGTTACAGACCGGGGTTTTTCCAAACCCCGCACTTTACAGCAAGTGGCACCCCGCAGTTTTCCAGTCCCAGTGTAAATTTTGTGATGAGGTAGCGAATTTGGTCCACATGGTGTGGACATGTCCAAGTCAAAACGATGGTTCTCGCACTGTAGAATCCTGGGAGGCCCTGCTCTGCAGCCCAGATCCCAACGTCCAGCGCGACATCATCAGTCAAGCCCTTGCTGCTGCCGCGTCCCAAGGGATTCCGGCCGACAGCTAGGGGCAACGGGCCATGCCTGAGCAATTGACTGACCTTTTAATAAAGTTTTTTCTCTCTCTCTCTCTCTCTCGATAGAAAGCTTTTGTAATATAGCTCAACGCTTTCGGTTACATTCTCGCAAAAATTTCGGTTTTCGGATCACCGGTCAGGTGCTTAGCTAAATCAGGTCGTTCGTGCTTCTCGCTAAAAAAAATTAGAAAGAAAAAAACGGGAATCACTCGGCTCACTTATTTGCGTAATAGCGCAACACCCGATTTTCAGAAAACGGAGCTGCGTGGTTCATTCTTTTGAGCAGATGCCACATTCCCACCTCAGCAAGCAGGTGACACTCACGCAATCTCGTCCAATGAGAGCCGGGACACGAGATAAGGTAAAAGCGATGGGGAGTGGGACACTCTGTATAGAGTCAAGACACGATGTCATTGGAACAAAAAGAAAACTATTTCCCTTATTTGATACTCGCACGATTTCTGAAGAAAATTTTGCGTGCAAGATCCCAACAACAGGTTGACACCGTTCTCAAAAAGGACTGAATTCTGGTTGCCGATTTCGATATACTGTTTGTTTCACTGTTGTTCTTCAACATATGGCGAACATGTGAGATGACTCACGAAGAATATAGTGCTTCAGGCTAATCGTGCCTATGTAGCACATGAGCATAAGTACTGCAAAATAAAGAAAAAAAGTCACGGTTTCGTCAGAAGGGCGAAAGAATGAATGCGACAGCAACCTACTCGAATGTTTTACGAAGCAGTTAACGCTAGTAGTGTTAGGAGCAATATTAATTGTAGTGAACACGCGCTTGCTAAGTAACCAAGATTTTTGTGGCACGACAACAACAGTTGACCACAAAAAGGCTCGTGCGTAGTAATGATGTTTATACACGAAGTGAGGCTTGCAGTAAACTCAGTTAGATCCAATCTCAAGTAAGTCTATAGAATACACTGGTGTAAGTGAACACGGTTGCTCCAGGTACTCTCGTAGCACCGTTTTTTTTCGTGTTTAGTGCGAGGCCCGTAGAAGCTCCCGTCTGCTGTTAGGTACAAGGTACCCTCTGTTGCCGCGTTAGCGCGGCAACCATAAGCGACCCCCCCCCCCCCCGTTGTTCCCTGGCAAGACAAGCGCGCGCGCAGGCGAGTTCGGCTGGTAAAGCGATGTTCGCTTCGCAGAAAGACGAGCTAGGCTATCGCATGATTCTCCATATATATATATATATATATGAGCGAGACAGAGAGAGAACAAGAGAGACAACACCCGATCCTGGGCCAGCTGTTGATGATGATGATGATGATCCTTGATACTCTGGCGCACACCCAAAAAGGGGGATCGGCTAAGAACTGGGCGGCCGGATCTTAACTAAAAGGCTAATGGTTTTTCAAACAAAACGTGATTTTGGGCTGAAAAAAATATATAAAGAAAAGCCGAAAATCGAAAAAGGAGTATATCTGAGCAGGGAGCGATGCAGGCTATCAGATGCGATTTGAGACAGAGGTAATGGTGGGTCTAAAATGATATATATATTACTCTGCCTCTTCTTCCTCGCTCGCCTAGCATGCGCATCTGTGCTAGAGTATCAGTTTCGGTCTTCGTCGTCACACTCGGCCATGACTGCAAACATTGTCGATGGGCCACACGACAATGCTCATGTGGGTGAGGCTAGCTGCAGCAGTTGACATTGTTTCAGGTGGGCGGGGTTGGCTGCATCGTCATGGTCGGCCCCGACCACGCTGGAAGTATGTCGAAATTGGCTCCGGCGGCTGACACTGGCTATGTCACCTGGGTCGTTCGCCATGTCGCGGTGGGGACTGGGTCCTGGTTGGTTCCTTTGTAGATGATGACTCCGCGGGACGACATTGACTGTCACGTGGCAGTCTACAGCCTAGGCCACGCTGCCACTTTTCAGAGGAAGTAGTTCGACTCTGGTTTTCCTTTGGTGGACCGAGCAGGCATTCTCGTGGTAGAAGTTTCTTGCGGTGGTGTGGTTTTCATGGAGATGGTTCTGGCGGGCGGCCCCGACTGGATCGACATGGTCACAGGTTGATCACAGAACGTTTTCTTTTGTCCCACCACATTTTAGAAAACAGGGCAGGAAATGTTGGATCCGACAACGAAACGAGTAGCATCTTATATATAGTTCCTGAGCGCTCTTGTACAAACTAAGAGTGGGCTTTGTGCTGGTGCGTGAACGATTCCACCGTCAAGGGCGTGTGGACAGTCCGTTATGCGCAGCTTGTGGCTCCTGCGAAACACTTGAGCATCTCGTAGCGAACTGCCCCACATTTGCTACGCCGCAGTTTTTGCCGATTAAGGATTACAAATTCTTGGGAGTCAAGTGTGCGACTTTAGACGACTGCCTCTTTCTGAGTGGTAGTGCTTCCCGACGCGACCAGGCCCACCGAGCTCGCCTTACATTTATAAACGAAACGGTCCTGGCCACCCGTTTATAGACGGTCTTTTTATTTAAGTTTTTTTACTCATACTCGTCAAAGTCTTCGTCATTTTTTTCCTTCCTCATCTTATTTCCTCTTTTTCTCTTGTAATGTTTGTTTCCTTTGTTCCTTCCCTCCGCCCGAAAGAGTGAGCAGGCGTTGTGCCCCTCCAGGTGGCAGTTACCTGCTCGCTCTCTCCCTCTTTCTTCTGTGTCCTCGTGTATCTGTGTATTTAAATCAAATCAATAAATAATAATAAATAAATAAATGCCAAAAAATAGCTGAAGTCTAACATGCGTATTTTTTATTTTGCTCCTATAAATCAGAAGACTACATTTGGGCTTGAAATTGTAAACGCAGTGAAAATCTCGGTGCATGAAAAATATACCAATATTGTGCGGCATAAGTAACGATATGCCCGGGCATCTGCAAGAGCCGTTTATTGTTCTAGCAGCGCAATAGACCTGAATATACTGCGAGAGGGCGTCGTCCTGCCAGGCAAAAAGTGCCCCATTCTGGACTGTCGTATGTTTTCTCTCGTGCGTGATATCTATTTAGTACCTTCGAAAAAGGCTTCAGCTTTTCTTCCACTGCTTATCTCCTTTCACGCAACCGCGTTACGGATGACTTGTTTTTCAAGAAATGGATCAGTGCCCGCTATCTTCATTTTAGCTGTCTTCGATTCAAGTGGAACGCCTTGGAGTGAAACAACGATGTCACACTGTATGACCAAACCAGAAACAAACACTACAAAGTCTAAATGTAAACTCCGGCGATTTTTCTATCATGTCCGGTTAATCGTGCTTTTAGTTTGCTGAGACACTCCTTTTACGGGCTCGATAGCTGAAATGCTCAATTACTTTGAAAATAACTTTTAATATTACGCAAAAAGGCGTGATACCAAAACTGAAACTGTAGCGAGTGTATTGTCTAAGTAGGACATACTATTTGGTAAGGAACCAGAAGTACTGCAAGGCGTACCAGTGCTGCCAGCCCAGGGTACGAAGACTGCGGAAGCCGGAAAGACCAGACACTCTGCGTGCTTCCCCAGTAAGTTTACCACGCCGCCCCGCGTCTGTGACAGATCGTTCTACGTGCACAAGCTCCGCGGAACTGTCGGACAATGACAGCTACAATTCAAACACATTTAGAAGTCAACGATCGTCGCCGTTCCTCTACGATGAAGGGAAATTTTCATGTCTGCTGGCTTGGTAACTCTTAATACTGACAGGTAGCACCACTTGTCGAGGTAGTCCAGATTGAAGGCTGCGGCAATGCGTTTTAAAATGCCCAAGAACACAAAGAAGTCTAACGCTCTTCAATGTCGCCGTCGAAAGACGGCATAGGTTTCTCGAGAACAGATGACTACATAAAGAAGATCTAAGATCTATTCTTAAAATATCAATCAAGTAAGCACCTTTCTCACGATGCACAGCTGACCATATAAAAGGAGATTTGGTGAAAGAAGATCTAGAATTCGTTCCAAAAGTGTTTCTATACGTTAAAGTTCGCGAAAGTGTACTCTTCAGCAGGTACAATATGTTGGCCGTACTTTCCTTGCGTTAAGCCGATATCGTTGCCTGAGGAGAATGCTATGATCAAGACGAAGTGTAGTGATCACTGCATGGAGTGAATTTTATGCAAGCGCTCATTTTGCTTCTTGCGTTCCTATCGTGCCATTGTTATATATGAGCATGAATTAGACCTAAAAAAGCTTTTAGAGTGTTTTATAGTGCCGATAAGCGCCTGCATAGGACTTTTGCGCCTTACTTTTTTCATGTGCGTATGAATGTCTCTTTGCAAAATCAGTGCCTATACGAACACTATTCTATCTCAGATTTTGATTTTGAGTAGTGTTGAAGACCGTTATTTATGTTACTGGGCGAAATTGAGCTTTCAGAACTCTATAGGGTGAAGCGATACTCCACCCCGGAAGTTCCTTTCAGCACTCGCAAGGCTACAAGGCCCCGTAGCCAATTAAAAGGCCAATTTGCATCTACTCATGTATTCATCTGAACCTCGTCGTCTGCTCGGCATCTCTCCGGGTCTACTCGCATGCGTAGGGAACATAAAGTATTTCTGAGCAACCGCAGTACGATGGAAAATGAAAGGGAAACCGTGAAATCTCATCAGGAGAAAGCAGGTTGTTGGTTTAAAAAAAAGCGGGTGTCCACGTGGTTTCTGTTTTTTTTTTGTCAATTATTTTTTCAAAAGAGCTTCATCAGGTCACATAAAAAAATTCAGATATACACTTCAAGTTTCTGTGTGTCCAATGCAAAGCTCTGTACCACAAGAATTTTTAATTGTTTCATTACGATCGGCGAGAGCATAATGCAAGGACGTGAGCTTAAACCTTTGGCACACACCCAATGTGCACTTCGCAAGCCGAATTCTTTCCCCGCTATCTTTGGTATCAGAGAAACTCGGAGTTGGAAGATCGCATGTCGCAGACGCATCAACACGTCATGCACACGCGAAGTTACACTCACGTGACATAACCAAGCCAGGTCGTGTACGCAAGCGGTGTTGTGTCGTTTCGGCGTTTTGTAAATTGTACTGCCTGCTTCTGTAGCATGTATCCTCTGTTTCAGTAGGATGAATCGATCCATGCCCGCACGTTTGGACAGGCTGGCATAAATCAAGTATCCTTAGCACGATACAACCTATTTTCACGTCATAAATGATACACAGCGTCGCATCGCTGCTCTAGGAGACGATGTACCAAACACACGCCAACAATTGTCAGAGTTGGCATGGGCACAATGCGAAAAAATTGAGAACACCAACACAAACGAAATGGAGACAGCTTGGTCTCGCATTTCGCTCAATATGAAGTTTTCAAAATATGAATAACAGGCACAGATTCTGTTTGCGTGTTTTAACATCTCTATCAACGTTCACACTTCTATTCAAGCCACAGATTGTACAAATCACACGTACATCGCGTCGAATAATGCCCGCAGTGTCACCTACTAATTTGACGTACGCAGGACCATTCCTTGTATACATCACCTCCACCGTGTTGAAGCGCGTGCCCCTTAGATGAAGGAAAAATGGCGTTAATTCTGCATTGCACTATTTCCGGGGCGCCTAACAATGCAAATATCGGCAGAAGTGATCGTGAGCACCCAGTGAATGCATTTCTCTGGCCTGCTCGAAATGGGGAAACCTGCATAGTGAGAGGCTCTTTCATGTCTTCACAAACAGAGACAGAATTGACCTTTTGCGATTACACACGGTTAATACGAGGCTGAAATATCCTTCTGGCCTTCTAGCTGTCTGGCTACTTGCCGCTACGTGGCCCTTCAACCATACAGAAAAGAAAGACACTCAGGAGCGTATTTTTTCGACAGTAGACACTTAACTCACCACGCGCGGCAATAAAAGGACTGACAGTGTTCTGTAAACACTGCAGGAAAAAAATTAGCCCCGTATCTGCATTTAATCTGCAAATGTAGTCGAGAGACGATAGCCTTGCGTGCACGTGCAGAGAGTGAACAAGACATTTATTTGATGTTCTGCGCGAGAAAATCTGTGAATGGTATTCTGGAGGCACTGCGTTAGAGTGCCTCGAGCGTGCCGCGGAGGCAAACAAGTGAATCAAGTCACGTCACACGTAGGACGTGAGCGCCATCTGGCTGTTTTTTTTCAGAAAACAAAGCGCGTGGCTCTGAGACGGGTGTACGCGCCCATCTCAGACGTGACAAGGTGTACAACGCAAGGCGACGGGTAGGTGCCACCAGCGTCTTGTTTTAGCAAAGCGTTGGAAACACTCGCCTTTGCGTGCAAGCGTTGCACGGTCAGCGCAGCGTGATAAGCGCTATGGTCCTAAAATTACTTATGTATGTCTTTTTCTAGAAAAAGACGCACATGAAAAATATATACGTGTTGGTATGGTGCCCCAGACATGCACAATAACTTATTTTTACTTGACAATTACAAAATCATGAACGCTCAACCTTGAGCAACATTGGTGGGCGCTGTGGATGGGGGTTGGTCGTTTCAAGTACGCGGTGCCATTAAGAGTGGACACACAGACAAATGTACAGACAGACAGACAGACAGACAGACAGACAGACAGACAGACAGACAGACAGACAGACAGACAGACAGACAGACAGACAGACAGACCAAAATTTTTGCGCCGAAGGTCCCCAAGAAAGATATCGTCTTGAAAAATGCATGGCTATGCTAAACCATTCGCGCCTTCGTATCATCGCAAACTCAAACACTTCATTTTGCTTTGCTGTCGTAGACATACAGTCAACACGTTCGTTTTTTTAGAAATTTCAATTTCTGTGAAACTCATTGTGCCTCTCATTACAATTCTTTTGTGGCCTAAAACTGCGTTTAGCTGTCTAATACTGTCACCCAAAATGCTGATTCTTTAGTGCCTATAAATCCGGCTTCTGGTGACTACCAGCGAATGTTTAGAGGCTGTTGGCCTTCAACTTAATACCACTTGCCACCTATCGCACACCCACCCACATGAAAACAGAAACCGCACACTCAGACAAGGGTGTACGGTCAAACACACAACACTAATGTAGACAAGCGGACGCTGCAGTGGCATCTAAGTTCCACCACTTCCATCACCTTGCAGAGCTTGACGTCACATACACACAATGTTGCCAATTCCGGCAGGGCATGTAATTGTTTCGAAAATGTCTATAAAATTAATGTGAAAACAATCTGAAAATCGCTCAAGCCTGTAATTTGGCCTAAATGGCGGAAACCGGCAAGTGAGCGCACCCACTGACTATCCTTGAGATTAATTCACCTACAAAAATCACCGGAGTTGCATTTAAAAAGATAACCAAATTGGCCTCCTACTCTGTAAATAAATGTTGCTTTAATTCATATAAAAGCTGTCTTTATTCCTCCATTCATTCTCATTCTTCATATTTGAGTTTTGCCGTACGACAAAATGTCCTTCAGTTAGCACTATCTTGCTCCTACCACACAAAAAATCTAATTAAGAAATGAAAGCCCATTAGAAAAGCAACTATGACAAAAGTGAAACAAATTGGATGAGGCCGCGTTGGTTGTCTTGGTGCTTATTGTTGATGCACTGCTCCTTTAATGAATCTGGCTTAGTTTGATAGAAACAGGTTAAAGATATGGCGAATTTTCGTTTTGAAACAGCTCTTCAAAGTTCGCGTTGCAACCCGGAATGACCTAAATTGGATAAGTGGACTTCTAAAGTGAAAGGTGCTTCGGCGTGTTCCACGTCCCCGTGAAATGTAGCCTAGTTTCGTTGTCTGCATTGGTTCCCTTTAGAAAAGAAAACACCACTCACCTTCATTTGGGATTATTGTGAAAGTGAACCTCGCATTTAGGAGAACTGCAGACCAAGGAGACATAAGCTCCAATAAATAATCAATTTTCGCCAAAATAATGCTCCGATTCACATCCTGTGAATATCAAAAATTTAAACTTTGGAAACACGGATCCCTAATTATAATGAGTGAAGCAGGGTAATCAATGGTTCGGAATTGCCGTAAACATTTGCGTAGTCTCATATATTGGTGCACTGCCTTATTGTGATGGTATTGCAAATCAGCATTCACATGGTCGTATAATATTGAGTTGTTCTCTAAACAATTCGGCCTAAAACAAACCACCAGCAGTTACAGCCTATCGCATATGGAGAGGCTAGGGCTTAGTGTGGAAATATATAAGCGCACCAGGTAGAAGGAAAAGCACTTGACACATTATATTTCCACATTATGTTGAACCAACTGGCCCAGAATTCCACTTTATTGAGGCTAGGGCCTGTAGGCACAATAAATTTGGCTCTAGGATATTGTACAGCATATCATGACCACCGAGGAAATTGTCCTAAAATGATGCGACTGTTTTCTCTGTCAAATATTTTCGGAAATATGAACACAGTTGTAGGACACGTATGCACTCGTTTCACTATTTTCTTGCACAATGAAAGCAATAGCCTAAAACTCGGTTTTTTTAGCAAGGAAAAGCGGCTGGATTTGAAATTGTTTGATCGGTGTTTCATGGAGAGTTGAAGCACCAAGTGGCGGCATGTGCACGCCACAGATAGGATAACTCTCCCTCTCTCTCTTCACATTTTGTACGTAGTCTAACAACACACGAATTTCAGGCAACAGCATGAAAACTCCCCATTTCTTTTGACTGGCTTGCACTCAGCACCCATGTGCACAGGAGAGCAGCTGAAAGAAATAACTGAGTCTCCAAAATATGAGTTAAGAGTCATGACAAATTTTCAACTTGATAACAAAAACACAGCTATCAAGTTTATATTGATGCTTTTGGGAAGCTTACCAGAACTCGTGTACCTCGTATTATTGTACCTCTTAAAAACCGTTAACCTTAAAAGTGTATATTCTAAGAATTTTGGTGGCGCCCGCATAACGTTTGCCTGTAGATTGTATTTCAAGGCTGCATTGTCAGAGAAAAATAATGCAATTTGTGCGATCTGCTTCGGTTTTCAAAATACTTAAGAAATGAGACGTATGTGACTTATCAAATTTATTGGCAAAATTTAACATCAGACAGTGTGGTCTGCGGCTTTCGGAGCCAAAACTGCATCCCCGTAGACCCAGTTTGGCGCGCGCTGTTACATGTCTTTTGTTTATTTTTTTTTCTATTTTATTCAGAAGTTAGGGGAGGGGGCTACTACTTATAATATCTCATTCTATTCCCAAGCTCTCTTTTCGGACTGGGCTGCTGGTAAAATTATGGACATTCTAACATCCCTGTCATTTTATTGGTTGCGTCTCCTCTGCTTCTACACTGTGTCTACATGAATTGCTTGCCCTTCGCAAATTTCGTTCTTTTCGCACAAAGGCGCTCTTTATACCAAGTTTTCTAAACTAAAGTAGGTGCGCAGGACGACAGTCAAGTAGATGTGCCTAACAACAAGAAAGCAGATCACCTGAACAATAGCCGCTGTTCCGAAGAGGGCGTCATTGGGCACTTACCCAGACCATCCTCCTCACTGAAGACATTTACCTTGCGGCACTTAGCGCAAACAGGTCACTTCATGGATTATAGCGCAGCACGCATCCCACCCGCTTGAAGTACCGTGGTTTCATCGATGCTCAATGGCACACTACGCTGCTCATAAAAAGTGAAGAGTGACAGAATAAAACTATATCTTTGTTTGTAGAACATTAAACTAATTGATCCACGGCGCTGCAATATCCGCAGATCAGCGAGCGGTGTCTACAGTTTTAACTAAACATGTAGGGTAGGGTAGAATAAAATGCGACAAGAATTCGAAAATAGCATTATTTTTTATTGGCTTTTTTGCCGCAAATACCCATTGAGAAACTCTGCTTTGGGTACAAGATGTGTGCTGTCTAAATACGACTATGTTGCCACAGCTCAAAGAGGTCTTTTCAAAAAAATTAAAAAATGCACCGAATGTTTCATTTTGCTCCCGCACTGGCAGTGGGAGGTTGTGCACACGTACGGTAATATGAGGTGAAGGTGGGCAGGCGAGGAATACGTGTTTGCTTGAAGTACTTTTTGTATAGATATGCCGAGTGGTCCACTAAATACTTTATCGTTATCTATCGGTCTTCAGTTGCTATATGCTGCTTTCCAATTGCTTGATAATCTTCAAAAAATGTGCCTATTTACAAAAGCGGTAATAAGCTGGACGTTAGTAACTATAGACCCACTTGTTTAATAAGTACGTGTTCAAATTTCTTGAAAATATTGTCTATAAACAATTATCTCTGTATCTGGGTGATTTCTATATCCTAGATCGATGTCAACATCGTTTTCGTAAGCATCGCTAGACAGTAACCCAGCTGGTTGAATTACCCATGATATTGTTAGTGCATTGAATAATCGCAAACAAGTAGACATAATATTCCTTGATTTCGACAAAGCTTTCGATAAAGTTTCCCACCGTAAATTGCTTTTAAAGATTGATAAACTTTTTCAAAATTCCACTCAACCCTAAATGGCTTTCATCTTATCTCTCCAATAGAGAGCTGCTCTTGGTGCTTGAAAACAATGGCTCTGATCCTTATATTGTTTTGCCTTAAGTACCCCAAGGCAGTGTTTTAGGTTCACTGCTATTTTTAGTTTTCATTATTGATATGTCCAAAATATCGCAGTACCCATTCGGCTAATTGCAGACGATTGCGCCTTTTACAGTAAAGTTTAAAATCTTCATCATCAGGCTCTCCTTGGAGGAAACTTACAATAGATTAGAACTTGGTGTGACACTTGGCAGATGGCATTAAACACAAAGAAAACTGTCGTCATGTCGGTTACAAGAAAAAAGAAAAGAATGCTTTACATATTCCATTGACGGCGCCATCCCAACAAAAGTGTCCGCTTATAAATACCTTGGTGTCACCATAACGTCTAACTTAGGTTGGAATTCTTATATTCATGCCGTGTGTGCTAAGGCAAAAAATGTACTCTAGCCCTTAAGAAGACGCACTTGCAGTGCACCGCCTGAAGTTCAAATTCTGGCTTACAAAACGTTAGCCAGGCCTATTTTCAAATATGCCAAACTAATATGCGACCCTTACACTGAAACAAACAAATCTAAACTTGATAAAATTCAACGCCCCGCACAAAGGTTTTTTTTTATATATAGTATCAGCGACGTGACTCCCCTTCAGAACTTAACAAAATTGCCAACCTGCAAACCTTCGAATCTAGGACCGCTCTTGAAAGACCGAGAATTTATTTCCTCATCATTCACAATCTCATCATCATAAACAAGAGTGATTACTTTATCATCCAAAGTGACACTTACTTTAGGCGCAGACACACTATGTACAATCCTCCACCTTCTGCTCTATCAATTGTTTTAAGTTTAGCTTTTTACCCAGGTCTATCCAAGAATGGAACGAGCGGCTTGATGCTTTAGTGCAAGCGTTACCATTGGGTGAATTTATGGAACGTCTTAAGCCTATATATTCTACTTGTTTCAGATTTGGGTGCACGTTAAAGAACCCAGGTGGTCAAAATCTCCGGAGCCCTCCACTACGGCGTCTCTCATAATCATATGGTAGTTTTGGGACGTTAAACCCCACCAATCAATCAATCAATCAATCAATCATATTCTACTTGTTTTTATATCATATCAGTATTGTTCTGGATTGATAGTTCAATTTTGTGCTCACTTGGCTGCCGCTTACATTATGTTCTTGAGAATAAACTTGTCACATTATCATCGTATGAAACAACGTGTTTTTCTCGTGAAAGGTGATTTTCCTTTTAATATTTGTACCGGTGTTGGTACAGTTTATCTGTTCTATCATGTTTGTATCTAGCATAAAGGTTTGCACCTCCTATGAATATTTCACATGTAGAACATCCAATTTTGATTTTGTTGGAGGTAGCACTCTTGTACCTTCCTTTTTTTTCGCCACTCCTGTAAGGACCCAGTGTGGGTTGACAGTATCATTAAATAATAATATATAAAACTAATAAATAGGTAGACGCAAAGTGATAGCCTGTGCCTGTGCTGTGGCACTCACCCGGCTATGCTTCCGCATATGCTGTGGGAGTGCCCGGCACAGTACAGACACGCTAATGCCACGACCCTTTCATCGAAGCTCCATGAGGCTCTGCGGAGCCTCGCTTTTGACGACCGAACCTGGGCGACTCAGCACGCCCGTAAATCGGCGTTGAGGCGACCCCTTGACGTCCCCTCACGGAAGGCCTAGGCCAGGCCTCCTAAACCTGCTGGTTTCTTACAATAAAGTTTATTCCTCCTCTTCGTCCTTTCATTTTGCCCTAAAGCACCAGAATTTCACTCTGTCGGCCCCCACGCAGTCTTGGTGAGCCAATTCCTTGCACTTCACGCAATAAAATCAAGCCAGAACCCGGCGCTGTGTTGCTCCGAAACTCTTAGCAGACCAAGCATCCCCACTTTTTCTTGCTTTCACGCTTGCACTTGATTAGATTTTAGGGGCAAAGCTCCTTACACCAGCGGTCGTATGTCCTGTGTCGTCGTAATTGTAGTAGTACTGAGAAACGAGTAAAAAAGGAAGGCAGGGAGGTTAACCAGATGCTAGTATCCGGTATAGTAGTAGCCAGTTGTATTGCATTGTGTGTCGATGAAAACGGTGGCACAGCATATTCATGGAGTGAATTATGATAGGTGGGACGAAGCGTCCATCAGTCCATCCATGCTTCCGTCCGCAAATCCATCTGTCTTTCCGTGCTTCACCCAATCGTCGTCATTTACCTCATGGATATGCTCTGATTTTCAATGATTGGAGAATGGATAAGTTTTGATGCATCTTATTTACGTCTTTTCAAGCTTTTCATGCAGAACTGCCACCCCGCCATGGTGTTCTAGGGGCTAGAGTAGTCGGTTGTTGACCCGCAGGTCGCGCTGTTGAATCCCAGCTGCGACGGCTGCATTTTTGATATAGGCGAAAATGCTGTAGGCCAGTGTACTCAGAAATGGGTGCACATTAAACCCCATGTAGTTCAAATTTCCGGAGCCCTCCACTACGGCGTCTCTCTTAATATTATGGGGGTTTTGCGACGTTGAACCCCACATATATAATCACCATCATGATCATGTAGAACTGCACAGGCATTTCATGGCTTTCAGAATCATCAGCCGCGCATTGTAAGGCGATAAAATTCAGAATTTATATCGCTTATTTGAAAAAAAAGTGGTATGGGAAAATATTGTCATAACTCGATTGCAAGGCGTGCTTGTGAAGGACTTGGCTTGGGGATTCTTTCAATTTTTTCCTGCGACTCGCGAGCGCGCATCTTTGGTAACACTTAACAGCCTCAGTATTGTACGATTGGAGCGAGTCTTATACCCAACTACTCAACAGCAGTCGATTGTTTTTCAAGTATTTTTTTGACCCATGAAGTCCTATAAAATATTGCCTTGTATGTCTTAACAATTCTAAACAAAAAGTATGATATATAATAAGTGTGAGTCAATGGTTCACCTAATAGCACGCTCTCTAGGTCATTTCGATGCTTTTTGCCGCATTTAGCCCCTGCCATGCACAAGTCCGAATTCGAAAACGTTTCTGCTTTGGCAACATGCACCAAATGAGGCAAACTTATTGGTGATATGTAGCTATAAAAGTAAACTAACAAAAATATTATTACGTGAGTTGTTGCACTGACGTCACAGTAGCTTCATGCACACATCCAAAAATTTGGCCGAGCAGCATTTCGCCAGTTTTGACGGGCCACGAACACAATGACATCAGCCGCGTGATTTCTCCCAGGTGATCTAATGCTGCGATAAATGATAATCTTTTAGTGAAAGAAAGGTAAACTATTACCACCACCTTTCACTGTAACAGAGAAAGAAAGAAATTTACGTATGGTAATAGCTACAGAAATCGGTGAAGTAGAAATGTCGCGTTTATTCCATGTCTAACTTTTCTCACCCCACTCTATTAGCTATATACTGTTGGGACAGCCAGTCGAAACAAAAAGAAATGCGTGCAAGATCTGTCCGCGTAGTGTGGCATCACTTACATCATATGACCCATGAATTTTCAACAATTTCAAAGGCAGTCTCTGTGTTTTATGCACGCGAATGAAGTATTGATGTCAGAATACTGATTATCTAATCCTGTGGGAGGCAGCCAGGGTATTCAAGTATAAATAAATAGTTATGCAGTAAGCAAAAATACCTCTAGA
Source organism: Rhipicephalus annulatus (assembly GCA_013436015.1). NCBI lineage: Eukaryota > Metazoa > Arthropoda > Arachnida > Ixodida > Ixodidae > Rhipicephalus > Rhipicephalus annulatus. The sequence goes on from WOVY01003452.1 coordinate 131,979, forward strand.
ACATAACAATGTACAAATAGTGAAGAACATGAGGAGCAGGAAAGAATGGACGAGGAGGGTTTTAAAGAATCTTTCAATGTGCCCAGCTTCCATACAGCGATGTATAGCCATTCACTCGCTATTGAAATGGAAATGTTGTGACGCGTTAGCGGGGGAACAGTTGGTGAACTCTGCTGAAATGGCCATCTCGTTTGTCATTTGCGCAGAGTCGCTCGGATGTAAAGAGTGCTCGTACTCTGTCTTCCGTACTGAGCAACGCTGTTTTCCATGTTCGTTAGCATTTGTCGCCGCACAAAGAAGCGATAATTTACGTGAAACACGGTCACGAACTAAAGACCCAGGCAATATTTTATCATGTACATATAGATGAACAGTGGCGTGCGATGCCTTGGTCTGCATAGCGGCCAAAAAAGAATAACAAGGAGATGGCGCGCTTTGAGCTTGACAGAGAGTTGGCACCGCACCAAAATGCGCGCAAATGAATTTGATAAATTTAACCCGTTATGAAGACGACGCCGGGCCGCTCCTCTATGTCCATCGCTGGCAGGGGCTTTTGAAGCTTAGGGAGTGGTTAACTGGGATACTTCAGCCCTTGTATTTGCACCAGCCTACAAATAAATTATCACAACCATGACTACCAATAGTACTTTAGAATTACATGTACACTCGTGGAAGAAGAAAAATATTGCCCCTATCCCCTCCCCGAAGTGAATCGTGAGAAAATGCGAATGCATTTCTTGCACCGACAGTACACGGCGTAGTAATTTTAATGGCGTAAATTATTGACGAGGTGAGGATTTCTACCATAATTATTTATTGACACATTCATCAGCCAGCGAAGGGTCAAGACTGAGGCGCGCCCTTCAATATATATAAGGGAAAGAAGTGTTTACCTAAGGGCTCGTTTTCTGTGTTTAGACAAAATATTAATGAGATCTAACAGGCAATAATGCCAAGGAATGTATAGTGGAAGTTATTAGAGCAAATGGATTGTATATAAGAAGAAACAAAAGGGGGTGAAAATTAACCAGCCGTGAGCAGGAATCGCACGTACGACCTTCCAATGACGCGTTCGATGCTCTAACCACTGAGCTATCACAGCGGCCATAAACTTTTTTGGGGGGTTTATATGTGAATTTAGAAGTGGGAGTGTCAGTCAGCGCCATCTGTAAGCCAAGCGGCGAGTGTGAAACACCCTTTTATGCGCATGTGTGGCGTCACACATATATGTATATATATATATATATATATATATATATATATATATATATATATATATATAGAGAGAGAGAGAGAGAGAGAGAGAGAATGGTGAAAGAAGGAACGGCTAAGCACTGCACCTACCCTTGCCTACAATCTCTCCGCACACGAGGGAGCTCAGTCGAGCACCAGTGACGCGTGCGCTTTCACACGTCAGAGCACGCTCCTCCTCCCGACTAACTCTCCGCTACTTCGCCCACACCAACTTCTCCGGTTGCTAGGGGAGAGCATTTACTCGAGTAAACGTTTGTTTGGAGCGCAAAGCTACGTTAGGTGAGTTTCGTTTCGTGTAAGTTACATCGGAGATAAACGAGCCGAAAGAGTGTTTTCACTCGAAGCAACGTTGAGTGTTCTTGGTGGTGTTGAGAGTGAAATGAGAGAGGAGTGTGTTGCAAATGGGCGGAGGAGCTGGCAGCTGCGGGCGCTGTGGCGAACGTGTTGTGGGCGAGGGGAGAGTGACGTCAGAGCACACCTGCGAGAGAAGTGTGCGAGGGGAGCGTGACGTCACTGCGCAGCTGCGGTGTGACCGGTGTTAGCTTATACCATGGGTGTGACGTACTTGGCACTGCTTCAACACCTGCGGTGAGGGGAACGCGTTGTGATGCGTGAGTGGTTCTTAAGATAGAGAAAGGAAGACAAAAGTGAGCCCCGATATTGTCTGCTTCAGTGAGCGACACCGCCACAGGGCTCACAAGGGATGGGGGTGAGGAGGGATAAAAAAAATTGCCCGCAGCTTCCCTCGGGGAAACACTGAGGAGGATGCGGAGCATATATTTGGTTAACGGGGTGTTAAAGTGCGACTTACTTTGGTCGATGGCTAAATTGGTTAACGTGGTTGTGAAATGGGGTGTTAAATTGCGACTTACTTGGGTCGATGGCTAAATTGGTTAAAGTGGTTGTAGGAGGGGGTGTTAAATGAGTGAACACGTACACACGTATGCGAAAGGGCGGCGCTGGTCGAAGGGACGTCGATCATTGTGTTTGTGGATTCGTTGGCATTCATTTCACGGTGACTTCGGACGTCGACGCGCCGTACAAACCAACGGACGAGCGGCAACTGAGCGAGTGAGCACCGACCTTGAGTATATATACAGCGCGACGGCGCATGCGCTGTGAGCTGTCGAATGTTCTCGAAGGAGAAGCGCGCGCGCGGCACAGATGGCGACGGCGCGACGGCGCATGCGCTGTCAGCTGTCGAATGTTCTCGAAGGAGAAGCGCGCGCGGCACAGATGGTGGGCGACGGCGCATGCGCGCGCGTCAGCTGTCGAATGTTCGAGAAGCGGTGCGGACGGCGCGGACGGTGCACTACAAGGCGCGAGTATAAGATGCTTCCGCATCTAAAAGGGTAGAAGTAAAGGTGTAGAAAAGAGTAAGAAGAAGCAACAACAAACTGAGGGGATAGGAGAGACAGGAAAGATGGAAGCACGGTCACTGGAGTCCGAGGACGGGGTACGCTTGCCAGAGATGTTGTCGGCGTCTGTAGATGGCGTAGAGCAGGTCCAGTAGGTCAGAGCTACACTGTCGTCGAAGGTCGTCGGCGACAGGAGGTGACGTAGGGCGAGCCCAGTCGGCCAGAGCTACGATGACGCGTTGTGGCGCGTTCGTAGGGACACACATGCGTTCGGCATTACACACGATTCGCTGGTAGGATTTCAAGCAGGACGGTCGTGCCCTCGCGATCTCCGACGCCAGCGTAGCTCCCGCCGACTGGTTCGCCCTCCGCGGTCTCCTGACGCCGTGCAGCTCTCGCATTGTGGTGCCCCGCCCTTGGAGTGCTTCGACTGGATCCCCATTTTCCTATCTCCTTCTATTTTCCGTCGCTTGCCTCTCTATTTCTTCATCTATTTCCTCCTATTATTTTTATCCCTCCTTATTTCCACCTCTATAAGGCACTGCGCCGTGTCGCCTATAGGCAGACAGAAATTAGGTGCCTTTTTCCTCTTCCTTATAACCACTACCACCACCACCACCATTACACACAGTGTGAGCTGCTTCGCATCTCAAAAAATCACATCATATCCACGGAGTGAATGATTATGAGTGGGACGAAGCGGTCGTCAGTCCGTCCGCCGTCTGGGCGTCCATTCAGTTTTGCTTCCATCCGCCATTGCGATCTCTTCGTCAGTACGTGAGTGGGTCCACTCGTCTACGCGTCTGTCCGTCCGTGCGTTCACCCGTGTAGCCTTCTGTCTGTCCATGCGTCCATCTGTTCGTTCATGCATCTGTCTATCCGTCCTTCCAGGCATCCGTCCGTTAATCTGCCGAACACTTCAAGTACCACCGTCTCACATCTTTTATTCATATACTCATCATGTAAATGTACCACCATCCAGCGTACACTCCAAAGACTGAAGGAGAGTTGACTACCTATACTACTACTAACACGACGACTACTACTGGTACTACTATTACATAATTCGCGAACTCACGATAAACGGCATAGGGAGTTTCGGTCCTGAAAAACAGCGATCTAGTTGGGCGAGCCGGGGAGCTTCACGCACGTGACTGTTCGTAAAAGCTCGGTACGTGACAAAAATTGAAAGGGCTTGTAAGGATGACGCATTTCCTGGATTGCGTAGCCGTGGTAATTAGTGGGTCCACTAATTAGCCGGCGGGCCACATTCAATAGCTGACAAGTTACATTTGCAGTAGTGAACTGTCCTTGGCAACAGGGAACAAAAGAGAGCCCATTAGACTGTTTCTGGGAGTTCCCTTAACATTTCAGTTCATCGATGCGATGAAACGAAGCAATGTCGATAAAAAAATTGGCCCCCTATCTGCATGTTGACCTACAAATGTCGTCGGAAGACGATAGTCTTGCGTCTGAAGAGAGTGAACAAAACGTTAACTTGATGTTCTGTGCTAGAAAATTTGTGAATAGTACTCTGGAGATGCTGCGTCAGAGTGCCTCGAGCGCGCAGCGGAGGTGAACGAGCGCATCAAGTCACGTCACACGTGAAACATAAGCGCTATCTGCCAGTTACCTTGGAGAAGGAAGCGTGTTGCTCTCTGACAGGCGTGCGCGCCCGTCTCAGAGGTGATAAGGAGTAGAACTAAAGGCGATGGGCAGATGCCACCACCGTGTCGTCTTAGAAAAGCGTTGGAAACACTTGCCTTTTTGTACAAGCGTTGCATAGTCAGCGCAGCGTGATACACGCTATGGTCCTCAGAATTACCTGTGTATGCCTTTTCAAGTAAAATACGCGCATACAGAATATATACGTGTTCTTATGGCGCCTCAGATATGTGCAATAATAGCTTTCTAATTGACAATCACACATGTTTGAACGCTAAATATTGAGCAACATTGGTGGGTGCTGTGGATGGGATCGGCCATTTTGGTGCATCGACTGGAGCCGTTCAGAGTACCCGGTAATGTAACAATGAGGGCGGACAAATGGACAGACACACCAAAATGTTTGCGTCGAAGGTCCCCAAGAAAGACTATGGTTTTATTATTCACAGCGAAGTTTCTGTGTAGCACCCACTGGGCCTTTTCCTAGTCCAAACAGCTCCGCAAGTGGGGAGAATCGAAATAAAAACTGGTTACTCTTGGACTCCGAAATTGCCTTCCGCATGCCAGTAGGCACTCTCTGAGGCCTGCGTTCGCGCCTCTCTTTGGGGAAAATCTTTGCATGCATCCGGCATCATATGACACTTCGTCCACACGTGTCGTCACGTTTGGCCACCAAAGATCTTGGTGCGTGCCGTGCACGTGCCTCCTCGAGGCCGGCGCGCATCCACAGACTGTCCACCTGGAAAAGGCTCATTTTCCGAAGTATTTCTCAATAAAAAAACTAAAGTGGAAAAAGCTTAGCATTCGCTTGTTCCAGAAAGTGGTCAATGTCTGGCGTCTACCAACGGCAGATGGGAGTCAAGCTTTATTAACACCTATAATAAAGACTCACAGGGCCACATTCACTGAATTAACATGAAAAAATGAGCAGATCCTACGTACAGTGGAAATCGATAATATGCAAAGCACGAATAAAGAAGGTTGATATGTCACTTCAAAATCATAACGTTACGAGGTGGAGGTAAATGATGCCGTACATGACGTACGTGTCACGATTTTCATGTTTAGATGTGTCGTTTACCTTTGTCATCTATTCACGTCACGTTATACCAAATTTAGTACATGTGGAGCAAGCGAAACGACCGCGAGCCCGCTATGAGCGTGGTATGTTGTAATGTGATCACATGACTTGAGTGTCAGGATTAGCATGTTTCCACAAGTCATATACTTTCGTCATTCATTGACGTCACTTAACACCAATTGTGGTATACGGGGAGCTAGGAAGACAGCCGCGAGCGCATCATGAAGGCCCAATATACCCCAATGTAGCGTTACCGCGCGCACTAGCTGGGCACAGTGATGCTACGCTAGCAAAACGCGAGTATAGTCTGACGCCACGTGCGAACGGCGCGACCAGCATCCGTCAGCGCGGCCCGACGGCAAGCGGTGCGAAATGCGCCATCCTGCATTTTGCGTGGATGCGTTACCCACACAACACTGCGTCTCCCTGTTTTCGTGACGGAGGGATGCCAGACGCGCTCCAACGCGCATGCGTCAAAGCAACGCAGCGAGGCGCGCGCCTGCGAGTATATGGCAGGACCTGCGCTAGGCGTGACGTCAAAAAACAAACGCCGGCGCGCACGCGCACCGGGTCACGTCGAAATGTATTGGTGCCTTGGCTGTGGCATGTAGACATGTTCTCGCATGACAGGCATCTCTTGATTATCATGATGCACGAGTCACATATATTTGTCATTCATTGACGTCTCGTAATACCGAATTTGGCATGTGTGACGCTAGCGAAATGGCCGCCAGCGCATCATGAGTGTGTCATGTAGTGATGTTATTACGTGACACACATGTAGTGATGATCATGTCTGTGTCATTTACCTAAGTCGTCCGTTCGCGTCACGTAATACCGAGTTTGGTACATCTCAAGCTAGTGAAATGGGCGCGAGAGCATCATGAGTGCAGCATGTAGTCATGCTGTTACATGACACGCATCTCATGTTTATCATGCTTGCACCAGTATCATACCTTCGTCATCCATTCACGTCTCGTAATACGAAATTTGGTATAAGTGAAGCCAGCGAAATGGCCGCCAGCGCATCATGAGCATGGCATGTAGTCATGTTGTTACATGACATAGCATCTCATGAATATCATGTTTGCACCAGTCACATACCTTCGACATCCATTCACGTACTGTATTACCAAATTTGGTATGCGTGACTCAAGCGAAACGGCCGCGGGCGCATCATGAGCATGAAGTGTAGTAATGGTTTTACATGACACGCATGTCATGATTTTCAGGTCGGGGTCGGTCACATGTGTTCGTCATGCAATCGTGCCATACCATACCAGTTTTGCAACATGCCATGTGAATGAAACTACCGAAAGAGCTGCAGGAACGTGAAATATGAACCATAACATTCATGACATCCATATCATGATTTTATGTTATGATCTAGTGATATATATTCTTCATAAGATCATGTAATGCTATACCAAGTTTGGTATTGATACTATTATCGAAACGGCCAGGAGAGCTAAAAGTAATAGGCGAATAGATAGATAGATAGATAGATAGATAGATAGATAGATAGATAGATAGATAGATAGATAGATAGATAGATAGATAGATAGATAGATAGATAGATAGATAGATAGATAGATAGATAGATAGATAGATAGATAGATACGCTCCATGTCACCGAAGTTGGCCAATAAATGCTTCGAATTTGAAAATAACTGCTTTTCTCTTATTTTGTCTACTCTCACCACCACATCCCGAGTGGTTTCCATCGAATTTTAGTGCCTTAATTATGTTGTTACACACGGACGTTCTAGTTTACTTACTTCGTTGTCAAACTCATTTTCATTCCGTGCTGGCAGGATGTTTTCAGAACAAAACCTAAACTCATGTTAACGATACTTATTTTCACCAACCGAAAGTGGCTTGACCTGTATATAGGAACAGATTAGTTTTTTTATCTAGAACAATAATACCAACAAACAAGCTGTAGTTAGAAGACAAAGTTAGTAACTGAAAATTGCGGTTGCTCTAGATGCGACAACAAAAAGAGAATTTTAGTGTCTTGCCTGTTTCTTTGAAAACCCTGAAAATATTCCCTACACCTTGCGTCAAAGAATGTAACGTAGCGAGCACAATAAATCATCAACGTATATGAATCCCTGAATGAAGAGTCCTGACAGATGCTTTTGAATTGCCACACCAAGCTTGCCCAGATAAAATTAGCTTAAAGTCTAAGCTACTGAAGAGCCTATGCATATTCCCAATCTCTGGACATAACGATTACCTCTCAAGGCACCGAAGTCAACTTCAAGTAAAAGCTAAGCAATTCTAGAAAAGTAGAAACATAAGTTCCACACTCCAGGCAAAAAGACACTTCGTTAATATCCTGCGCGATGCAACATTTGACGCTTGCCATAAGCTCATCTTGAGTTATCGAATAGTACCAATCCCCAATGTCAATACTAAAATCACTGTGGCAGCTAAAGCTATCAGTGCTTAGAAACTGAACCACCGCTTCCGAATTACTGACACGAAAGAAATCCGAGATAAAAAGAGTCTCCAAGATGTTTCGGAAGCATCTGGAAACCTTTTGATGAGAAGCAGCGTACATATGCCGGATTATTTCGTTTGACTATTCCCCTTGATAGATTATTTATTACGTGGGAGGACTTCGTCAGGCGGGAATGCCTTTAGTCCTTTGCTTCTTAAGTGTAATTTTTTTCTTTTTTGTACTTGAATAAAAATCATTCATTCATTCAATCGTTCAAGCACTACGTAATGATTTGGCATGTTTGGGATAATTTAGTAGTGCGCATGCTATTGCTTTACCAGCTACATCAACTATATAGGTGTCTAAAAGGTAGCTCACACTCATGTTAAAGGATGGCAGCTTTATCCAACAAAGTGCTTGCAACGGGCACTGATGTGTGTACGCACTTACGCACCGCACACAAGCACAACATGCGACCTGTGCAGAGATGCATCTTTGACCTCGTTTGTCTCGCAAATAAAACTTCAAAGCGACATTGACTACCTCAGCACAAGTGCAATACATCACACTGCAATGATGCAATAAACTGAATTACACTACTTGGTACCTAACAACTGCCTTAACAATTACATGACATTCTACGTTAGGGAGTTCGGGCTAGTAGATAACTTTTCTTTTCAAATTAGTATCTTGCTCCTAATAAGCTAGACGTTTATCACTTGCATACTTTCAACCATGCTGTACTGATTCATCTACTGAACATCTTATTTGGTTCTTCTATAATATGTTTGAGTGAAATTCCCTCGATTAATTTTTTTGTTTCATTGTCTCACGCCCAGTACACCACAGAATGGTGCGAGGTTTAACCCACGTTACTTTCATTCACGTTTGCCTCTGAGAAACAACTGAAGCATACTATCAACGTTTACTCACTATTGAGAATTCTTACAGTGACTAGCCCCATGTATGCACTGCATATTTCTAAGTGTTCTAATAAAACGAGAGCTACTCCGGCAAGCATTGGCGCCATTGCAACTCTTGCGGAACAAAGAGACACTCGTATTGAGAGCCTTTCAGACTTCTTTTCATTGGTCCCCTATGAAACACGTCTGCTCTAACGGTCTTCCAAAAAAAAAGTTAAATGAAACAGTTCTGCTTGTTGCTGATTGTGGCATAGAACGAGATGCTTCGGAACATGGCTTGACGTCAAGTATGTGTTAGGAAAGGAAATTGCCAGGCATCGAGGAACGTCGGTAGGTAATGATTTTCAATCAAATACTGTACGCCGTTCGTCGACATCCGGGCATGAGCGAGTGCTCCGCGTTATAGCGTGTAGTCAGAAAACAACCCATCTGCAAGCACCCTCAAACGGGACACTTGTGACCATAGATTTCTTTAAATATACACTAGAGGGAACTCTGGCACCAGTGTCTATGGAAGCTACCACGCATAGCGCTTCAGCGAGCGTGGAAATTATGGGTATGACATGTATGTGCCGAGTCTTTGTACTTGGCGTTCGTTCTGGCCTTGCGTGCCTTGAAACTGCTTTGCCTCGAAACAACAGCCGGCAAATGTTCGACAGTTTCACCTCCCCACCTTAATATTTTAGACTTACCACTGCGAATTGGCTTGCGCAGTGAAAAATTGTTTGTCTTATTTTTTAAACAAAACGAAAACACAGCAATTAATGAAGCCACCAATTCCTTTGCCGCCTGCAAGCACGAAGACCAGGTAAATATACGTCATATCCATAAGTCCAATGGTCGCTGAATGATCGCCGCGCCAGTGTGCACTCTAGTTAATTTCACGAAACTGCACGCTTGTGACCACTAACGAGCATTGAAAGCCAGGTGAGAGTGAAACTCTCTCTGCGTAGATTGCTTTGACAACGCTCGTTAAGTAAATAAACATGAGACCGCTGTGACAGCGGATGGCGTAAGTGGCGAGCCAGTTTCCAAGATTTATCTTACGCACACACCGCTTGTCATTTTTCGACGCTCGTCCGTTGCGCACTTCTTGTCAGGGGAGCTCTAACGTCTTTCATTATTCAGGTGCACTTTATAGCAAACGCAGTATCTGGTCTTGCATAGCTCGAAAATGAGCCTCTTGAGCGCAATGAATAATTTTGATTGAAATTACCCGATGCATCCATCACTTTGCCACCGAGTTTCACCTTCAATTTCTCGCAATCTAGACAGTAGAGAAAAGAAAACAAGCTGAGAGACGGGCTCATCACTTTCGTAGAATATCTAGCGGCTATAGAACGACGCAGTCTCCTACGAGGCGTATATATTGCGTAACGATGTTTTTGCTTCAATGTGAGATTGAATAAGTGTTTTCGTTGGAGAGCAATCAAGGGCCGAAATATTCTGGTCGCGTGCTTTGGCAAGCGTTAACGAAATAGGAACCAAACTCGCGCTTCATCTGAGTGATGCCGAGTGTCTCCCAATGCGGGTGGGTCGAACTCCTTTTGCGAGAACGCGACCCATATTGATTACCCGGTCGCGGAAGTACGAGGGACTGCATTTGTTATGTTCAATTCTGCTAGCATGTTTGGTAGTCTTCGGGGCAGCCTGCATAATGCTTTCTCGAACAAAAAACTTTCATGTCTTCCGCAGCGAAATTACTTTTTATGTGCTCTGTTAGTTCCGTTTGTTCGCGCCTATAGGAGCTTGGCACAGCTCTAAAGATATTTTCGGTTTTTCACCACCAGGTAATTTTTCTTATTGATTCTGTTTCCTAATGTAAAGTTTGGCTGATGATGACGATGAGAATAATGATGCTGATGATGGTGCCAACAAAACTACAATTAAAATGCTCAAAGCTTCATGCTGAATCCCATCACGCCAACAGAGAGATTTTGCTGTATTTGATACGTACGCTTTTTCTTAATGTCCTAAAAACTTCTGAAGTAACAGGGCTGGGAAAATCCTGGTAGGCATGGATAGTTGTATCTATATCAATCCAATGCAACACAAAAAAGACGACGAGTTGGGACGCAACATTGCGGTGCAACATTGGTCTAGTACTCAGTAAAATTTGTTACGCCAGAACTTTCGTAAGACACTGTTTTAGTCAGTCACAACTTAGGTCATAAAATTTGCGATGCAGGTTTTCCAACGTGAAAACACACTTTCGAAAGATACTGTTAGGTATACACCTCATCGCTTTGATTTTTTGTTCACTGGAATAAACACTGAAGCAACACCGACTATTCCAACATAACAAACAAAAAGATATTTATGGTTACAGTAGCTGTTCAAATTTAAGAAACAGTGAAGCTGTTATGTCTCATAGGGAGCCACCTTAGCTGATGGTAGGTCTTTTCTTGACGAAGACAAAGTAGAGTCGAACAGTTGCCAGTCACAGACCGTGCAAGGATGTCCGAACTTCAACGGCAGAATGTAATGTGGAAAACCTGGCTGTTCCACCCCCCTTAAAGGTAGGCCTTTTGCCGCTGGTACTCGGCTCACGCCACGCAGGACACACCGGTCGTGGTGGTCGCACGAATTGTTGCCGTCGGGACCCATGGATTTGCGGCGGCTGCTCCTCGACGCACGCGCGGTTAGGCAAGTGTTGAACGAAGGTCGTGTGCAGTTATGATAAGTTTATTGCTAGGTAAACGGTAGGTTGGGTTTTTAGCAGATGGTGAATATTTTACCACAACCTTAAAGAGCTTAGCTTTTATAATGAATGTTTAAAAGTAATCTTCGATATGCGCTTTAAAGGCAACAGATGTAGGTGGCAAAAGAAACTGTGTCATGACGTAATCCGGTAGAGGAGATGTAGTTTGAACGATTCAGCACTCTACGTGAAATTACTGACAGCGAAACAATTAAGTGTACTGCGCACTCGTGTTCACACACAGCAATGGTATAGAAAGCATACGTGATATTACTTATAGAAATTACAAGTGTGAAGAAGTTAAAGAACTGCAACGAATAGTGTTTTTAAAGTTTGTAACGTTTTCAATCTATAACTTATTTTAGTCTGAAATTGATTATTAATTTGTAAGCCCACTCAAATGTTCGCCAATATTCTACAGGGGATATGAGCCACAAGAGAAGGTCAACAACAACAACAACATCAACAATATGGTGCTCGGCTGCTGACATAACGGGCACGGGTTCAATATCGGTTATGGCGGTCACAATTCTGTGGAGGTGAAATGGTTGAGGCCCTTGAACTGTGCATTGTGAGTGCACGTTAAAAAACACCAGATGACCGTAACTTCACAAGCTCTCTTCTACGACGTCTCTGATAATCATATGGTGGTTTTGGGACGTTGAAGCCGAGACATTATTCTTATGAATTGGTGGAAAAGGGAAACACCACATTTTCGGATCCTATGAAAAATGAAAACACCACATTTCTGGAGCCCTCTACTACGGCGGCTTTCATAACCATATGGTGGTTTCGAGACGTTAAGCCCGCATATCAAATCAATGAAAACATCACTTGCTGGTGACAGGGACAGAGCCTTTGTACGGAACATGACGGTGCTGCAGGCGGGAAATTTTTTTCGAACATGCCCGTATTAGTTACACAGGAACAAAATACTGTAAGACCATTCCAAGCACTTTACAGTTCTTACTCGTACGTACCATTCATCATAGTTCGTTCTCGTTGGTGTTCTGAGCCGAGAGAGACATCGCGGAACAAACGCTTCTACTCGCCCTGCCTGGTGAAGTCTTCCTGCGTCTTTCAGAGTGGTGGAGGTGCTTGGTATCAGAATCACTCGAATGCAATGCGGTGGACGCATTGCCAAGAGAGAACAAAACTGGGCATCGGGACAGCACGTCGGCATCGTGATGACATTTGTAAGACTCATATGTGATAGTAAAGTCGCACTCTTGTAAGCGCAGTACCCAGCGCCCTAAATGTCCTGACATATTCTTCATTGACGAGAGCCAACAGAGTGCGCGGTGGACAGTGACGATGGTGAAGAGTCGACCGTAGTGGTGAGTGAGCGAGTGAGCAAACTTTATTTAACCAGCGGATTGAGGCGTAGGCCTAAGCCGCGCCACGAGCGGTGGAGAGACCCCGTTTCTCAGCCGCCTCCCGTGCTCGCTGGATGGCCCATATTTGATCTGCCGAATCTGAGCTTATCAGCGCGGCTCTCCATCACACCCCAAGCTGTTCTGGGTAGACTGCATTGGCGTTCTGTATCTGTGCGCATTCCCATAAAATATGCTCTAGGGTGGCATGTATCATGCTACATAGCTTACACGAGTCATCTGGGTATAGTTCGGGGTAGATGCGATTTAGGTGCTTCGGGTTGGGAAATGTTCTAATTTGAAGTCACCTCCATTCAACCTCCTGAGATCGGTCTAATGTGGAGCTAAGTGGTGAAAACCTGCGCCTTGACTTTAGGTAGAATTGCATAATGTCGCAGAACCTAACCACTCTGTCCCCCACTTCTCTCCTCCCGGAACATCATGTGAAGCTCCATCGCAAGTGCATGTGGTCAGTGACACCTCGCGCTACGCGGTGAGCTTCCTCGTTGAGGGTGGGAATGGGGGACTCACACGAAGAATTCGAGAAAAGGTATATTACATTGTTCCCAGAACAGACTATAGAGGTACGGGCGGAATTTTTGTATCGACCAGACGATAGCCAGGCACTGCTGCTCCGTGATGGTGTAGTTTCGCTCAGCTGTTGACAGAGTCCGGCTAGCGTAGGCCACAACCTGATTTTGAGAGGCGGGATCACGCTGCAAAAGGAATGCTCTAATTCCATGTGCGCTAGCGTCAATATGGAGTACAGTGGGCGCTTTCTCGACGAAGTGGCGCAGCGCTGGTCCGGAAGTCAGGCATTCTCTCAAAACTTCAAATGCGGACTGGCCGTCGGTGGGTCATGACAAAGGAGCACCAGTGTCCAATAGCTTATTTAGCATAGGCGCTATGATAGCAAAGTTGCGTATCAAGTGACTAAAGTAGGACGCGATGGCAAGAAAGCTGCGCAAAGTCTTTCGGTTGGATGGTCGTGGGAACTGTAGCACACCTGCGATCTTCTCGGGATCTCTTTATATTCCGACTACTGAAGCGACGTGGCCGAGAAATTTGACACTTTTGTGGGCAAATGTGAATTTTTTGCACTTATCTGAAAGCCAGTCTTGGAAATACATTGAAGTGCCTCATCTAACTTTTGGAGAAAAAGAGCAAAAGTAGATGAAAAAAACAACAACAATATCATCTAAGTAACAGAGGCAGGTCTTCCATTTTAGGACAAGAAGGGAAATGGAACGTGGCAATATCAATCATGCGTTTAAACGTGGTGGAGTGTTGCACAAGCCAAATGGCATTACACTAAATTCATAAAGGCTAGCCAGTGTATCGAAGACCGTTTTTTTCCTTGTCAGCTTTGTTCATGGGGATTAGCCAGTAGCCTGATAGTAGGTCAAGGCTCGAAAAATATTTCGCCCCTTGGAGTGTGTCTAAAGCGTCATCAATTTGAGGCAAATGATATACATCCTTGCGTGTGATCTTATTTACCGCGCGGTATTCAGCGCGGAAACGAACAGAGCTATCCTATACTTTTTAACTAAACGACTGGAGATGCTCTCGAAGAAGGCCGTATTATATTTTTCGATTGCATGACGTTCACTACTTTTTCAATGATTCCTCTCTCTGACTGTGAAACTCGATATGGTCGATGGCGAATAACATCAGAATCGTCGGTGTCAATGCGGTGTACAACCGCAGAAGCCTGACTCAGTGTTGTTGCACAGCTGTCAAAGCAGGCGTCGTGCTAAGCTTATAGGGCCAATAGCGCTTCAGACAGTTCAAGTGTTACCTCTCCACTAATGACAGCTCGAAAAGAGAAAGAACGTGACCCTAGAGCTGGTATACTGATGTCAAAGATGGACAGAGTGCCGCGATGGAGGCCAGTGGAGAGGTGTCGATCTTTGCCACGGTCTCTTGGTCAGCAGCATAGATTCTGAAGTTGTGTTACAAGCGGGCAGGAAAGTGCGGCCACAGGAAAACCGGAGGAGGCAACAGACAACCAGAATTCCACGGGAAGTGCAGCGAAAAGAAGCTGCCACTATACTCGGTGACAGCTTTTCTTGACAGCACTGTGGAAGCTGTAGAGCCGAACCGCCTGCATGCACGCGCGCCAGGAAATAGTACATATTTTATTTTCTGATTCTAATAGCTACTTGGCCCGAATAAGTAAAACTTTCTTCATTATAAGGATAGAACAAGTATGGGACGCTGTTCATGGAAAAGAAGTTATCTTGCGCCCTAGTTTTTTTTTCCTTTTTTTATTTCTTGGACGGCACCACATTTTCCGCACGCCGACTGCGTCTGCTGCTTGCTCTTGCAGCGGCGAGCACAGCATCGGCCGTGGAAAAGCTGCTCATTGTTGGGACGCGCCGTCTTTTATACATCACGCATCGAACTTTCCGGCCTTATTACTGGTGGCCGCGCAAGCTCTGAAATAAGCTTCACTGTTCGCGTCTTCGGCGTAATCTTAACAGCGATCTACAACAATTGTGAGGCTTCTCGAACACTGAGGCGCAGTCTGCGCCGATCATTGCTGACAGCCTTTGAGGGCGTAAATCGAATACAGCAAAACTGAAACAAGACAGGCCCGTGGCCGGATCACGCCGCAACCGGCCTTCTATTTCGCCTGTACCAGGGCTCAATACCGTAAACGTTAACATTCGATCACGTGTGGCGCGTACCCGTATATACTGGGCTGAACACGGAACCTAAACTTCACTGTTATAAAGGCTGAATAATGCTGGGAAAACGTTCTGAACAACGGGAAATTTTATATGTACCAGTATATAAACAGCACAGTAACTAGCCACATGTATGCACTCTTATCAAAGTTTAACTCTGACGTTCCCATTTTGCATTTTGCTGCGCTAGTGTGTTTGCTATAATAAACACACTAGCGCAGCGAGCAAGCGAAAACCGAGACTGGAACCTAAATCGGCTGCAAGCTGCCGGACTACTTGCGTAGTAACACAAATGTGCGGAGGCCCCACCTCCGTAGCCTTCGCTCCAATGTCAAGAAAAGCTGTCGCCGAGTATAGTGCATCACCGTCGGTTACTTGGGTAGATATGACAGCTATCACGCGTTCCTGACCAGGGTTTAGGACGCAGTCTTTAATAATGACCAAGCTGAAGATTGAGAAGGACAAGACTGGAATGGGCACATTCATTGTATCCGTTATGTGAAAGACGTTTCCTTTAAAGGTTATAACAGCGGAAGCAGATTGTAGAAAGTTCCAACTAAGAATAAATTTATGAACGCACGTGGGCAACACAATACCTTTAGCGATTACGTGGACATATATTGACAAAATCCGTCCCTGAAACTGACGTGCACTTTTTCTATTTTTGAGAAGCCCACCTATGCGGAGAAACATGGCAACGTGTTCTAATCGGATCTGATATTCCTTCATTTTTGAGGCAGAGCTGGAAACGCAGGCAGCACTTACCGATCGCCGAATATGTTGTGGCTTCCGCTGATACCCTTTATAAGAGCCGGCATTGCAGATGACCTATCAAGGAGAACATTATACGACTAATAGACTTCAAAGCTTCTTTGCGTATTTCTGTTGTTTAAGAATACGATATTGGAAATCTTCAAGAGCTAATTTTGAAGCATCGAAGATGTCTTGTGAGTAGAATCAAGCAGTATTTGTTTTACGATGGTTTTCGCAGTGGCGTCGGCTCTGTTTGGAGAAACAACGAGCCAAGCTTTACTGCGCCCTTCCTATCAAGGTTTGGTTGTATTTTATATATCAATTACACATCGGCTTGATCTAGCAGCTGAGATATTCCAAATAAAGGATTTTCTCGGCATGTGGGGGGGAAGGGGTGGTGGTGATCATGACACCAAGTGCAACTTAATTTTAGTCTTGTAAGCCGTGGATTATATTGCCAGCCGTTCTCAAGTTCAGTAATCTTCAAGCTTCATTTCCCATAGCTGGGGCTTGTCGTTTATGTAAAAAGGAAATGGGAAGAGGGCATCTAAAGACAAACTCTGCAGATCCACAAGTTTCGTCGTGCAATCCTTAATTTGGTGGCCATGCGAAGATTTCGAAGTCATCGAAAGTTTATTTACCGCAATAAATGCACCCTGTTTCTCGTTACGGTGGACGAATATGCGCTCCCCTTCAATTATCGTTCCTGTCGCTAACGACCGTAAGAGCTCTCGATTAACCTTCAATGTCATCGATTGCATCATGCATAAAAGGAGCACATGCGGGTGCGCACCACTTCGCATATTCTTCATACACAAGGATGAACAATTTCTGAAACATTTTCTGCTGTTTTACGTAAACACAATCACGACAAGACAACGTGTTCTATAGCAAGACCTACACAGTGTATCTGGTATTGTCGATCGACCGTTAACAATGAATAATTTACCTCTTGGCACAAGCACCCTTTGTTCAGTACGAGAAAAGAACTATGCGAGATGTTGCGAGACAATGTTATGGCTACAAAAAAGTTACCCAGCTGTTGTAACTTAGCGGCTGGGGTAACGCACTGCTGAGGGCTCGGGTGCAGGTCCCGGTCAGGAAACCCGCCTCTCAATCGGATCTTAGAGCAAGAAAAAGAAAAACACCCTTGTACATCCACCAAGCTTAGTAAACTGCATGAAACAAAATTAATTAGAGCCCCTCTAAGGCGTGCCTCAAAGTCATGTCGTGGCTTAAGCACAGAAACAACAAGGATTGCTTGTTGTTTCTGTTCTGGAAGCGTCAAACGCTTTTTTCAAACATTGAAGGATATTCTAATCATTTTAGATGCGGAGCATCTAATACTCGAGGCTTGTAGTGCGGCGCCGTCCGCAAGCTTCCTCCTCCTTCTTCCACCATCTGTGCATCCCTTCCTCCTCTACATACCGCGCGCGCTTCACTCCTCCACCATCTGTGCACCCTTCCTCCTCTACACACCGCGTGCGCTTCTCCTCTTCACGAACATTCGCTAGCTGTATAATGTAGCGCGCATGCGCCGTCACGCTTCGAGAACATCGGCAGCTGACGCGCGCGCATGCACCGTCGCGCTTCGAGAACATCGGCAGCTGATGCGCGCGCATGCGCCGTTGCGCTTCTCCCCCTTCTCGAACATTCGACAGCTGACAGTGCATGCGCCGTCGCGCTGTATATATACTCAAGGTCGGCGCTCGCTCGCTCAGTTGCCGCTCGTCGGTTGGTTTGTACGGCGCGTCGACGTCCAAGGTCGCGATGAAATGAATTCCAACGAATCCACAAACACAATAATCGACGTCCCTTCGACCAGCGCCGCCCTTTCGCATACGTGTGTACGTGTTCACTCATTTAACACCCCCTCCTACAACCACGTTAACCAATTTAGCCATCGACCCAAGTAAGTCGCAATTTAACACCCCATTTCACAACCACGTTAACCAATTTAGCCATCGACCCAAGTAAGTCGCACTTCACCCCGTTAACCAATTATATGCTCCGCATCCTCCTCAGTGTTCCTCCGAGGGATGCTGCGGGCAATTTTTTGTTATAATTTTCTAACTGCTTTACTACAATTGCATGGTAGCTATATAATTAAGGTAGAAATCATAGTCAGAAATCATAATCAGAAAGAAATATAATCATAATAAGATTGAAATTATAATCAGAAAGCTCTATTTTTTTTGGTAAGTGTCGCGCAGTGGAGGCTGCAGAAAAGGGGACACCGATAGAAGAGGAAGGAGAAGAAGAAGCCTGGTAACGTGGCTGCACACGCAGCTGGCCTCGTTCTGGTATACCCTGGACACGAGTACAAGGAAGACCAGGAAAGCAGCCGTCAGAGCTACAGCCTCCATTCGGGTAAGTTTGCTTTACCTGACAACGCATGTTTTATGCTTCAGAACAGTTCCTGCCACGATTTTGGTGTAATAATGCAGCCCTTGTTCTGACGACTCAATTCTTTCTCCCGTTTATTTTAAAGGGGCCGTGAAGCAGTTTTTCAAGTAATCGTGGAATAGATTGACCACCGTAGAGAATTTAAAAATCCGTTCATTCAAGCCGAGTTACAGTGAGTGAGTGAGACAACTTTATTGTCGATCCGGCATAAATGGGGAACAGGTAGAGGAATTGAAGCAAGACTTTAGCATGCTCGGAAGTCCTGGAGCAGCAACCTACTCGCCTCAAACTCATTGAGGCACCGCTTTCGGCCGCTGGCGTTCCGGGATGTCAAGCACGTGCTGGACCGGGTGTTTTTGGTTGCATGGCTCCTGGCTCATGGTTTTACTGCTGATATTAGTTGGCATTGCTTGTTGGTTACTTGGCGGTGGTGCACAGTCGCAGAAGAGTAGTCTGCGTGTAGCTCACGCCTTCTTGCAGTCTTGCCATATGTCTGTGGAGTATACCTCCAGGCAGACGTGCAATGCCCAGAAGGGGCTCCAGATGTCTTGTACTTGCAACTGTCATAGTGTGGCTGCTACGCTGCGTTGTAAGGCTTGCTGAGACGGTGGGAAGAGGCATCTGCTCGTTCTGTACCACTGCAGAACGTCGTCATAGGTTGTCATGGAATACTCTTTGTCTCCGGCATCGAGTCGTTCCGGCTTCGAGAAATGTGTTGACGAAGACTCGCGGCTAGTTAGCGCGTGTGCCTCCGCATCTGTCTCCTCGTGCCAGTTGCCTGTGCACGCATGGGAGTTGAACGCGGGCCCGAACCACAACGAGGAGGCAGATTTGGAGCCGAGTTACAACTATTCTTTGCACGCTACAATTACATTCCGTCTTCTTTCGTCCGAACGAAAGCATTGAAAGCTAAGAAAGGACAGATGGCATATGGGCAAAGAAAATTGTCACGGGGAGTCACGTGAATAGTGATCTCGAGCCCTTTTTCTTTTTTTTTCTTGGAATGCACGGCTTTTTCAGTGTGATCGGATGCACGCGGGTGAACAAGTCGTGGCGTTTCACAGTTCATGCCTGTATGGACCGAGCCTGCCATGTTCAAATCAGCGAATGGCTCATAAAAGTGCTTGTACGAGGGATTTTAGAGCTCCTTCCGTGATTGTCGAGAGAAGAAAGAGTGTTTTTGAGCTGTCTATGTTAACGTATTGAAAATTACAGGCCATACGCTGCACTATACTATTTGGCTCGCGTGTTCTCTGGAGCCTCTACTACCGATAGGGAGTGTTTTCTGACCATGCTCAAGAAGTGACCTCTTGTGTGTTTTGCCCAATTTGTTAACGATTTAGAGTACATAGTATACTATGGGAGAGCATAAAGCGGTCCAGTGGGCCTCACACTTCACGAGGCCTTGCTCGATTCATTACGCATGGGGACCACAAAACCCTCTTGAGAGACACAGAAATAAAAATTGTCACATGATTTAGCCATGTAGGCAAAGTTTAGGCACATGCTGAACGTCCAGCCACCTTGAACGGGTGGCTGCGTTCATACTTGGGAACACGGTCAATGAAAAATTAAATATTGGTCATATCTCAGACGCAATAACACTACGTATTATGTGGTGACTTCCTTCTTTAAATATACATAAATACGTAGCTTTAAAGACCCTGGTGTTTCTTAGGCTGCGCTTAAAATGCGACGCTATGCACGAAAGAAGCGGCTGGCAAGAGACTAGCGTCTTTTGACAAGATCTGCAGATGCGCGATCTTATGTGATTCTTAAAAAAATTGGCAACATATCCACGGAGTGAATGATGGAGAGTGGGGCGAAGCATTCGTCCGTCCATTCGTTCTTGCTTCCTTCCGTCTATTCAACCGTCCATGCGTTCATCCGCCCGTCCGTGCGTCCGTCCGTTCCTGCGTTCTTTCATGCATCCACCCCTGCGTCCGTTCATGCGTCCGTTCATGCGTCCATCCATGCATCTGTTTGTGTGTCCGTTCGTTCATCTATTCAACACTCCAAGTCCCACCATCTCGCATCTTTTTATCATATATTCTCCATATAGAAACACCACCCTCCAGCGGACATTCAATCAGGACTAAACGAGAGGTGGCACACGCACACTTTCTAACAGCTTGCGCTTCGGGACTACTTCCCGCCTTTAACCACCTCGAGTTCATGGTATATACTAGTTCACTGTATTCATGGCACTGCGGCCCAACACTCGCTAAACTTTTCTAATAACAAGGAGGTTACACCCAGCGGGTATAACGTAGCAACCCTTTCCCTTCAGATAGTGCTCAATGTACATGTAATGGCTGCTAATAGGGATCGCAGAGTGCACGTTAACTAAAAGCCGAATGCTTCTGTCTCTCATACCCCATTATCAGTTATTGGCATGTACATTGAGCATTATTTTTTGTTGTTCAACAACGCACAGAAGGAATCACTCACCGCCATCACCTTGGAGGTCAAAATGTTTGCATGTCAAAGCGTAAGACTGGTTACATACTACGCGGTACGAACGGGTGCCGCTATAAGGAGCTTCGCCCCTAAAAGAAAAGAAAAGTGAGCCCCGTAACTATCTGCATCAAAGTGCGACCCCTCAACAGTAGCTCACAAGGGATGGGGTAAGGAGGGAATGAAAGGATAAGAATTAAAGGTAAGTAGATAGAGAGAAAGGAGAGAGCGACGTGCAGGGACACCGAATGACAGAAAACGCCGGAAGTAAAGAGGAGATATGAAAGATGAACACGATCGCAGGAATACGAGCATGGGGCACTGGTCGGCGAGAGCTCTTGTCGGCGTCAGGAGATGGCGTAGGGGGAGCCCAGTCGGCCAGAGCTGCGCTGTCATAGGATATCGCGGGGGCACAACGGGTCGGCTCGAAATCCAGCCAGCGAGTCCCAACAGATGCGCAAATAATGTTATACCGCAGGATCTGAGGTAAATCTCTGGGGATCGTCGTCCACAATTTCACTTGAAATCAGTGCTGTGAGTGCGAAGCCTGACAGGGGGGATAGTATGACTTAGTGAAAGGCAAGCCTCGCGCCTCGTGATAGAGAAAGCGTAGCAACGCGGAGTGGGTGAAGCTGAAAGGATAGCAGGAGATCGATGGCGGGAGCGGAGCAAGTTTTGCGGAGAGGAGGAAAGAGCAGGAGCGTGATTGGCTGCGTTGGTAAGACGAGTCGACCAATGGAAGGACGCCCTCGAACACAGGGTGCGCTGTTGAGAGAGCAACAATTAAGTCAGCAGTGATACGCCGAGTGTTGGAGAATTCGGCTTTTACTTTCTTACGGCTTGCGCTTCGTATCTACTTCTCATTTTTAACCACCTCGAGTTCATTCATGGTATATACAAGTTCATTGTATTCATGGCACTGCGGCTCAACGCTCGCTAAACCTTTCTAAAGCTAAGGAGGTTACACCCAGTGAGTATAATGTAGCATCCATTTCTTGTCCGATAGTGCTCAATGTACATGCCAATGGCAGCTAATGGGGATCGCAGCGTGCACGTTGACTAAAATCCGAATGCTCATGTCTCTCATTCCCCAATAGCAACCATTGGCATGTACATTGAGCACTATTTTTTATTGTTAAACAGCACGCAGAAGAAATCACTCACTGGCACCACCTTGGAGGTCAAGTGTTATACCTATTTCGGGTATGTGCCACTGGTGGTTACATACGAGGGACGCCCAAGCCACGCCATAAGGAGCTTCGCCCCTAAAATGGCGCCATCACCGCGCAAATTACGTCTAATCCTTTCAGAATAGAACTCAGTAACGTATAGCGCGGCTGCTCCCATGAATGCTATACTTTCTAAAATAGCCAAATACGAGAGCGTTTCCGCGTGCCAGTAGCAGCAACACAGATGGGCACTACTATCCAACACGAGACATTCATCACTACCCCCCCCCCCCCTAAAAAAATTATTACTGGGAAGCCACGCCATTCGAGGAAAACCCTTTTGTTAAGGTCGTCGTTTCTTTTTGAGCGCTGTTGGATCAGCACTCGGACGCTTTGTGCAAAACTATCAGAACAAAGGCTTTCTGGAAAATTGGATGCTTGAGGGGAATGGGCGTGAAGGTAACCATGTTTTCTCTTGTATGTTTTTGGGTTTAGATTGAACTTGGAACTTGCCGCAGCTACGACGACCGTCGAGCATCCTGTGATGCCCGGCTGCAATGAACAAAAGGCCTCCCGAAAATTAATATCCAGTCAGAGAACTCAAGGCATGGCCAACATAGTTCAGCAGTACAATTCAGCACCACGCTTTTTGTTTTCTATTTTTGTTCTTTTCGTTTTAACCAAGTTCAACATGAACTCCAAGCCACAGGCCCGAATTTCTGTCTTGCTGCAGTATATTTCTATTACTCGGGGCTCTTCATTTTGTGTCAACTTGAACTTTCAAGCTGGTACCTAGGGAGAAGTGTAGCAGCAGTGCTCACCAGCTTTTGTTGTTCCAATATATTTCTTAGTTAAAACTTTTCATGCGCAACTTCTTCCAAGATAGTGGTTAATTCTTAAACAGCTACTTGCTTTTCTAAAGAGTGTTCTCAACTACTCATGTGCACACATCTTATAGTTCAACACAAAATTTCCACTTATTAGTATAAACACAGTTGTTTTTGTAGAGAATAGCGTGAAGCAAATTGGTGAGATAGTCTGAATGATAATAGCACAAATTAAGGGCTATACTTTTAGGGTAGGTGATGTGAGGAATAAGCCCATTTATGTAACATGATGTACGCAAACCAAGTACTTTTGCTCTACTACTTAACACAAAAGTTCAAATAAGAAATTTGACTGACCCTCTCAAAGGTGGTATTGCTTACTTGTCCCTGCTTGCGAATATTGTTCAGTAAACCCAACACTGAGCAGTCTAGAACCTCCTGAACAGTATGTGCTTTAGAGATACTGTGACTTTCTTTGCACTCTCATTCTAACCAAAGGGACTCTCATTTTCTTAGGGAAACACTAAATGAAAAACAATATTTCAGGAAAACGAAAGTAAAAAAGAAGTTTGAGAGCGTGGATAATTACTCGAAATTGTTTCAGTAAAGTGGATATTTTTCAAAAGCCACCAATAATAGTTAAGTAGTTGTTGAATTAAACGCCGAGAAGCTATATTCACTTCGAAAACATTCACTGCCAGTGTTGACTTGGTAATTCATCCGCAGCACTAACACGTCTTCGCTTTTTTAATGCTTTACAGGAGCCCTAAAGTGCACCTGACGGGTGCAAGTTTCCATAGTACTGGCAAGGCTCTGAAGCAGATCGAGACATGGATGAGGAGGGGCCTAAAGAGTACGCCGAAGCAGCTCCACTCGAAGAGATTGAAAACGTCACCTTGGTGAAATACATTTGCTCCCGGTGCACGAGAAGCGACACGAATCCCGTGTGCCTATTGCTGCGGCACCTGCCGACTTGTAATGGGATTCTCTGGCAAGTTGGACTGGAACTGCGGGAAGACGAAAACCACCACGGTGACGTGTGCGCGGTTCTTTTACACGGAAGCCGATTCCAGTATCCAATTGCTTCCGCGTTCGGCTGCACTTTCGGGAAGACTGAGTATGTAGTGGCTGACCTACTGCGCAGCGTTTTCACGGTACATCAATGTGTCGTAGCCGTAGAAGTGAACCACTGTAGCGTAGCGAGCTGCTCTCACTTGAGCCGAGCGTTGGAGCGGAAGTCGTCTCTGAAGCGACTCAGCGTATCGAACCTGCTCGACTCTGAGGCCATGAAGAAAGTGTTCAACATAGTCTCCTCGATGAAACACATTGAGCAGCTAGTGTTCTCGAACCCCGAACTGCGCTTCCCCTGGTACACCACCTTGCCCTTCCATTCGCTGGAACATATAGGAATGACACTGACGGCCCTCGACGTGGAAAACCTGGACATCACAGACTGCAGCGCCAAAGAGCTCAAAACTCTGCTCAGAAAGAGCAACACGATCACCAGCCTCGCGATCAGAGGATGGTTCCTGAGGTCGAACTGCCCCATCCTTTGCGAAGGCTTTGTCGACTATCTCGCGAAGAACGGCAGAATTCTGAAGCGCCTGACCCTGAGATCCACCGATATCTACAACATCAGTGACTTGGAAATGCTACTCCACGCCATATCGGGTGTTACGGAGCTAGAAGAACTCAGTGTCAATTCGGGTCTCTTCCGGGCTGAGGCCATCGACGCCTTTGCCAAAGTTTTGGCCACCAACAAAACTCTTCGAAGCCTTAGCGTCGACTGGCCTAAAGCTGCACACAACTGGACACCCGAACACCTGGCCAGTTTCGCGGCCGGAAATACAACCGAGAGGATGCACAGTTGGATCTATGCATTGCGACAGAACACTGTCCTTCTTAACCTGGTCGTCGACTTGGTAGGTTTCGGTAGAGATAGGTGCTCGACGTTCATTTGCGCTTTGACACAGAACAAGTCACTCACTCGCGTGGTCATCCGCAACCTGCCCGGCGGTGTTAACCTGAAAGAATTATGCCAGATCATTCAAACGTGTAGCCTCCAGCAAAGAGTGTCCATCGAGAACCATTACTTGACTCCTCTTGACTTCCCGACCCTTTTGGAGTGTCAAGAAGTGACAAGCGTGACCCTCCACGGCTTCCATATTCCCAACCCTGACAATTTCTGCGCAGCCTTCGACGTTCTCGCCAACTGTCGCCACCTCACGGTGCTACGTGTGATCTTAGGAGGCCATACCCTAGACATGCACTTACACGCCACTATAGCTACCTACATAGCTGGCGCACGCACTCTGAAGAATATCGAGCTCCTTCATTGGACTGACTTGTATAATCACGTTCACCTGCTGGACAGCGTTTCAGGAAGTCCCCTCGTGCGTGCTTTGTCATCGAACGTTAACCTTAATAGCGTCACACTTGAATGCAATCGATTGAGCAAGAAAGATGGCGAATTGTTGGCCGATCTCGTCATGAAAAGCCAAGCCCTCACAGCTCTAACATTGACAACCATGTTAGGCCGAACGATAGGAACGTTCTTGAGAAGTCTCGCACCTCGAGTACACAGCAATTACTGCCTGCTCCACTTGAGGTGCGCAAATGTTAGCGAAGCTTTTGGCCGTGAGATAGCTGCCATTCAGAACGTTACGAGCCGTAATACCAGCCTCGTGCATCGAGCAGCCCGTTTTGTTATGGGCGACCGAGACACGTACTGCGCACGCGCACTCGAATTAGTCTACGAGCACCCGAAGCTAGTAGAGCGCCTACAAGTGCACGGAACTGCGAACGCGGCACAAGCTGCGGACATGGTTGCGGCTGCTCTGACAGGTCTTACCTGTTTAGACGGATACATGACGGCGGCCGGTGTGGTTAAGGAGAAAGTCGTATGTGACCACTCGCTGAACACGGGCAAGCAGTTGGACGAGATCAACCAAGATTGCTGGTGGTACATACGGCAGCACTTGAAGGTTGCGGACGTGATTGACATTTGACGCAGCTTTGAATTGTAGCAATATAGGCACATCTGCTTCGCATATTTCAGCAATATAATCTCGCTTATGATTCTTTTGTCGATATGGCTTCTTCGATGACGGTTTGTGTTAGTGGCACACGTTTATGTCGAGCACGGTGCCAACTGAGATTAACGCATTTCTTCGTATTTAGGGTGTACGTTATAATAGGACATGCACACCATGGGCCGAACTAAAACTCGTACTTATAGCGCAGTGCACATCTGACGGAAAATTGCATTGACAATCGGTACGCTTGTTGCGCTTGAAAAATACATACCTATTAAGGATTCGCGTATGTTTCAGCCGAAAACTATGAAATGTCCCGAATTTGAAACTGCGCAAAATGGACGACGCATTGACAGATAAAGATTGTAACGATATCACACAAGACGTCACTTTTTCTTTGCCGATCTTTTCGTATGGCTTGCTACTGAGCTGTACAAAGATAGTGAGAAACTTACATAAACAGCAATTACTGATTGTGCGTTACCTTCACGTTGGCATATTTTTTCCATATCCGAACTTGGCAGCTCTTGAATCTTCTGTGGCTTGCGAAACACTGCTTCGAAATAGTTTTCTATTAACAAAAAGTCTTTACGTTGTAATTTTTTCACTGTCAAAGAACTTTTATGCGATTTGCTATAGTTAGGCCGCAGGAAAGAATTTCTGAATAAAAGTGTATGGTGTAAGTGACCCCGCAGCGCTGAAGTAAATTATTGTTGTTCAAGTTAAAGCTAAAAAATATATTCACGCCATACTACGAGCCATGAACAGTAGCACGTAGAATGTTGCCCAACAAAAGCTTTGGCGCTTGAACCTGTCGATTTATTAAACTTTCCATGAAAGGTTGCCACCCGTTTGGGCCCTCAGGTTATTGCGACAAATTAGCTAAAATGCGTGTGGAACAATATCATCGTCATGACGTTATCATAATGAATATCATCAATACTGCTGTCACAATTTATGAATGAGCGAACATCTAACAGGTATCTTCAATTAACTTTAGGTTGTTCTGTACCAATACTAATCGTGTAAACTTCATGGACACACAGTATACTCAGCAGAAGAATAAAATCGTCAAGCAACCCACCAGGTTTAATCTTGTATCTTTCTGTTTTCTTGAGTATAACTAATGTAACATGCACACAAACAAAAAAGCACGAAGAATAGAACATTGAGAACAGCTAAAAAGGGGTTAGGTTTGTTTAGGTTAGCTTTTTATGCTGCCAGAAACCTCAAGCAAAAACGTTAGCAAAAACGTTATAACGATCCACGCTCTTCGTTATTATTTTTGCAGAGCAATAAAGAGCGCGAGGTTGGGTGCTGAGAGTACCTACGTACTGCACCAGATGTCCGGGGTATATTGTAGTCTGGGCATTTTACAAGAACAAGAGTTTCAGCGCGTATTGACTGTCCTATAAGTATACGTGGAGTGAGTGCTCATTTTCAGGGCTTCGAGAACAGGGTGAATCAAAATATGGCGGATTAACATTATATTGAGAAAACCCCATTTAGTGTAGTAATGAAAACGCAAAAGGTAAACTCTGGAGCCCTTCCACAAACATGTATATAAGCCATCATCATCATCATCATTATCATCAAAGAAATGGCGGCGAGGGAAGCTTGGCAAAAGCATAGGCGTACGTCGTCTCTTTCTTCCTTACTACATTCTTTTGTTTCTCTCTTTTTCATGTATTCATTTCTTTTTTTTCCTGCTTTACTTCTTTCATTGTATCGCGTAGCGCAACTCTCCTGCTTGCTTTGGCCTTCCTCCATGCCAGCAATTGGACACTCATCCGCATGCTTGGAAAACGAACACTTGAGCTGTCACAGGCAAAAACGGTGGCCATACATTCACAACCAGGCAAAAATTGAGTGCGGCAACTTGAATTGACAAATGGCCTCGCTCAAACTTCACATTACCTTATCAGAAACAGCTGATCACCGACAAGCCCATTGTTGAGGTTATAATATTGAAAAACAGCTATACAAGGGGTTTCAAATAACTGTGTCGCGGGATGCATGTGGCTCTCGTATCTTTTGCAAGCGAACGGGCCTGCACACCCCTGACTGTCCCATATAAATACTTCTTCATTTTGTTTAAAAAACAGCCTGAATAGCATTCAACGTTTCCGAATGGCAATGCGATATTGTAATTATTATTGCTTTATTGGGGTAAGCTATCTAGACGTGGTGGATGTCACAATTTCTTCTTTCTTTTTCTGGAAGCCCCACGTGCACTCGCCATAAGTTGAAGCCTTACCAAGGCACAAAAGCTTCATACGTCTGCAACGACGTCAAGGTTTTGGTCATTCTGAAATTTGGCATCGGCATGTTTCTGAAATTCTGACTTATCATCAATACCAGAAATCCCTCCCTCCCCCTAATCTTCATCCTACACACTCCTGGCCCTTGTCGTGACTGTGGTTAGAGGTCTGTTCGAGACCTCTTGCCCATGCAAATACGCGTACGAGCATCGCAACTTCGAGAGCCACCTTTGTAGGCACTTGCCGGCGCGGGGTTTCTTGCATATAATGCCGCTTTGTTCACGTAGAACAACGTGACCGAAATGTGAGTTGTGAAAGCGTTTCCTACACTGCCTAGACTCGTACTGAGGCCCCATAAACGCGCTCTTACAAATACGCTTTAGCCTCCAGAAACATAAAACAGCGCATGCATGACGAAAGCTTGTCCGGGCTCTTTGAAAGTGCAATCTTGCGATGGCACGTAAACAAGATGCGGTAAATGAGCGTTGTGGTTCCATCTCAAGGGAAAAATGCAAATGTAATAGATTGCAAAACAGGGGCCAACCAGTTCACACAAGTTGCACGTGCCTTCATGAACGTGCATCCCACCCAGCAGCATCGTTGGCGAACTTGACAGTTAATGCAACTCAGCAAGTGCTACAGGATAGGAGAGTACGATAGATCACTCCTGTTTGGCAATTTAGAATTAAAGTGTCAGTTTTGGAATTCTTTTGTAACGCATGCACCATTCGACGCTCGGCACATGCGCTAACACTAACGAATAATAAGTTCTCCAGTAGGTGCTAAAACGAAACGTAGTGTATGCAATTTCCCTCTCACTCAGTCATTGTTACATCGAACAAACTGGCAGGTCTGTGGTTTACCGTCTGAGAAGATATTGACTGTTTGTGGCCACTTAGCCCCCCATACATAGAGCTTCTCACAATAATATTTATGGAAGAAAATTGGGCACTTCCATATATGAGAATTTCTTAAGGGTAGCTAATGCGGCGAATGGAATGACGGTATATGCGTGTGCGAGTCTTGTGTTGGCATGTCTTGAGCAAGGCTTTACTGAGGGACAAAATTGGCGTAACAAACACAAAACCGTCCTCGTGCGGGCTGTCTAGGGGCGAAGCCTCCTTAAGCCGTGGGTCGCGCGTACACGATGTATGTAGTAGTAGTAGTAGTAGTAGTAGTAGTAGTAGTAGTAGTAGTAGTAGTAGTAGTAGCAGTAGTAGTAGTAACTACAAAGGAAATGATGAGCGAGGAGAAGCGTCCGTAGGTACATCCGAACTTGTCGGTCCACGCATCCGTCCATCCTTTCATGCGTCCATTCGTCAGTCCGTGCGTTCGTCTGTCCGTCTGTACACCCATGCGTCTAACCGTGTGTCTGTCTGTGGCACGTCTGTTCATGCGTCCGTTCGTCCATCTAGTGAACACTCCAAGTACTGCCATCTCGTAACTTCTCATATATTTATGATATAGAAGTGCCGCACAACAGCGTGGACATTCCATGGACTACACAAGAGGTGGCTACCTACTTCTTCGACTGCTAGCATTATTACTACTGCTACTACCACTACTACTACTACTACTACTACTACTACTACTACTACTACTACAACTACATACATACATACATACATACATACATACATACATACATACATACATACATACATACATACATACATACATACATACATACATACATACATACATACATCATCGTGGACGCACTGCCCATGGCTTAAGGAGCTTCGCCCCTGAAACGCCCCCACCTCCCCGAAGGGAATTGTGAGGAAATCCGAATGCATTGCGTAGCGTCTATGACACTTCTCGCACGTGATAACCCTGCGTTCTAGGAATAGGAAGTTTTAGCTTGCACGCATACTTCTTTTCGTTAACGTGTTACCGGATACCGGTTTGCGTTTACCGTCTTATCGGAACGGATATCCTTCAACGTTTTAATACGTAAACATTTACGTACGTACGTAAACGCGCGCACCTTAACACTTTCGCAAACCGTAAATGGTGATGCTAACTGCATATAAACTGCATTTAACTTAGATAAGATTGAATCACCGTTGTGGCAAAATCACAAGATGTTATTTTATCGCGTACAGTATCGCGTACAAAAAAGGTGAAAAAATGCAAGGCAACTGCAACGATGGTGTCGACGTCTTGAGAGACTTCGCGCAACCACATTCATGAACACGCTGGCTTACGCGTTATGTTTTTGAAGGGAAAATGATTAAACAGGCAACTCACTTGTAATTAGGCCGCTGAGCGGTTTTACGCTGCAAAGCACATGTACAAAGCACGATGTTTCTGCAGCAACTTTTTTGTAATTACCTGGTTTATTATTGCCCCGCTAGATGGCGCCACCTATCCGGCTTGTTGGGATGTCGAACGTTTACGGCGTCTATGTCCCAGGCCATTCAAGCTTTGGTAATCTGGCTGAAAGAATGTAGTGGCGCTCGCGTTTCGGTTATTTCAACTCGACGGCTTGAGTTCCGGCAATACGGGTACCACAAGTTTCTACGAACGAAGGTGGATTTGCAAGATAGGGCGAAAAACGTAAAACCTGTGTGGAGGGAAACGTAAACTTATAAACCCCGACAAAAGTTATAGCGCGATAGCACAACGACGACAAAGAGACAAGAAGGAGACGAGCACTCGTTTCCTTCTTGTTCCTTTGTCGTCGTTCTGTTCTTGCACTATAACTATGGTCATGTCATTGCAACTAGCCCAAACTGCCTACACTTTCGAACCCCGTTCAGCGGGAAACGTAAATGTTTACGTTCCGTAAAGACCCGCGCATGCGGAGATTGTATCCGGTATCCGGTAACACGGTAATGTAAATAAGTATTCATGTTTAAGCTAAAAGTCCCTAATAATTTTTTTCTTACACCGTGCAGCATACCGCCGCTCGCCGCAGGTGGCTTTTATTGTGTCGCAAAAAACTCGGTATGCGTTTCCAGCTCAGGTAGCTAGTGTGCATGGCTAAAAAAATACTATGAAGTTAACAAAGCAAACAGCGATCTCGACTCGGCGTTGGCATTTCACAGTGGCGTCTCGAGCACACATTTCCGGATGTTCTTCAGAGGCACCACACCAGCGAAGGGTTGAGAGTGAGGTGTGGGCGGTCGCTAAAGTGGGGAGTTTTACCCAAGGAGGATTCGCAAAATGCTGGAGTGGAAATGATAGCCCAGGAGTGAAACCGTGCCAATGTCGAGATGGCAGCTGCAGTGGCCATCTTATTAGGGGCGTGATAAAGTATCACCGTTCAGCGATTAGGAACGGAGCGTTTCCTTCGCATGCCGACCGAGTGTAATGTGGAAACTTTTTCGGGTCACATAGTGCTCCAAGTGCGTCTTAGTGTTACTTATTTTCCTTAGTAAACCTCTAATTGGAGGCAAAGTTTTTTTCGGAAATTCGGTCACCCATTCTCGTTTCTGTGTGTTATTGGGTCGGGAACAACTATTTTTACTATAGTACTAATGTAGCATTTACATTAACACGTTTTAGCGGCGAGAGAAGAGAGAGACGTGAAATGGCGTCGAAGGCGGCCGACGGGGCCGTGCCGATCTTGCCACTTTATTCCACGCCTGAAGCGGAGCCGCGGTGGCTGTCCACGTCCGACAAGCCAGGTGCCGGAGCTCGTTCTGATCCTCACGCAGCTCGAGCTAGCATCAGCTCCGTGAGAGGCGTGGCGCCGTGATCAAGAAATGATGATGGTGACGAGGCACTACAATATCAAAGCCCCTCGATCAATAAGTGGGCACTACAAAGAAAGAGCATGTTTCCACCATCTTGTACGTCAGTGGCAAAAATGGCTTCACTTCTGCTGGCAAGGCATCGCGGGAGTTTCCACTCCCGCAATTTTTCTTTAATCCTTCTTGGTTTTACCAGGCATGCATGATACCACACGAATCACATAAAATCTTAACACCTAATTGAAATATTTTGTTTTGTTTTGTTTTTTGTCGCTTAGTGAAAGCTGGCTTATACCCACGAGAACGATTGGTTACACTTTCTATTTTAAAGGAAAATGTAACCACTTTGCGAAATTGAAAAAAAACATGGATCAATGAACGAAAGGTGATGTAAATCTAAAGTCTACCTCACGTCCGTACATCTTTTTCCTCCCACGAGCGCTGCCTTCTTGCATGTTCTTGTTTTTTGTTAGTTTTGCTGTAACTCACCAAGGCGGTTCAGCGCAGTGTTGTTTGAGACTTCAAGACTTTTTTACAGTGTTCTGGGTGTTTATGCAACTCGTCTCTAAACGTTTTATTGACCCTCTTGTTTTTTTTTCTTTTTTTAAACGCCCCGCCGCGGTGGTCTAGTAGCTAAGGTACTCGGCTGCTGACCCGCAGGGCGCGGGTTCGAATCCAGGCTGCGGCGGCTGCATTTCCGATGGAGGCGGAAATGTTGTAGGCCCGTGTGCTCAGATTTGGGTGCACGTTAAAGAAACCCAGGTGGTCTAAATTTCCGGAGCCCTCCACTACGGCGTCTCTCATAATCATATAATGGTTTTGGGACGTTAAACCCCACATATCAATCAATTGGTTTTTTAAACCATCGCAACACAAGATTTATGGCCAATTATGTATAATGTGCGCGTGGGTAGCACCCATAGTGGCAACAGAGGCGACAAAACAAAAGAAAACAGAAAAAAACGTTGCTTATTTTGAGTAGTAGAACGAAGAAGAAAAAGAAGCGCCTGAGTCGGATCCGCCAACGCATGCAGCGCAGTCTTTCATCAGGCCTAAAGTCCAGAGCCCACGCTTTCGATGCCTGCGAATGAGGTAACATCCCATTTTCCGCCACAGCAGGTATACGAGTGATAAAAATCGGCCGTTGAACGCGTACGCAAGGTTACATTAAAAACTATAGCGCTGAATGCCTTTTGTGCCAAGTTCAGTATCGGGAGTGAGAGTACATTCTTAGCCCGAAAATATACTTCCAGCGTAGTGACGTAACATCTTGTTATGCCCTTGGATGCAGCCGACAACGTCCAAGGACAATCGGGGTAAAGCTGTTCGCCCTCCTTCGAAAGCGAAGCCACCCCGCTCAGCCCTTGCTACACCGGGAACTCGAAGCCCCGGTAAGTGTCCTTGAAAGAACAGCTCGGGACCATTAAACTCCGTTATTATGAAATACGAGATTAGGTTACTTACGCGTGCGGCGGCTGCATTTCTGATGGAAGCGGAAATGTTGTAGGCCCGTGTTCTCAGATTTGGGTGCACGTTAAAGAACCCCAGGTGGTCTAAATTTCCGGAGCCCTCCACTACGGCGTCTCTCATAATCATAGAGTGGTTTTGGGACGTTAAACCCCACATATCAATCAATCAATAGGTTACTTACGCGGTCACCGTCCCGACAAATACGCAAACCACTTCAGCGTTGCAAACGCGCAATACACTGTTAAGACCTATACACACAAAAATGCTAGGCATATTCACAAACTAAATATTAACCGTTACCTTGCCATAAAATGCATTAGCTCTAGTAAGTGAAGACACTAAAATGCAGGTTAGCGAAATTTACTACCTAGTTAATGACTAGAGCTTACTCGAACGGTCAGGTCATTACTAAATTGGTAGTAACCACACCAGCAACTTCGTAACCATAATAACCCAAGTGGACTACACAATTCCTCAAATAGAATTTCACGCCTATTTTTTATATTTGCGCGTGCGTTGCCGTATTAAAATGATTCTATTACAAAAGTTCAGAATAAAAAATTGGCAGATCCTACATACAGAGGGAATCGATTATATGCGAAGCATGAATGAGGAAGGTTGATATGTCACTCTAAAATCAGCACAATGTTACGAACTGGAGGTAAATGATGTCGTGCATGACTTCCGTGTCATGATTTTCATGTTTGGATGTGTCGTTTAGCTTCGTCATGTATTCGCGTCACGTGATACCAAATTTAGTATATGTGGAGCTAGCGAAACGACCGTGAGCACGCTATTAGCGTGCTATGTTGTCATTTCCTAAATGACACGCCTGTCAGCATTATCATGCTTCCACCAGTCTTATACTTTCGTCATCTATTGACCTCGTGTCGCATCAAATTTGGGATATGTGAAGTTAGAAAAACGGCTGCGAGCACACCATGAAGGGCCCATATACTCCAATATACTCCAATTGGCGCCCAATATACTCCAATATACTCCAGCATTCTATAGTCTGACGTCAAGTGCGACCGGCGCGACCAGCGTCCGTCGGCGCGGCCCGAGGGCAACCGGCGCAAAATGCTACGTGCTGCATTTCGCGCCGATGCGTCAGCCAGACAGCACTGCGTCTCCCTCTATTAGTGACGAAGGGACGCCGGACGCGCTGAAACGCGCATGCGTGAAAGCTACGCAGCGCGGCGCGTACCTGCGAGTGTATGGCAAGACGGGTGCCTGGCATGGAAACGCCCGCGTGACGCGACGAAATGAACACCGGCGAGATCGCTCACCGCGTCACGTCGAAATGTATTGGCGCCTTGACTTTCGTATGTATTCATGTTCTTACATGACACGCATCTCATGATTATCATGTTTGCATCAGTCACATACCTTCGTCATTCATTCACGTCACGTAATACAAAATTTGGCATATTTGAGGCTAGCGAAACGGCCGTGAGCGAATCATCAATGTGGCATGTAGTCATGTTGTTAAATGACATGCATGTCGTGATTTTCCTGTTTGGATGTGTCATTTACCTATGTCGTCCGTTCGCGTCGCGTAACACCGGGTTTGGTACATGTGAAGGTAGCGATACGGCCGCTAGCGCGTCATGAGCGTAGCATGTTGTCATGTTGTTACATGACACGCATCTCATGTTTATTATGTTTGCACCAGTATCATACCTTCATCATCCATTCAGGTCCCGTAATACCAAATTTGTAATAAGTGATGCTAGTGAAATGGCCTTAGCGCATCATGAGTGTCACATGTAGTCATATTGTTACATGACACGCATGTCATGACTTTCATGATTTCATGATTTAATTTATTGTAATGAAAAATATTCTTTATCGGTGCCAAGGTTCGTCAACGCTTGTTTTGCGTGTCGTGCGAGGAGAAATGGACTTTGAGACGACGCGGTAACATCACACACGACGTTTATGACAGAACACGGAAACTAAACATAGAAAACACTGAGGCAGAAAAAATACAGGTCGGTCGCTTGTGTTCGGCATGCAATCATGTCATACTATACGAGTTTTGCAACATGCCATGGGAACGTAACCGCCGCAGGAGCTGCAGAACCATAAAATGTAAATCACGACATTCATAACATACATGTTATAATTTTCATGTTATGACTAGTCAAATATGTTTTCCATGCAGTCATGTTATGCCATACCAAGTTTGGTATCGATACGATTATCGAAACGGCCAGGAGAGCTAAAAGTACTAGGTGGCTAGATAGATAGATAGATAGATAGATAGATAGATAGATAGATAGATAGATAGATAGATAGATAGATAGATAGATAGATAGATAGATAGATAGATAGATAGATAGATAGATAGATAGATAGATAGATAGATAGATAGATAGATAGATAGATAGATAGATAGATAGATAGATAGATAGATACGCTCAAAGTCGTCGAAGTTCGCAAAGAAATGCTTTGCATATAAAATACCATTGGGACACTCAAGCAGTTTTTATGATGTAGAGAGCCCGTAGCCTGGGCAAGTGCCCCAAAGGACCGTTCTTCCCTCCTCAGGAGTTCTGGTAGAGCTTGTGTTTCTGTTATAGCAGTGGGAGTTTCTGTTTTAGCAGAAAGGAGTAATGAAAATAGGTTTTTTTTTTCTAAAATAGTGAGATTCTTCATGGAACGGTCCCCTTCTGAAAGGAATTCCTGCTTATATGGGCCTGCGGTGTAAAAATTCAAGAACATTGCTTGTCGCCGAGTTAGGCACTGAGCTTAACGCTGCTGTGAATGGTTTCTTAGCTTGTTTAGGGCCATCTATAGCCGCGTGGGTCTTCTCGTGTCAATTATTTAGTTAGTCTTGTCTACAACGAAAGTCCATCAATGCTTTCAATGCTTTCGTCCGGTATTAAAGGACTCTGCTACAACTAAAGAAGAAACGTTAGGTCTGCCAACAGACGTGCGCTGCACTTGTCCCACACCCGTGAAAACTGGTCACGCTAGCTCATTTCAGCTCGAATTAGCAGTGCTGTTTTTTCGGTTAATGTAAATGCTGCGCATATAAGGACTAAAGGCTTGAAGGTTGGTCGCTACTGCGTAAAACATCATTTGGTTGAACAGAAATATTGGAATCTCTCTAGAAATTTACTTCGACAATGAAGTTTCCGACCGAAAACGAAGGTATTATTCTTAATTTATTTTAAGGTTATCATTATCATATTTAGAGTTGTTATTTGTTGATGTTCACAAAATATTAACAAAACACCCACGTAAACACCACACCTTCATTAATACGCGTAGAAGGGGTCCTTATAGATAACAAAAGGAAGTGAACTGAGGAAAGACATGTATGTATGGGAAATTAATTTGTCTGAAACACGCAGGCACTCCTTGACGTTACGCAAATGAGTAAGCGCTAACCAACAAATCATTCATACAAATTCTTTAGAGAGGAACAGCCATATCTGTTGGCGGAGCTTGTATTTCTTACGGGTTGTCGTGTCTTGAACATCGTTATGAGTCACTTTCGAATGGCGTGTGTTCGGGTGGTATTTGGCTCTCATAAATACACGAAGACGCGGCCTCGCTGAAGCCCACACTTTATTTTGAGTTGCACGCCTAAGTTTAGTTTAAAAATGTTCGCTTTTCAGGATTTTCAACAAGCGGCGTTTGAATTCCCTGCATATGGTCGCAAAGATGACGTGACTTATCTGCAGCGTTTATAATGTGTATCTGAACTGGAGTCTGCTAAGTGAAATCTATCCGGCAACATACGACAACGAATGCCAACTATTTGGAAAACACCCAGCACATTAGCACTTTACATAGGCTGTAAGCACTCACATAGGTAGTGCCAATATAAAACCGCGACACCAACAGAGGAGCAGTGCTGGGCTATAGTATGCTGCATGAAGCTAGCTTGAAGGTAAGCTCAAGCTGATCGAAAGAACTAGCAATATGCCAAATGCCACAGGGTTCTAAGAACGGGGGCTCCGCCTTCGCCGGGAGAATTATTTCTGCCACGGCTTTCTTATATGAAGCAGGCGTCATGCAATACGTCAAGTAAGGCTGTCGCAGTTTTTTGGAAGACTCTTCATACCCATGTAGGCGCATTGAACACTTCGTCAGTCAATTTTTAGAGGCGCATGACTAGTTTGTGGAAGTGGAAATTTATTCACTTGCTCTAACTTTGATAGAGCAACACGCGATTTCAAGAAGTTCCTGATTTGATGAAGAAACTTCTATTGTCCGGAAAATCTTCTCAGTATAGGTAATAATTACCAAATTAAAGAATTATTATGGGTCTCAAAACCGAAATAACAAATTTTTTGCTGAAACTACTTAGTAAAAAAGCGGTATTTCCTTGTAACTTTCACCGGGATGGGTTCCCCTTCAAGATCACGCTTCAGAGTTTCCGCATAAAAACATCTAGGGGCCATAGTTACGGCCGTATCACTCCTTTCGACGTGGCTGCATGGCGCTCCAATTCATCGAACAATGAACTCCGCAGCAAGTATAGCGTTCTTATTTGTACCGGCTTGTGGTAGAGCTGGTGGTGGTTGCTTTAGTCATTTCGTCGTTCATGCGACGCACTCTTCGTGACTTCCCACTCTTCTTTCGCCGCTGCTGCAGGTGCTTGCCTCCGATGTAGTGGAAGGCGTCAGTGGCTAGAGTGGTTGCAAGAAAAGGACACTTGTGCTGTGGCTGACACAGCTGTGTGTGAATTCTGTGCAGAGGCACTCATTCCTTATATGTACCGGCTTGTGGTAGAGCTGGTGGTGGTTGCTTTAGTCATTTCGTCGTTCATGCGACGCATAGCACTCATCGTGACTTCCCACTCTTCTTTTAAATGCGAAACATTTCTTAGCGAACTTCAGCAAATTTGAGCGTATCTATCTATCTAGCCGCCTATGACATTTATCTTTCCTTGCCGTTTCGATAATAGTATTGATATCAAATTTGGTATGACATATCATGACAGTATGAAGAACATATTTGACTAGTCATAACAAGAAAATAATTACAAGTACGTCATGGATGTCATGATTATCTTTTCATGATACTGCAGCTCTTGCGGTAGTTTTGTTCATATGGCATGTTGCAAATCTGGGACGGTATAGCATGATTGCATGCCGAAAACAAGCGACAGACCCTGACATAAAAATCATGACAAGCGTGTCACGTAACAACAAGACAACATGCCACGCTCATGATGCGCTTGCGGCCGTTTCCCTAGCTTCACATGTGCCAAATTTGGTATTACGTGACGCCAATGAATGACGAAGGTATATGACTGGTGCAAAGATGATAATCATGATTCATGAGATGCGGTTCATGTGAAAACATGACTACATGCCACAGTCAAGGCGCCAATACATTTCGATGCGACGCGGTGCACGTACCCGCCGGCATTCGTTTTGTCGCGTCACGCCGGCGTTGCCACGCCAGGCGCCGGTCTTGCCATATACTCGCAGGCGCACGCCGCGCTGCGTTTCTTTGACGCATGCGCGTTTCAGCGCGTCCAGCATCCCTCCGTCACGAAAAGAGGGAAACGCAGTGATGTCTAGGTAACGCATCGGCTCGAAATGCAGCATGCCACATTTCGCGCCGGTTGCCGTCGGGCCGCGCCGACAGACGCTTGTCGCTCCTGGCGTCAGACTGTAGAATGCTCGAGTTTTGCTAACGTAGCGTCGCTGTGCTCAGCGTGCGCGCGCGTCAACGCTACATTGGAGTATGTTTGGCCCTTCATGATGCGCTCGTGGCAGATTTGCTAGCTCCACATATACTAAATTTGGTGTTACGTGACGTCAATGGATGACGACATATATGACTGGTGCAAACATGATAATCCTGACACGCGTGTGTAAAGACATGACAACATACCACGCCCATTGCATGCTCGCGGCCGTTTCGCTAGCTCCAAATATAATAAGTTTGATATAACGGGATGTGAATAGATGACGAGGATAATTGACATATCCAAACATGATAATCATGACACGGAAGTCATGCACGGCATAATTTACCTCCACCTCGTATTGTTGTGCTGATTTTGAAGTGACATATTGACATTTCTCATTCGTGCTTCGCATATCATCGGTTGCCACTGTACGTGGGATCTGCCAGTTTTTTCGACGTGCTGGCACAGTCACTGCGTTTTTTATCGACGTCTTCGATATCGGTTGACTGTCATAACTCCACGTGATCGTCTGCGAGGTCTGCATCGGCAGGACTTGGTGTCCCTTTGGTCTGCGCACCCTGTCAGACTTTTAAGTTGCGAAAACATAGGTTTCCGACAGAAACAATGCCGTGGTGGCTTCTGGGTGTCGCTACGCGTAACAATAGATATAAATGGGCCAAAATATATCTGTCTACTTTGCGCGATCCCCGATCGCGAGTTAGCAAAATAAATCGAGTTTCAGCTTTGCTTCTTCACCAATTCGCAGGAATACTTAGTGGCTACGATACGCCGCATTTCCACGAAGAGCCTCGTCGTTACGAGAGGCATGGCCGCCATCAAGAATGTTGTGAACGGTCTCTGCATCCACCGCCACATATGTATTACCCCGCCGGACCTCCTGCATCTCAGGTTTGTACTGTTGAAATAGGTACACAAAATAAAAAAAATCACGTGATCACGTATAAATTATGACATCATAATTACTCCATATGGTGACATGAACACGGAATGATTTTCGCACAACCCGTGTTGCAACCCCGGCCACAGGACGTCGGTAAAGATAAATTTTCGCTTTTGATGACACATCTAAGGATTTCGCCTTAATAAGTGTCTCACATTACGTATTGTATGCATGTCAGTGCACGAGAGTGCACATTTACCCTCGATAGAACTGACGTCTGCAATCGGATGAAGTCAATTTTACTTTAAGGTCAAGTTGCACCTGAGGTGTCAAGTAGATATAGCGGCTGAAGTCGAGGTTTTCAAGGAAGCCTGTGCAGTCTAGAAGTAAATAACATAATCAAAAGAAGGACAGCGACCATGAAAAACAACACCAAAAATGTTTTCACTTTGTAAATTTTTTTCTTGGTCTGTGGTTCCTCCAGGTAAGGCCAGGGGAAAAGAGGAATAACCCCTGCCTTGTCCCACCCTCCTGACAAGAAATTAAGTTCATTCATTCATTCATTCGTTCATGGCCACTCTCATTTTAATTCTATCCGGATTTGGTGGATACATGGTGGAAGTTGAAATTGGCTTGCAAAACTCACCTCACACACATCTGCTTTACTTTCATCATCCGTCTCGTATAGCACTTAGCTGAAGGCCAAGCATCTAAACAGGTGACTGGGCTTTGCCTCACTGATTCGTGTAATACCTATTTCCACAGTGCGTGGAATGTGCCCGATGTTGTCGTTGTTCTTCAGATGAGTTAACATACCCATAACAGCTCGCCACTGGAAGGTGCTACTTCGATCTCGACGTAGTTCCTACCTGAAAAACAAGCAGTAGGCCGCGCCCGCATCAGGTCAAGTGTAGCTCTACTATCGCTTTCTCTCTCTTTTACCACACTGTCCGAACTACGAGGAGATATCCCACGCGTTTGTTAAGAAAAAACAAGCATATCTATCGTTTTATAGTTATTAACAATTTGAATGTTATTTCTTTCTATACATAATTTATACAAAATACTAATCATTGCGATAGATAATTGCTAGCATAGAGCTATTTTTCATAGCTGCACAAGTACCAGGTACTTTTGTATATCATTAAAACTTTTCCGACCAAGAGCTTGTTTCCAGTTTTCCGAATATTGAAAGAATGATTTCTGACATTAACAAATTGAATGTTGCCTTTTTTGTCAACCTGATAACAATGCGATTAATATGGACGCCATTGTGAAGTGCTCTGAAAATTCTAACTACCTGGAGGTCCTAAATTACACTTAAATTTAAGTGAACATGCTTCAAGCATCCCGGCTAAAAAAAAAAAAGTCACCGCGGCAAGTCATCGATCCTGACAGCTGCGGTGAGCAGTCGAACACTATGCGTACCAAGTAGGCCTCAACGATTGGTCAGAAATTGTCTTGTTAAAAATGTTTGGTTTGAAATAGGTAGTCATGATTCAAGTGAACAGCCGTATTAGATACAAATAGTATTTAAGCATGAGTTCACTCTATACAAGAGAGAATGATAACTTTGGGCAAGCAATGAAAGTTAGTGAATGAATTCATAGAAAGAGCGGATGCTTTTGTTGGAAACAGCTGGTATCATTGCAGCACCAGGGAGAGAAGACCACAATTGCGCGTTCTTTTCTATGTGGCCGCTGAGATCGGCTTCAGCAGCGCGATGGAACGCAAAGATAAGCCAGAAAGGCAGCAGTTCAAGGAAGATAAAAACTAGGAGAGCTTAAAGGTTTGAAAGATGGATATATGGCAACGACGGGGAATATATTCATGACTTGTGCATTGTAAAAGCATTTTTAGTCGGAAGAAATCACGCGCACAACGCGCTTAACCAAGCCTACAGCGAAGCGTATAAAATAGATAGGAAATTGGCTATAGGTACAAGAGGCCTCAACTCACTGTCGAAGTAACTGGTAGCATTTCTTGCAAAAAGCTCACATGCGCTCCCGAACATAAGTCGTATCCATTGTCAGCATTTTATAATATCAGGAGGCAACGACCGTCTTATAAAAGCGTTTCCACAAGCACCAAAAATCAATTAACGCCCTCACAAGTAAGTGTTCTTTTCGGATATTTCAGACTTAGGAACACCTTATAAGGGAGAACGAAAAAAAAACATGTTCGTCATGTGAAATTCAGCTTCACGCACACTAGTTCACATGTTCTTTACGTCTTCAAATGTTCACTTCGTACAAGAAATACACTGGAGAAACAGGACAACCAATCAATCATAAGTTGAACGGGCATTGCATAGGCTCAGTGAAGAATATGCAGAAAGCATTGACACAACGTTTCAATGCGGAAGGTCGCATCTTTGATGAACTTCATATACTTCAAGCATCAGGTCACCGAAAGACGGAAAGTTTAATCATTATATGTGCAGTTTTCCCTCCCAAACCAGGACATAATTTTTAGAGACGCCATAGTGAAGGGATCTGGGAATTTCGACGATCTGGTGTCCTTTAAAGTGCACTGATATCGTATAGTAAGCGGCCTCTGCCATTGCGCCTCCGTCGAAATGGACCGCCTTGGCCGGGATCGAACAGACGGAACATATTGAGTTACATATACTTTATATTACCAAGCTTAATTCAATCTAGGCAATAAATATACACGCGTCGACGAATGCTCTTCAATTTATATAACATAGCTGCTGTGCAACGACCGTAAAAATAGGTCTTATAACAAATTAAGCATTATCAACTGTTCTGACCTGGAAAATTTCACGTCCATTTGCAGCTTCGCTGGCTGCATCTCTCGCGTTTCTGAAGCATTCATTTGCATAACTATGGCCACTTGGTATAACATCCCAACATTGCATTCAGTGATTCGCCTTAGCATTCATTTGTATAACTATGGCCACTTGGTATAACATTCCAACATTGCATTCAGTGATTCGCCTTAGCAGAAAAACTGACTTTCTCTATAGTTTACGCTATTGGGTTGCAGGCTACGCTCGTGTCGACTCCCATTCCGATCTCAGTGCCGATGCCGATGCCAAGCGGAGGAGGCTGCCGCGGACAGTCTGGGCCCATCGTGATCAATCCGCCAGCGTCGCAGCCCGCACCGCCACAACCGCTGCCCCCGCCTCCTCCCGAGCCTCGACCGAGTCCCACGCAGGAGATGGCGTCGGCCATGATGCTGACCATTGTGGACTACATGCGACGCCGGTTGGACAAGCAGCTACGGCGCATGTCGGAAGACGACAAGCTGAAGGCAGTGAGTAGATCTCAAAATTCTGGCAATTCTCAAATTTTCTATCCGTTAATCTGTCCGCCCATCTACCCGTGCATCTCAAGCATCCGTTTTCCGTCAGTGCATCTATGCATGCATCGGTTCATGTATATTACCATCAGTTCATCCGTGCATCCATGATACCATGCGTCCATCAATCTCTCCCTCCGTCTGTGCATCCGTTCATTCGTTTTCTGGATCGCAATACTGTATACATCTAGCCATCCTCGAATTGCCCGCCCAGCATAAGTTTTGAAAATTATTCTAAAATGCTGGGCGGGCAAAAATGGGCTCAAAGAGATGTCAAGACGTCAAAAACGCCGACTAACAACTGCGAAGTTGCAAGACGGAGTAAGAGAAACAAAGTGCAAAAACTTATCTGTGCATCGTGAACGAATAAACAGCGTGAGATAAAACGAGTACGTGGAGAGGTTCATGATGAGACAAGCGCAAAAAATACACACACTCAGAGAGGACACAGACAAGCGCTTGTCTGTGTCCTCTCTGAAACTGTGTATTTCTTGCGCTTGTCTCATCATAAACCGTTACCAACACGCTCAACTGGCAGTCATCCTATACGTGAAGAGGTATGACGGACTTGATCGCTGTAATGTTTGTTCAACATGGAAGCACACACACTTGGCCTATCAACCGTCCTGGTGCAATGCTTAGCTGCGCAAGTATAGTGTTATCAGTGTTATCCAATGTTATCAGTATGGCACGCATGGTAGTCAACGTAAAATATAACTGTTAAAACACTCAATGGGAT
This sequence comes from Rhipicephalus annulatus, assembly GCA_013436015.1. NCBI lineage: Eukaryota > Metazoa > Arthropoda > Arachnida > Ixodida > Ixodidae > Rhipicephalus > Rhipicephalus annulatus. The sequence goes on from WOVY01003452.1 coordinate 176,172, forward strand.
TCTTTATGCCAGCTAACAGATCATTGACTCACGAGTGCAGTACCTTTACTATCAATATGTCAAGCCTCAATCGATAGTGGCGCTCCTCCATTCATGTTCGTGTACAAAAGAACGATTTCATCAAACCTTCTCGTTAAAGTAGTTATAAAGTAGAAGATAAGTCTTCGGTAAGCAATCTCTTACGTTTCAACTATCAATGGTTTACAGAGTTGCTTGTCTGCCCTATACGTAAAAGCGAGTGCAGCTAAAAGGAAACCTTTCACACCACACCTGTACGGCAGTCAGTGAACCCGTTTTACAAAACAGATCTCTCTCTCCTTCTTGCCTATTACCTTGCCCATTCTTTCTCCGCACAGTGGTACAAACTTTACCTAGCTAATTGATTGCCGTAAAACGACATTATCGATGTATATATACCTGCTACTTTCCTTAGCCAGTCTGACAGGCAATGAATGTAAAAATATCTGCGACACACTTTTCGATGTGAAGCTTCTTGTGGTCGAGCTCAATTCAGTTTTTGGCAAGAACACCCTTAGTGCGCATGCGTGTCCCCCTCTCTCTCTCTCTTCTTGTACGCCCTACCTTCTCGCCTCACAACGCCGACACACCCTACTGAAACGTTCCGTATGATGCGGAGACCTCAAGTACGGAATTATTTAAATATGGAAGACGTATGATGCGGACTCCGCATAAGACATATGATGCAGACTCCGCATAAGACGTAGGATGCGGACTCCGCATCCTATGGAAAGACGTATCATGCAGAAATTACTGAAATGTGTGCATGTTACGTCTGAACCTAGTGCAAAGCAATGTAATGTGTAAATTGAATAGACGTCCACATCTTGAGTACATGCAATACTGTGTACAAATCACAATATTTCTTAAATGTGCATGATGAGGGATTCCATCATCGGCATCTTTCTAATTGTCGTGATGAGGAAGCAAAATTACCTTTTAAATAAAATACATTACAATAAATTAACATACAAGAAATAAATACATTACAATAAATTAACTTGCTAGCGATCATAAATGGCGGTTACATTGCAACACAGTAATGCAGTGTTCTATGCAAGACTTAAAGAACTTATAAAGTTATTATTATCAATAGAGAAGCATTAATATGCCTATCAGCCCTGCTACAATCAATATATTTTTTTATTTGTCTGTATGCTCCAGCTGTGAATAGTGACATAGCAGTGTTGATGGTACACAAATGAGGTGACTGCACCGTAATTTCACGAGCTCCACCTAAGCCACAGGATGGTGGCACAAAACACAATGTAACAGCAATTTTAGAACGAAATATTTAAACATAAATAATAATCATAGCACTGTGAAAGTGTGGCGCTGTGTTTATCTCATGAACGCCTTGTGGAGATCGGCGAAACGCTGCTTGAGGCTCCGGCACCACTGTAAATTTGGAAGGTCACTGCCAAAGAACTTATGTGTCCTTCATAGGCACCTGAAAATGAAAATAATTGGCACAAATAATGTCAGAGACACATGTCAGCACATTAGTTCACATGCACAAGAAATATAACACACAGAATGAAACTGAAAATATAAGGCACACAATCCTTCATGTTATGCATATGTGAATAATAGAAGGAATGAGTGTATAAATTAGTTCTGCCACATCAAAAAACAACAGCATGCTTATCACAGTGAAAGTAACTAGGTTGTTACGATTTTCAATGGTAGAGATAATCGATTATTTTGTCCTTATGAAATTATGATTTAAATGCTTCCTGCACAGTAAAACTTTAGGAACTGCAAGTGAAAGCTCTCAATGTACATTTATAGTGTGTGCATGTACATCTGCTGCCTTTATGCTATACAGTTTGTGCACAAGATTGGCATCTTGAAGAATTTTGAGAGTTTAACCTATGCAACTTATGAACGTTAAAATCACAATGAAAGCAGGCAGGACCAGGCAGGTGCCATTAAAAATCTGTGCAAGCCAGATAACTATAACCGAACTGCACACATATAAGGGAGCAAGAGTAACAGAAATTCGGCTGCTGACCCGCAGGTCGCAGTATCAAATCCCGGCTCCATTTCCGATGGAGGCAGAAATGCTGTAGGCACACGTGTGCTCAAATTCGGGTGTACGTTAGAGAACCCGAAGTGGTCGAAGTTTCCAGTGCCCTCCACTACGGCGTCTCTCATAACCGTATAGTGGTTTTCGGATGTGAAACCCCACATATAAATCAAGAATAACAGAAATAAACTGCCAACAGAAAAGTTGGGTGCATGTGCTATCTGTAAGTGCTTACACCTTACTACATACAGCATGCTCATTCCATTTTAAATACCGATATTGAAAATAACTGCTCTATTAGGAATGTAAAAGGTAAGGTAGAACTGAACAACTCTACAAAAAGTGACCCTATTATGACATCACGTTTTCTTATAACAAAATTGACTAAGACTCTGAAATATCATTATGCAAGAAAAAATCTTCAAAAGAACAATCAAGTTTGAAGTCATAATTTTAATATGGCTACTATGACTATAACCAAGAAATCGACCTCAACCTGGCTAATGTTAGTTTTTAAGGCCTATGTTCACTAGACAATGAACTATACCACAAAAAGCACAGCGTTCAGGCAAACCACCACACAAAAAAGAAAGCAGTCCTTTTTGTTATTACCTACAATGCCTTTAAAATGGTATTTTTACCTCTACTTTCCACTTTTTATCTAAGTAACTGGTGTGGAATCTGAATTTTTAAAAAATGGTGAAGCTTGCACTACATTAGGCTCCACAAGCCTTGGAACAGCGAGACTGCATGACTCTTAGGACTACTTTGGTTACTTGTGTTTTGTTTCTGGGCCTAAGCATAAAGACAAGAGCTTAACTTAATTGCTGCTAATAAACAAATGCTTTCGAAATTGCCCTAGCGTCAAAGGATGCTCAGAAATTTGTTGTTTTTCGCACTGGGCTATTCTACACCAAACATACAAACCATACTGCCTGGCGACCATGACAGATGTATAGTTTAAAAAATGATGGTAATTTACTCCTCTGAAAATAGTTATTTGCAGAAATGTTTTGAAGAGAAAAAAGTAGTGGTTACGTGGGTATCTTCAGAATTTCGCAGAATGTCGTGCGGGTGTTATTTGTGAGAAAAATTTCGAAGTACCGCTTTTTCTTGCCATATTAAATTTGATCTACATATTAAGTAAAGGTGCTTCTTAAAGTATTTGAAGCCGAGTAACATTAGTGCAATTTTTACGCTACATAGGCTTTGAAGAATTCAGCCAAACTGTTTATCGTTTGCATTTATTGTATGGCAATACTGCACTAAGTATGAATATTTGAGCCACAAATACTCACTGCACAGAAGTTATATTTCATGAAAAAAATAATGTTAAATCCAGATTACAACTATCACTATATAATCGTTTTTGTCCACATTGAGATGCAATTTGAGCTGTGTGTTTGTCTAATTGAAAATTACTTTTATGTGTAAGTTGAAAGCAAATAAACAGTTCTTGTTACATGGCAAGTGTTATCATTACAATTTTTGTTTAAATGAGGAAAATGATTTTTGAAGTCTCCTACTGAGGGCCATGGGGAACTTCGGAACGGAAGCTGTCGTATATCAAATGCAGAAAACAGCCATCATAAGAAAACTTCAAAAATTCATTTCTACTTTAAGACAAAATGTAATCATATAACTTGCCATATAAAGAGAACTGCTTCCTTGCTTTTGATGTGGCGAAAAAATTGCGCTAATATTACTGAGCTTCATGCACTACACACAATCACCTTTACTTAATACCTAGACCGAATTTGGTGTAGAAGAGGCAGTATTTTTGAAACACTTTTTACTTTTTACAAGCAACACCCAGACGACATCCTGGGAAGTCCAGAAGGCACCAGTGTGGCCTAATATTTTGTTCTCTGCGATATATTTTAGCATTTTTGCTGTTTTCAACACAGTACACGAGAACAATTTTTTTTTCAAAACACATTTAGGACGGTTGGCAAAATGGCTGGGATGTTTGATGTGTAATTGCCTCACTGTCAGCATTTATTCTTCCGAAGCTCGAGCTATCACCTCTCTGTTACTGCCTCCCTCATATACAATGCCTGCATAAGAAAGAAAAAGAAAAAAAGCCAGGTCCGACAAAGTTCACAAGGCAAGATATTTTCATGTTGGATAAATTCATTACCATAAACAGCAGCAAAATAACATTCATTTTGAGTAGTCCAAGACACAAGCTATATAGCAGCATACTAAGAGCCAAGCACAAACTTTTCATTTGAACATGTGTGGTGATAGACAGGAAGCACTTATTGCAACACTGATCAGTCTGTAATTAACTGAATGAAGTACAATGCACTGTTCAATCCAACATCACATAGGCATCTTTGCTATAGCAAAGCCATGTGTCATTAATTCATGCACTAGATGGGACAATGCAAATGTAACAAAAAAGGTGAAAAAAGAAAACAAGGGAAAAAAAAGAAGAAAAGGGGGGATGCAAAGTAGGAGCAGTGTAGCACTACTTTTACTTAGCATCCCCCTTTTCTTTCTTCTTTTCTCTTGTTTTCTATCATTTATCTTTTTTTTTTGCTTCCCTTACCCCCAACCTCCGACAGGAGAACGCTTTGTACAAGCGCAACCTAACTTGAAAAGAAGCAAGCTCTGCACTCTTCTGCGTTATAGGTTTTTTTTTCAGACAAACATTTCCAACAGGCACACACGCCTACACCGAAAGATGATGTCATTACTGACCCCACTTAAACTAACACGCCAAGGATGACAAGGCGACTTCTAAAAAATAGCTCCTCCTATCGCAACATCGGCCAGCCTGGCTGAAGCACTTCTACTGTTCATCCTGATTACCCCACTAGATGTTTCCATCTGTCGACTCACATCTTCATTTTGGATAACACTAAGACAAGCTTACATTGATGAATACGCACCAAAGTTTAGTGATGTATCATGTATCCGATTAAGCAACTCTGTTAAAAAATTACTTATAGCTTGCTTCCAGGCTTTTTATATTGTAGCCTGAAACTTCGTAATGTCTTCTATGCACATGAACCGGATTAACAATGTAATGCACAACATGCTTAAGAATATTGCGAGGAACATGATAACGACAAAACGACCAGCCACCCAAATTTTTCGCTGTACATGTTTATAAAATGTTCATGTACGCCAAACGAGGTGCTTATGATACAAGCCGAAAAAACCTACAAGTAGGGCCTCGGAGCCTTCTGGAAGTAGACGTGTTGCATTTTTTCTGTGGAGGTCTTCACACCCATAAGTGAGGAACAAAACTCCTGTATAATGAAGAATGTTGGCAGCTATCACTTATAGAAAAACCTAATGCAGCTACTCTTTCCGACACATCTGTACATTTAGAGAGGTGACGTAGCTTCTGTGATTGTGGCAGCAACTCCAACAGGACTAGTGCGAAATTTGGCACTACTTGGCTAAGACAAATGTCCAAACATGCCTGCCTGACTCCTTCTAGCCATCCCGGCTGAATCTGACACATGATTTCTTAACTGCTGGCTGGACAAAAACAAAACCACTGAAGCACTCACAATTACACAGCGTGAAGTTCTCTGGAGTGGTCAACTTCGTCTTCTGCGATGAAAGAGCAGCACAGTGTACTGATAAGGCACTCCTTGCAATGGTTTTCAATGCCACACAGTGACCATGATGTTCCTGTCGAAGAGAGCTTCGGGAAGCTTGGAAGGGTGCTTGCTCTTTTCTGGGGGCTGCTGCCGCTCCTCGTTTTCTGCTCAAGGTCAACCTGCACAAAGTATGTAGACGAGGCTTTAAGAGTTGTATATAATGATATACAAATTTTCGCTGAACACACACTTCCTCGTGTCACACTGAGGAATTTCTTATAAAACTTAAGGCCTCGCATATGCAAACATTTACAATCGATCCGAAGATGCACTCGACTCTAAAGGAGCAAGTTTGTAACGTAGTGTATATAAAGAAAGGTCATTCAGCACAACCACAACTACAGTTGCACACGAAAACGACATTTTACACGATCCTGTTTATTTACATGGTGCATTTTATTTTATTACACGGTCCATTTTACACGGTCCTGTTTTACACGATCTGGTCTGCATGAACTCTTGAACCGGGCACCATATAGGTTGAAAGACACACACAGAATTTGGGACAAACCTAGTTTCCCGTGGAACAGCCTCTTGCACTATAACAACATATCTCAATCTAGTTAGTTGGTCAGAACGAGCTGAAAGCAGCTCGCACTTGAAAAGCACGGGCAGAAGGAATGAACCCTGCACCTTGTGCTCCCTGTACATTCTCGTTGAGGGTGCAGTTTTCACCTTATCCTTATGCAATTTCGCATTTCTAACATTGTTCGCTGCATAATCTTTGTGGCATTAAAGTGTGTGATACCGTCATGTGTATCCCATGTAATTTACAAAAATAGAATACAAGATAGCTTGATTCAAAAATAACAAAATGCATCCAGTGCAATGTCCTGTAGCCATTCTTTAGGCAAGTGGCAAAATGATTTATTCTTCAAAACATATCTTACTTGTAACCACTACAAGAGCTAACTCATACACTGGCACATTCTGTTTGCCTCTTCAGAATATAAGGTACCTTTTTTACACAAGAAAATCTTCAAGAAGAATAGAAGTGTTGTAATTGTGAAGAAAGAAAAGTAGAAGGAAAAAAAGATAACCTGCCCTGTGCAGGGACTGAGCCTGTGAACTTCGAATAACATGTCCGATGCTCTATCAACTGAGCTACCATGGCGGCTATCCCTCTTCCATTTTGTACGGTATATATGTGCATTTATACATGGAAGAGTCAGTCAGTGCTGCCTGTTACCATTCTGGCGAGTGTGAGACACCCTTTTTTTTGCCTACCTGGCAATTACATTACGATTGCAATTACGTTACGATTACTTCCAATATCCCTATACTTCTTTGGCAGCATTATGCATCTGTCAGTTCTCAGAAAATCTGCTAGTCACAGGAGGTCGCAATGGTTCGCCCTCCCACCTAAATGCATGTAGCTTGAACACATGCACAACTGATAAAAAAAAACAAGTCACACAACGCTAAGATTACTGAGATTCACTGTTTCAGATTCATGAGTAAAGGAATGAACTCTAAATTTAAGGGTTTGTTGTCTTGTTGAACACATTATAATGAGAACTAGCAGAAAATGATGCCAAACAAACTATAGGGGATGTTATCAAAAGTAACTTTAACAAAATTGTGAAAAGAAAAGTGAACAAAAACGTACCTTGGCAACGTTTTTTGACAATTGAATTGACATTACTTTTTATAATATCCCTATATTTTACTGGGTAATGTTGTCGGGAAACTCTCATTATTGGAGTGTTGAGTAGGCTGACAAAGAAAGCATATGGCATTGATACTTCTTTTGAACACCTAAAAGTTTGAGGACCTTAAAAGAGCCGAATCTACTTTGAGTAGACCAGAATATTTAGTCGGAGTGAAAAAAAGCGTACACACATTTTTACCAGGCTTTTTTACCTATTTTGAGACATAAAAGTGTATGCTGCCAGTAATGTTAAGTACCATTACTTTTGTCACACTATGCACTGTAGCATGTGTTGTTAGAGTGGTGATAGTGAAGGATTAATCAAGCACGCCACCGACTGCGTTCACATCAATGGTCGCGTATTTTAAAAATAAACCTGCTGTACTATAATAAAACAGTTTAGGGCATTTATGTTTTTATCCAAATCAAGTTAAACCGACTGGGTAAGCAAACCATTTGCATAAAATCAAAAGGCATAAAGTGATTCATGTATTATAACTATGTGAACAATTTCAGCAACGAAGGGCAAAGTGACAACAGTTCTATTGAAAACCCCTCTCATTATAACATGCATGAAAAGCACCACACCAGAATATTTTAAACTGCATGTAATATCGAGACTACTAGACTGTCTATTGACCTTTTAGAAGAAGGGTATCTCCTTCCCGTTCAAGGGGCAATCACTTAGCCTTTTCCTGAGCTTTTCTGTGAATATTTCCTGAATTTCAGATATCAATAGGATTGATTTAGAGTGAACAGATTTTGCTTACGCATTGAAACCTAGTTCTGTATGTAACTGCAATTATGGGTGCCAAACCACCTCCAAATAATTTTTAACATTTAACTTATTTTTTACCTGCTGCAGCACAACTAGCTATGGGTGCCCAAAAAGTAGCTAGAAACAATACCTTTACCTCTTTGATCCTTTTGGAAGTGTTCAGCTTCTCAGTGCTCACCTTACAACATTTTTTTTAAATACGTGTTTGTGTGCCCGCTACTCTTGCTCCTTGTACAGTGAGGAGGAGCACATGGCAAGGAGAGACAAGAGAGAAGCATAGCGAAAAAAAGCGAAATAAGCGAAGACCTCTTTTGTATCGTAATATGTGTGTAACATTACTATTGCGACAACATATGGACAAATTATCACGGCTATGCATCCATTGTAGAGTCATACACAGCTGCAACACCACGACTAAATTTCAACCTTGTGTTGGTTTAGTATCCCTTTATAGTGGCAAGCTAATGATATCTGAATTTGTTTGGCACACATTGAGATGCAGCGAAATGTGATATGGTAGTCTCATTCAGAATGCACGTCGTGTGGCTTCATTGTATATGTGGCCACAAGTAACTCTGGTTGCAAAGCAATATGGCAGAGCCTAAACAGACGTCATCGACCACTCCAATCTGAACTTGCCTTTGCTACTTGCCCATTATCATCCCAGCAAAAAATGAATAACTGAATCTGCTACAGATATGTGCTAGCTTATGCTAAGGACCAAGTATGAAGGGTGTTTTGTCATTAATGAGATCAGTTATTTGTTAAAGAACACTTGCTGTCAAACACAAATACATTGCTGTCGAAGCATTAGGACTCAAATATAAAGCAAAAAGAAGTGTCTCTTTAAAAATTACAGGCCACAAGGTGCAAGATAAATATTTGATATACTTGGGATGTAAGGCACGCTCAAGAGGTGCTGCCATATTATACTTTTCCTTGTGTTGAAACCTGCTTGCTTTACTCACCCAACACATCTGTAAAGATGCCGTGAAAACACCAAGGAGCTGATGCAGCAAGGTTGAACACATGTCCAGGGATTCCGCCATTCCTAAGCAGCCCTACAGCCTCCACAGTCCTGCAACCATTTGTAAGATAAATATAGTTCTACCCAAAGTTCTTGGTTTACAGACACACATGCAAGACGCATAACTACTCTATAGGAAGTTTGCATGATAATGCGCTGGGTAGCAAAACGGATGCCAATATCAAGTATCCCGGCCTGCCGCTTCTTTCTTTCCGTTATTAATTAATCAATCCATGGTTAATATATGTTCCCCCAATGTGAAGTGTACTGGCAGTCCGGTGAAGAATCACAATGTATTTCAAACACAGTCCAATTCATGGCAAGTAAGCATGCAACAGCGTTTTGTCAGCTGTTCGAGAAAAGAGCATGAAGTTTAGCTAAAACCCATGTTTTTTATAAACACCATTCAATTTGATATATAAGTTGTGAGCATTATGTGAAGGAACAAGGATTAATGTTTAATCAACGATTTCTTATAATGTACTGATATGAATGCAACTAACTGAATATGAAACGATAATTTTTGCTTGAGAATTTAGAGTTATGAACACTATCACACTTGCCAGCTGCATCTTGTCCAAAACAGCGGCATGATAGGCTAGTTTCTGTAGGTGAGCAGTAATGAGCAGTGCAAAGTAATAACAAGAAACACCAGTAACAACAGTATGGAGCAAGCACAGACTGCCAACTGTATACCTTATTGCACAAAAGTTCGCCTGAATATCAGTCAGACAACTCGTGCAAATGAAGGTCCAGTTGGGAATGAACAAGTTACGAAATCAACAATGCCTGCTTTTACTAACGGGACCCTCATTCACATAAAGTATGCAGCGATAGGCCCCTACCGAGGTACGTCACAGCATGATGTCACTGGCACATGTAAGAGGTGTGGCTGGAAAAACACTCCCGCTGGTGGCTCAGCCCGGTACAGTCGTGCGGTGTTTGGGGCAAGTTTTAATTTTTCAAAGCTTACACTTCACGTTACAATGTCGACATTAGCTGTAGTATGTGTCAGCAAGCATATAGCTGTGTGGTAAACTGTGTGGTAAAATATTTGCCACGCTGTCTGTTTATCTTAAAGAAGTGAACACACGTGGTGGCCTGTGCGAGGAACAGCGGCATAGTATTCAAAAATGTGCACAGTTGATTGCGGCATGTAGTGTGCATTGAAAGGTATTAAGAATATCGGTTCAACTGAGAATATTGTGTGTGGTGTGTGCAGTGTCATTAACAATGTGTCTTGTTTGCAAAGACGTTAGCACTTATGGCAGAGACCGGTCGATTAAAAACCTTGATTCGACATTTTAGTCAAGGTAAATTGCACTTGACGCGACCATCTGCGAGTGGGTACATCTCGGTGTTTGCACTGTGTGCAGAAAAAAACGTGCATGGTCACCTGGCTGGAAGATACCATTTGCTGAAGCTGCATGTATGAATCGCCCCGACGAGTACACAAGCCCAATAAAGGTATAACTCGTTTTATCGAAGGCCTCATATGTCTTCATGTAATAAGCAGAGATTCTTGTTTCACTTATACTCAGTACCTTTACCGCATGATATTCATGAAGTGACAATGCACACAACAAGTTTGTGTGTTAGGTCCTAAGGGAGCAATGTAAATATGCAAATAAGTTGTAGGTGTCAGATGCAGCGATGTAACTGTGCAAGATTACGTATATAGTAGGCTACAGGTTTAGAATCGCATACATCTCAGTGGTCTATCAGGAGCGTCACAAACAACTTCCTTGCCAACCAGCCCTTGCACAGAGGAAGGGAATGGCTGGCACGGTGCTCGAAGTGACGTCACACTATTTGCAAACATAGAGAGGTTTCTTACTTAGGCAACATTTTGCACAATATATTTTTTAGATGCAAGACTGTACTCGTCCACATTGATCATAATGATGTCTTTTGTTGTTACTTTGTGCTGTGAACTACTAGGCATTTAGTCACCATGATCTTTAAAAGCTAATTTCAGTGTTCTCTCTCATATTGCTGACAACTGTGTTGTTGCATAAATTGGGCAAAAAAGCAACACAGAAAGGCTGTCACAATAAATACACCAACATGGGTATTCTCCTGCAAACAAAAGTCGGCACTGGTCCTGTCATTACCCGTCTCCCTTCTCTCTTTGCCTTGTTTGTGCTGAAACAGCCAAACACCTGATGAGTTAGATGAGAAATATTATCGCATCAAAACTATAAGTGCTTGCATCAGCAACTACACAACAGCGTGATAACCGCACCCCTGCCACACAGCAGCGAAACATATCTTGAACATGCTGGCAGTGTATTATTTTATAAAAAGCAACTCTGGCAGATTACAAAATCTCCCATTGTGCATGCAAGTTTTCTTCAAAGTCAGGCGTACAATGTAGGTGCTGGCCGGTACATTATTAGTTACAAGCAAAAGCGTCTTGCAGGTACACATGCAGATTGCACGAACACCTCTCTCTCTCTACCCTAGGCACACACATTATATCTTTTAACAAGCACACGCCACTGTTTAGGGGCATAAGAACGCTCTACCGTGAACGTATGCTAATCAACCCACTTAGGCGGTTGGCTAGGTGAATCGAGCCAAGTTACAAATTGTATCGCCCGCGAACGTAAACAAAATGCTGCTTTGCATCAAATGGCACTGCAGGCTTCGTTTAATCAACAAAGTAGCAAGCGCTGTGTGCGTCTTCCTCACTACATTGCACATATGAAAAAATCGATCACCATACACATGCATGTTGCCGCAGTTGTCTCGAATTAGCTCCAGTAAGGCCGCGCCGATGCGCCATGGCTCTGCTGGCGTTAGCGTTGTCAAAGCGAATCGGCAGCCGCACTCGCAAAGGCGCATAAGGTAGCCGTCTCACGACGCCTTGTTCGAGTGCAGCAACACACACTTGCACTGAGTGGCATACTTGGTCTACATAAAAAAGTGTCCCCCTTACCTTTAGTTTTTTTCACACTGTCCTGAGGGAAGCAACCACAGGCGTCAGCCGTCACCTCGGAGTCCTTCGAGCACCCGCCCAACCCGCCGATTCCTTGGACGACTCGCACTTGATCCGCACTCGAACAACCACGAGAATAGGGCGCAATCTTAGCACATCACACGAACGAGGAACGGCGCTTCCTTGCGTAAATTTAACATTTCGTGCTCTCGTGTGTAGCAACGCGAACACATGAGAAACGCACGCAAACGGCATGCCCCCGGAAACAAAGACAAACAACATGTGGCTTCAGCTGTGAAAGGATTCATTCGGCTTGGATATCTGTTAGAGGAAAAAAAAAGAAAAAATCATCTGTCGCTGCTCTAAACTGAAAAAAATGTATGTTATCTGGCAAAATAACTTTAAAATTGATAAACGATTATTAAAAAACAAGTTACAACTTATGAATATTTTCGCAGGTCTTTGTTTTGTTTTTGTTCTAGCAGACGACAGCCTCCTACTGCTTCTACGACAGACGCAGTGCGGTTTCACGTTCGGTGCGTGTCGCCGACGCAAAGCTCTACAGTAGTGATATCAGAGTTATCAATTCTCAATGAATCATAGGTTGGCTACAAAGCAGTAACATTTTGACATAGTGCAGTACGCAATCTTTCAAGGTAGGAAATTTCTTTGCTCTGAAGTAAATCGAAGCAAGCGGGCCGGCGCAATCAGCTGATGTCGCCACTACGCGAGGCATGGTCGTGCGCAATAGCGTCGCGCCCTGCGCTTGATTTGTCATCAAGCGATAGAGCTACTAAGTGGAACACTGCTAGATGCAGGGATTAATGGCTTATCACTGTAATTCCCTGTGGTGGCCGATTCAATTGCAAGAGAGCCCCGGGAAACAACCTTGAACTGCTCAAGCTTGTGTGTGGGTGTAAAAATACCTAATTTCATCCGCGGCGGGGCATCAATCTATAGTCGAAAAACATGCGAAAAGCATGTGACGTATATACAATCACAAAACTCCTCCATCCACGCCATAAAACTTCCTTATCCTTCCATATACTCTATAAAAAGCCTTCCATATATGCCACACATTTTCCTTATCTTTCCGTATACTCCATAAAAAGCTTTCCGTATACGCCATACAATTTCCTTATCCTTCCATATACTCCATAAGAAGCTTTCCGTAAATGCCATAACTTCCGTATATTTACATAAAACTCCATATTTTTTCCATATATAGCATAAGGAAATGTTACGGAGTCCATATATTTTCCGTAAGATTTGATACGGAACGTTTCAGTAGGGTCTCTCCAAACTCTGTTGAAAAGAAACCTGTGAGTGTCCTGAGGAATTTTCATTGTGAACGAGAGTGCAGGCGCGGAAAGGCTATGTGACAAAAAAAAACTTTGACCAGTGCCCAACTGAATAAAGCAATTATGAGCGATTATGCCAGTATCGCCATTCAAGACTAAACATACGATTCGCCCTCAATGCCGATGCTGTTCCCCTCGCATAGGGGGATGAGGATGAGCGATCGTCGATAAGTAGCCACGAAGCGAACTGTCTAGATTGACGCCTGATAGCACAGAGATAAACAGTGTCGTTACTGATGACATATTCAAAGAGAACGGTAGATGCGCTGTTTGGTGCGTCGCTTTTGGTTTCACCTGATAATTAGCCAGACTTCATCACTTTACGTTGATTACCGGTGGCCGGCTTTCGAACATTTTAAAGTGGCAAGACACTATGTGCAGGAAGGACTCGAATATGCCCATTAGACTCGACCGGATTTTTGCTCTGGTTAGAAAGATAGTTGTTTTAATTTCCATATTTGCTGTCCTGATTATTGTTTGTGTACATCTGTAGATGTTTTTTTGTACAGTAAAGGGACTGCTGCGAATAGCATGAAGATTCCTGTTGTACGTAGTTCCTCCTGTGTGTACCATACGTGTGGGCTTACCAGCCTTATTATGTTTGCCAAATTTCTTGATCACACCGCACACAAATCAACCAATAATCTACGACAAATTGCAAATACAGCAAGTTTAAAGCGAGTCTTTGTCTACGTTCTGTCAGCAGCATATTTATGCACGAAATAGACAATAATTAAGAAGAATTGTAGTGAGACCTCAACAGTGCATTTTTCGTTACTTCTTGCACACACTTCATCAATATTGCTGGTATTGAAGAATATACAGATAGCTTCTAGAGCTACTGAGTTTCCATTTTTCTATGCGTTTGGGCCAGAGACTAGCGTGTCTGAAGATAAATGTCATTGTGTATTGCCCACTCAATTCATAGTGGCACCAATGTCCGTATACTGCGTGTCCTTTTACAATTTTCTATCGTTGCTTTATTAGAGGTGCTAATATTAGGCTTGAAACTCAAACAATGCTAAATAATAATGTCTATCTGCTATAATTCAAATGTATCTGTTAATGTTTTCATAAAACGTTCCATATATTTTCGCATGCTTGCAGGCTTCATCGAGCATGACTCCCTGCTTGACATTCTTAGGCTGCGCTTGGTTGTACATAAGTATTTTGAGATACACAAACAATGTATATCGAACTTATGGATCCCGCGCAGCACCAACAACTGCACACTCGACGGGTCATATTGCATGATATTTTGTTTTATCCAAACTGTTTTGTTTTTTTGATCTTTTGTTTCCGCTAAACTTTCTTCTGCTTGATCATAGCAATATAATCAAGAAGTGAGAAAAGTGTGAAAGAACCAGCAACAGAAGAACATACGTACTTTTTTTTTGACGGAGGAGATCGCCCAGCAAACGTATGCTTCGTCGTATTCTGTTTCGGTAGCGAACATTTACCGAGGAGGCGGCGCAGGAATATACGAAGAATGCAGCGCAGCAAAAGTTTTGCATTATGCTTCTTTTCAGTTTGTCAAGTCTTTCGCGCCACGTTCGAAGGAATGCGGCGTACGAGCTGCATTGAAACGCGTGAAAGCACTGATGTTTGCAGTAAACCTTGAAGCAATGGCAGGACGACAATCGGAAATCAGGTAATCCAATTCAGCGCATCAGGACACTAGCGAGTCCCCTTGAAATTTTGCCCGCCTTTTTCAGTGCCACTGTGTAACCCAGCTGCTGTCGAACCACTCGCAAACAGGTTCATAGCAAACGGGCATCGTCACTTTCGAAATAAATGCTGCGGGGAAAGCTTTAGTCATAGAGCAATGTCAACGAAGCAAGACACGTTCCGCATGGACGCCATGCTGGCCCAGAAACTACACTCAAGAACTGATTCAATAGAGCTTCTCGCTGTCTTGACTATGCCAAGAAAAACTCTCAAGATTTCTTGGAGTTAAGGTGCACATCAAGTGAAGCCGATTTGGTGAATCAGAAAACAGCCCTCAAAGGTCGTTTTGAGCGAAGGGTTGAATCGAGTAGCGTTTGTGAATACGAGTCTGAGTTCCGACAGCCTTCAGGAAGACTTCAGTACATCTCTGTGCTTCGACGTACCGTATTGACAACGGAAAGAATAGTGGAGGCTCGAGCGTTGCATGATAGAAATAAAAAGTGAAGACGAACTGGTTAGGCAATCTCACTGCTTAGAACGTCGCGGTAGCCGTTTCGCTGTTTGCTTTCATGCTGCCTAATGAACATGTTTTCACATTGTTTTCTCTGTGAGTGTGGTTCGTTGCTTTCAGGATCAGTTGGACATGGACGACCGTTCCCAGAGGGCGCACTGACAGGCACTCGTTTCATCAGACCACGGACAGGGATGGCGTGCCTGTGTTTCCATTATTTTATTTTCTTTGTTTTCTTGTATAAGCCGAAGCTTTCGGTACTGACACTGACATTCATGCCACAGTGTAATTCTTTCTTTTTCGGGGTAGCCTAATCATTGAAGTCACATTGAAGTCACTTCGTCCTAGTTTGCCATGAGCTGTCATCGCCGCAGCAGCGTAACGTATCGCATTAATATCAAATCTCTCTCGCTTTCTATTTTCAACGTGAAAATTCGTTTGTCATCATGACAGTTCTGCAAGTAAGCTCAACGTGTCATCACTCATCAGTTTATATCGTTTGTTTCCTGAGTTATGACTCCTATTGGTAAAAAAAATAGTGTTTCTTATTCTTCATATTCCTTCATCTTCACAAGCAACTTAGCAAAAAAAGAGAGATTGACATATCTGCCCTAATTCAACCATAGGAAACTGCGCATATTCACCGTGAAGCTGTCCTTTGTCGCACGTTTTATGAGCGGATACACGGTAAAACTTGTGGGCTTCATTACCGCGTATGAGCCACAAGTATCCCACTAAATATACGTGGTAAACTGAAAATCGAGGCAATCGTTAGCCCGGAAAACAGTTGCGTACTACGTAAATATGTGCCGCCTATCAGAGAGCTTTCATCATCGTGGGGTCTCTCCATCGTCTTCTCTCGATGCCAATGAAGTTGTCATCATCATCAGTAGCAGCATACATGTGCATCTTTCACAAAAAATATGGTAAATCCTCCTGTTTTCCGCTAAAAAAGAAGAGCGTACAGTTATCTCAACAAATGAGGCCGTGCAAGAATTCATTGTGGAGTCGAAGTGGTTTACTCAATAACCTCAATTTCAAAAGGTTCTGAGTTAAGCAATGTAGACTACTGAAAATGTTCTTTGATATCAATCATTTATTTCCTCTTCAGTAGGAACGAATTCATCAAAGTGTTTTTGACGACAGCCTCCTACTGCTTCTACGACAGACGCAGTGCGGTTTCACGTTCGGTGCGTGTCGCCGACGCAAAGCTCTACAGTAGTGATATCAGAGTTATCAATTCTCAATGAATCATAGGTTGGCTACAAAGCAGTAACATTTTGACATAGTGCAGTACGCAATCTTTCAAGGTAGGAAATTTCTTTGCTCTGAAGTAAATCGAAGCAAGCGGGCCGGCGCAATCAGCTGATGTCGCCACTACGCGAGGCATGGTCGTGCGCAATAGCGTCGCGCCCTGCGCTTGATTTGTCATCAAGCGATAGAGCTACTAAGTGGAACACTGCTAGATGCAGGGATTAATGGCTTATCACTGTAATTCCCTGTGGTGGCCGATTCAATTGCAAGAGAGCCCCGGGAAACAACCTTCAACTTCTCAAGCTTGTGTGTGGGTGTAAAAATACCTAATTTCATCCGCGGCGGGGCATCAATCTATAGTCGAAAGAAATGCGAAAAGCATGTGACGTATATACAATCACAAAACTCCTCCATCCACGCCATAAAACTTCCTTATCCTTCCATATACTCTATAAAAAGCCTTCCATATATGCCACACATTTTCCTTATCTTTCCGTATACTCCATAAAAAGCTTTCCGTATACGCCATACAATTTCCTTATCCTTCCATATACTCCATAAGAAGCTTTCCGTAAATGCCATAACTTCCGTATAATTTCATAAAACTCCATATTTTTTCCATATGTAGCATAAGGAAATGTTACGGAGTCCATATATTTTCCGTAAGATTTCATACGGAACGTTTCAGTAGGGTCTCTCCAAACTCTGTTGAAAAGAAACCTATGAGTGTCCTGAGGAATTTTCATTGTGAACGAGAGTGCAGGCGCGGAAAGGCTATGTGACAAAAAAAAAAACTTGACCAGTGCCCAACTGAATAAAGCAATTATGAGCGATTATGCCAGTATCGCCATTCAAGACTAAACATACGATTCGCCCTCAATGCCGATGCTGTTCCCCTCGCATAGGGGGATGAGGATGAGCGATCGTCGATAAGTAGCCACGAAGCGAACTGTCTAGATTGACGCCTGATAGCACAGAGATAAACAGTGTCGTTACTGATGACATATTCAAAGAGAACGGTAGATGCGCTGTTTGGTGCGTCGCTTTTGGTTTCACCTGATAATTAGCCAGACTTCATCACTTTACGTTGATTACCGGTGGCCGGCTTTCGAACATTTTAAAGTGGCAAGGCACTATGTGCAGGAAGGACTCGAATATGCCCATTAGACTCGACCGGCTTTTTGCTCTGGTTAGAAAGATAGTTGTTTTAATTTCCATATTTGCTGTCCTGATTATTGTTTGTGTACATCTGTAGATGTTTTTTGTACAGTAAAGGGACTGCTGCGAATAGCATGAAGATTCCTGTTGTACGTAGTTCCTCCTGTGTGTACCATACGTGTGGGCTTACCAGCCTTATTATGTTTGCCAAATTTCTTGATCACACCGCACACAAATCAACCAATAATCTACGACACATTGCAAATACAGCAAGTTTTAAAGCGAGTCTTTGTCTACGTTCTGTCAGCAGCATATTTTATGCACGAAATAGACAATAATTAAGAAGAATTGTAGTGAGACCTCAACAGTGCATTTTTCGTTACTTCTTGCACACACTTCATCAATATTGCTGGTATTGAAGAATATACAGATAGCTTCTAGAGCTACTGAGTTTCCATTTTTTCTATGCGTTGGGCCAGAGACTAGCGTGTCTGAAGATAAATGTCATTGTGTATTGCCCACTCAATTCATAGTGGCACCAATGTCCGTATACTGCGTGTCCTTTTACAATTTTCTATCGTTGCTTTATTAGAGGTGCTAATATTAGGCTTGAAACTCAAACAATGCTAAATAATAATGTCTATCTGCTATAACTCAAATGTATCTGTTAATGTTTTCATAAAACGTTCCATATATTTTCGCATGCTTGCAGGCTTCATCGAGCATGACTCCCTGCTTGACATTCTTAGGCTGCGCTTGGTTGTACATAAGTATTTTGAGATACACAAACAATGTATATCGAACTTATGGATCCCGCGCAGCACCAACAACTGCACACTCGACGGGTCATATTGCATGATATTTTGTTTTATCCAAACTGTTTTGTTTTTTTGATCTTTTGTTTCCGCTAAACTTTCTTCTGCTTGATCATAGCAATATAATCAAGAAGTGAGAAAAGTGTGAAAGAACCAGCAACAGAAGAACATACGTACTTTTTTTTGATGGAGGAGATCGCCCAGCAAACGTATGCTTCGTCGTATTCTGTTTCGGTAGCGAACATTTACCGAGGAGGCAGCGCAGGAATATACGAAGAATGCAGCGCAGCAAAAGTTTGCATTATGCTTCTTTTCAGTTTGTCAAGTCTTTCGCGCCACGTTCGAAGGAATGCGGCGTACGAGCTGCATTGAAACGCGTGAAAGCACTGATGTTTGCAGTAAACCTTGAAGCAATGGCAGGACGACAATCGGAAATCAGGTAATCCAATTCAGCGCATCAGGACACTAGCGAGTCCCCTTGAAATTTTGCCCGCCTTTTTCAGTGCCACTGTGTAACCCAGCTGCTGTCGAACCACTCGCAAACAGGTTCATAGCAAACGGGCATCGTCACTTTCGAAATAAATGCTGCGGGGAAAGCTTTAGTCATAGAGCAATGTCGACGAAGCAAGACACGTTCCGCATGGACGCCATGCTGGCCCAGAAACTACACTCAAGAACTGATTCAATAGAGCTTCTCGCTGTCTTGACTATGCCAAGAAAAACTCTCAAGATTTCTTGGAGTTAAGGTGCACATCAAGTGAAGCCGATTTGGTGAATCAGAAAACAGCCCTCAAAGGTCGTTTTGAGCGAAGGGTTGAATCGAGTAGCGTTTGTGAATACGAGTCTGAGTTCCGACAGCCTTCAGGAAGACTTCAGTACATCTCTGTGCTTCGACGTACCGTATTGACAACGGAAAGAATAGTGGAGGCTCGAGTGTTGCATGATAGAAATAAAAAGTGAAGACGAACTGGTTAGGCAATCTCACTGCTTAGAACGTCGCGGTAGCCGTTTCGCTGTTTGCTTTCATGCTGCCTAATGAACATGTTTTCACATTGTTTTCTCTGTGAGTGCGGTTCGTTGCTTTCAGGATCAGTTTGACATGGACGACCGTTCCCAGAGGGCGCACTGACAGGCACTCGTTTCATCAGATCACGGACAGGGATCGCGTGCCTGTGTTTCCATTATTTTATTTTCTTTGTTTTCTTGTATAAGCCGAAGCTTTCGGTACTGACACTGACATTCATGCCACAGTGTAATTCTTTCTTTTTCGGGGTAGCCTAATCATTGAAGTCCACATTGAAGTCACTTCGTCCTAGTTTGCCATGAGCTGTCATCGCCGCAGCAGCGTAACGTATCGCATTAATATCAAATCTCTCTCGCTTTCTATTTTCAACGTGAAAATTCGTTTGTCATCATGACAGTTCTGCAAGTAAGCTCAACGTGTCATCACTCATCAGTTTATATCGTTTGTTTCCTGAGTTATGACTCCTATTGGTAAAAAAAATAGTGTTTCTTATTCTTCATATTCCTTCATCTTCACAAGCAACTTAGCAAAAAAAAGAGAGATTGACATATCCTGCCCTAATTCAACCATAGGAAACTGCGCATATTCACCGTGAAGCTGTCCTTTGTCGCACGTTTTATGAGCGGATACACGGTAAAACTTGTGGGCTTCATTACCGCGTATGAGCCACAAGTATCCCACTAAATATACGTGGTAAACTGAAAATCGAGGCAATCGTTAGCCCGGAAAACAGTTGCGTACTACGTAAATATGTGCCGCCCTATCAGAGAGCTTTCATCATCGTGGGGTCTCTCCATCGTCTTCTCTCGATGCCAATGAAGTTGTCATCATCATCAGTAGCAGCATACATGTGCATCTTTCACAAAAAATATGGTAAATCCTCCTGTTTTCCGCTAAAAAAGAAGAGCGTACAGTTATCTCAACAAATGAGGCCGTGCAAGAATTCATTGTGGAGTCGAAGTGGTTTACTCAATAACCTCAATTTCAAAAGGTTCTGAGTTAAGCAATGTAGACTACTGAAAAATGTTCTTTGATATCAATCATTTATTTCCTCTTCAGTAGGAACGAATTCATCAAAGTGTTTTTGTCGGGAATAATTTACAAAAAATCAATATTGCTGTAAATATTCTTTTCGTTAGTATTTTAATAAATATATTCCTTTTTGTTAAGCTACCTATATTTTTGCCAATCCCCAACGGCGGGTGTGAGCCACAAGTTTAGGATCTACATATACTAAGTGTGCGCCTTTCATATTCACGCCACTGTCACGTGATACTTTGTAGTTACAAAGGATGGTATATGCTACAACGTCAAAATTTATCAAAGAGTGTTTAAAACGGAAGACGTGATACAACACACCTGTAACTTGAAGAATCCACCGCTTCAATTTAGCTTCCTTAATTCCACACTTTTCGTTTCATATTAGCCTAATGAATGCTAAACACACCAAGTTCACATTTCTGCACGGTGCGTTAGCGTTCCTAGTAACACGCAATTTGTCACTGAATAAGGTAGTATTATGCATTACCGGCCCAAAATGCATATAATATGTTTTTGATACATGTTGCACTTCCTCTCTGTGTACACTGAATGTAGCAGAAATATATGGGTGCATGTGACACATGCGAGGAAGAAATGAACGAAAAAATAGTCGGGTTACCCACTTCGCAGAGGATATTTTTTTCCTTGCTTTAGGACAGGGTGAGATGGTGGAAAATGATATAAATCTCGCAGAATCGAACAAATGAAGGAGAACTTGGCATTGAATAAAGTATGCCTATATACGCCGTTTTCTGTAAGACATGCTAACAATGCTGTCGAGACCTTCTTTGGGGTTAGTGGTGCTGACCAGGAAGCCAGCGCTCTTTTCTCCTGCAAAGAGGAATCTACATTTCTTTTATTTGAAAATTCTGCCCCTAGGCATAATAATATTTCAATACTACACATACAATCTTTCTTCAAGTATGAAGTCTAATCGCGAATAATATTTTCTAATCGTTTGTGTGCGCTTCATTCGGTATACTTGCAGAGGAGATGTGCGATTCTTTTCTTGCAGTGGTATTGGACAAGGAGCATAGCGAGAAGTTTTTGTACGTGGTGTAAAGGGTAGGGATGGGTTCAACTATACTTTGTGTATGTTTAATCGTGTGGGCGCATGTACATAAACACATACAAAATTTGAATATATTCGAGGGGGTCGGGGTTCAACCTTTCTTGGTTACAGCAAAGTTTGCCAGTCATCAAGCCGGCGAGAAAATTATTCTACTTATTATTTGTTATTTAGGACTGTGACTTCAACACGGCCGTTTCCATTTTCTTGCATAGATTGTTCAGTATACTAGGGCTTAGCATCTCCGCTGCTGACCCGCCGGTCGCAGTATTGAATCCCCATGGTGGTGGCTGTATTTTAAATCAAGGCGGAAATGCTGTAGGCCCGTGTGCTCAGATGTGGGTGCATTTTAAAGAACCCCAGGTAGTCGAAATTTCCGGAGGCCTCCATTCCGGCGTCTCTCAGAATCATATGGTGGTTTCGGGGCGTTAAACTCCACATATCTATCTAGAGCGTAGAATGGTGGTGCTCTGGCACCACAGATACCTCACTGATTACTACGCGTTTTGCGTTAAAATTAAAAAAAAGTTTGGCTGTGCCGTGATGCACTCCTCAAACCTATTTTGCATATTTCTCGTGCTGAACTTAAACCCTTATGCAAAGAATCTCATGCAAAAGTGAGATTCTTCTTTGTTTATGAAAAATTGAGAAATGAAAATAGAACAGCTGGCGTGTTTGTTCATTTCAAGCTCGTGGCATTTAGATTCAGTTTCGGTCCTTCCCGCATGGAGTAGAAATGCATATAGGGGCCGCATTGCCTTTTAAGTGCTAAATACGTCGTACGCATAACTTGATCGAAGATCTTGATCTCAACTCAGTCGGAGTCATAATGAGAACGACACTTTTTTTAGAAGGAAAAGTGAAAAAAATATCTGCATAATATACGAAGACGGGCATTATTAACTTGTGCTTTAACAATTTGTGTTTTCTGTACAGTCACAAAAAATGTTTTCGTAGTATTCACAAGCATTCTAACGTTTCTTGATGAAAGAAAAGTGAAACTGCTTTCTTGTAGGCAGTGTAATTGGATGAAAACAAAACAATAATGCACACTCGAGTGAACCCGTGTTTTTCGTTCTGTTACCGAGAGAAGGCCGAATATGGTTCAGTCAGAGGAAGACAAACATTGCTCC
The DNA here is from genome assembly GCA_013436015.1 of Rhipicephalus annulatus. Classification (NCBI taxonomy): domain Eukaryota; kingdom Metazoa; phylum Arthropoda; class Arachnida; order Ixodida; family Ixodidae; genus Rhipicephalus; species Rhipicephalus annulatus. The sequence continues at coordinate 199,270 of WOVY01003452.1, forward strand.
TACTTTAATGACATTTAGGGTTATATAGGAAAAACAATATTATTATGAAATACTTGAAGTTTTACGTTCAAGCAACAAGGCTATTTATTGTACAGCTTGCCTTATTGAAGCACTGACGAAAACTTAGGGCTAACGTGGCAGTGACCTGTTAACAGTGACATCAATAGCCCCTTTACTGAAAGGCTCACGTGTCACTGTTCGCATAAAGTGACATCGCACATAACGCAGACTCGTTTTAATTAAGGTTGTGGTAAGCAAAAGAAACGTACCCAGCGAATTACTTGCCTTCAATTTATGGAAGGAACGTGTTTGATTTGGGATGGTACTGAAATTGTTGGAAATACGATTTTGTATTTATGATTTTAACTGAATGCAAACTTTGGTTTTTTCTCGTACGTTTCAGACAACGCAAGAATCGCACATGTTGACCTTTCCTATACACCGAAGCCACAAATGGCCTGCCATTTTTCTTGGCGCAGCATGGTCTACAGCATCTGCAATGTTTGACCGCCGTAATGGTGAGTGTGGTTCTGCCGCGGTGAATGAAGCGTATCAACTCAGTTCACAAAATATTACTGTCATTCGTGATTCATGGGCTAAACACAACAACTCCTCGCTATTAGGTGCTAGTAAGTCGTGCCTAAGATGTCAGCTTTCAAAGAGTTCAAATGAAAAGCAGCGGCCACCAGCGAGACGTTCCCACAGAGGCAGTGACGATAGGCATAAGCGCTGAGCATGATTTTATTACAGTGAACTTTCAAGTTGCATGTGTAAATGGGTATATGATTATAATGTTTTTTGTATGTAGCTGGCCTTGCACATTTCATGGGTTACGTAGCAGCCCTAAAGGGCACCTTGACCACACCAATTTTCAAGAGGTGACAGTAATTTTTTTCTCACCTTCGCTACTCTAAAGGTACCGTAAATGTCCGAACCTGCATAGAGATACTCGGTATCTCGCTCTTTTAGGGGCGAAGCTCCTTAAAAGCGGCACCCGTTCATCCCTAATAGTCGTAGTCGTAGTCGTAGTGTGTAACTAGTGTTACATTTTGACCTTCAAAGTGGTGCCGATGGGAGATTTCTCCTGTGCTTTGTCGAACAATAAAAGTTCGCAGCGGGCGCATTATCTAAAAGCCGAATGCTCCTGTATCTCGTTCCCCATTAGCAGCCATTGGCATGTACATTGAGCGCTATCTGACCGGAAAAGGTTTCTGCGTTATACTCTCTGGGCGTAGCCTCCTTGGTTTTTATAAAGGTTTAGCGAGCGTTAGGCCACAGTGCCATGAATACAGTGAACTAGTATATACCATGAACTCTAGGTGGTTAAAGGTGGGAAGTAGACCCGAAGCGCAAGCCGTAAGAAAGTGTGTGTGTGCCACCTCTCGTTTAGTCCTTCGATTGTCCGCTGAATGGCTTTGATTCTATATGGGGAATATATGATGAAAAGATGCGAGAGGGTGGTACTTGGAGTGTTGAATAGATGGACGAATGGACACACAGACAGCTGCATAAATGGACGCATGAACGGACGCAGGGGCGCAAGCATGGACTAACGCAGGAGTGGACGCACGAACAGACGCACGCACGGGCGGGCGGATGGACGTACAGACGGTCACACAGACGGACGCATGGACGGACGTAAGCAAGAACGAATGGACGGACGAATACTTCGCCCCACTCTCCATCATTCACTCCGTGTATATGCTGCCATTTTTTTTTATTACACCCTGTTATCTCCAGTTACGCAGATGCGAAACGCTGTGAACGAAGTGAAATCACTTTATCACGCATGGTAGACACGTAAGACAAGACATACCAGGCATGAGCCTGCATGCCAAAGCAGGGTCGGCGGCAATCCACAAAACATTTATCTCGTATTTCCTCAATGGAGAGGTTATTTCATCCCGACGTCATGTACAGCTGGCGTCAAAAATTGTGCCGCACAGACCAGAAACACCAGAAGAGAATTATGCACCGGCTCTTCGTATGTGTGGATGTGGTTGAGGGAGGGGCCCTTTAGGTTTACAAACTTCTCTCGAAGTAATACGTAAAATCCAAGTGAATACAAGCGAATACGCACGCGATTCGCAAGCTGTACGTTAGGTTCTTCAATTAATGTTTACACTGACTCATTTGTGTCCTTTTTATGATTGCTTAGATTTTACGTAACTCTATATTCGGTAAAAGACCATCGCTTGCAACGACTTGTTCATGGAAAGAAGAGAGCGCAAACACCTGTGTCGATTCGTGTCGTCGGCATATGTAAAAGTTTCTGACTTGCGATTTTTGCACAGAATAAGAAACGAATGTACGACCAGTGAGCTCGAACGTCTGCAGTTTTGGCGAATACCTAAGAAGCTTCACGAGGAGTGCACATGTTCAGTTAACGACCTGGTCTTCACGAACGTCGGTTCATTATTCGTGATAACAAACTTGCTGTAGAAAAAAATACCATTGTCATAACGTTGCCATTTTCGTCGTCAGAACATTGACACATATAGATAGGACGTGCCATCAAAGAATGCTAAAGGGGCAGTCTTACGCCAAAAAACAGTTATGTCATGCGTGCCTTTCTGTCCTATGATTTGGAGAAGGCGAATTCAATTATCTAAAAATTGCACTCATTTAGCCATCGTTAGCCGTACGCACTGTAACTCTTGTGTTGTTGCATAGAAACAAGGAATGTTTACTTCACAATAGGCGATTTCGTGGCGAAACATTTTCTTTATTAACCGTCAGTTTTGACGTTGCTTTTCTTTGCTGCAGATGATATGTGCCCGCATCAAAGCAGAATGGCAAGCCAGTTCATGTGGTGAACAAACGACCACAAGTGGGAACACCTTATATAATAAATTATTTGTTGGAGGATGAAAGATGTTACCTAAGGAAAACGATTTTGACCATGGTGCACTTCGGGTGCCTCGGATGCCAGTCTTTCACGTTTTCGATAGCTGTTCTCACAACCAAACACAATGCAATTATAGATTAAGGACTCGTTGTCATCGGAAATTTCAGTTTTGGGCAGCGTAACATCTAAAGCACGTCGACAAATGAAATTTGTTTACTTTTCACGTGCTGCGCAAAGTTAACGCGAGAATCCGCAAACCCCAGCAGCAGTCGGGAATCAAATACGCGGTGATGTGAGTGAGAGTGATAAGAATGCACAGTTTTGAGGTGGCACTACTCCTCTACGGGAAAACGATCTGTGCACACTGGCAGAGGCGAAAATATTGATACTATCTGAATGAACCTTCACCGTCAAAATCCTTAATGAAATTAACAGCATATCCACGAAGTGAACGAAGATGAGTGGGGCAACGCGTCCATTCGTTCCTCTGTCTGTCTGTCTGTCCGTCCATCCACCCATCCGCATATTGTCTGTCTGTCCGTTATTCCATCCCACAAGAGCTTCTGAAATGGTGTCATTTAGCACGCCACCACTCGTCCGTTCATCTGTCTCTCCGTCCACTCTCTGTCTGTCTGTCTGTCTGTCTGTCTGTCTGTCTGTCTGACCGTTTCGATCTATCCTTTTAATTGTGACCTAATTGAAAACACTTAAAGCCACCCGGAGATAATGTTTGCAATGACATATGCATTCTGCACCATCTAGTGAGCAATCCTAAAATTATGAACGGCTAATCCATCATACTAAGATTGAACGACCCACACCCTAAGAAGCTTTGTCCCTAAAACATATCTGCGTTCGTGTGTTTATTGACCGTATACTCTATGTCGAAACGAGATGGGCACATAGAAGGTGTTCAGTATTTTACATTACCCTGAAACCACTTATTTTTTGTACGATAACTTTGGTACGCTGACGAAAGACTCTTAGCAGAAACCAAAGCAAATAACTCAAATTTGGTCATTTGCCATCTGGAGGATGGCTGCCATACTGAGTAGTGATGAAACAAAAAAAAAACAATTGGCCCGAATATATACATGTTACACTGTAAATGTCGTCGAAAGACGATAGTATTGCGTCTGGAGAGACTGAAAAAAACTTTATTTGATGTTCAGCGCAAGAAAAAAAAGGGTGCATGGTATTCTGCAAGCGCCGCGTTAGAGGGCCTCGAGCGTTTGGCGGAGGTGAACGAGCGCATCTAGGCATGTTAGACACAAGTGCCATCTGGCAGTTATCTTCGAAAACAAAGGCGTGCAGCCCGCGCATAAATATGCGCGCCAGTCTCGGAGGTGATAAGGTGTAGAATGCAAAGCAACGGGCAGGTGCCACCACCATGACGTCGTAGCAAAGCGTTGGAAACATCTTTTCGAGCATCGCGTTGCACTGTCAGCGCAGCGCGATTGAACGCTACATTCCTTAAAGTTACATGTGTGTGTTTCTCTTCTAATATAAAGGCAGACACAGAAAACATCGAAGCGTTGTTGTGGCGCCTCAGATATGCACAATAATTGCTTTTAAGGACAATAGTCTTTCTCTGGGACCTTCGACGGAAAAATTTTTGTCTCTCTGTCTGTCTGTCTGTGTGTTTAGAAAAACTTTATTCTAGCATGGGACGCAACAGACCTAAGGAACAAGCGTCTGTACGACAGGCATAATAACAAACAAAAGACAAAGTACAACATACATTCCACATTTAAACAAAAGTGTCCAAGTCCATAGGATATCCATTGTTCATGGTACTAATAACTACATACACTACATATATACACTAATCACAATATGGACAATGTACATAATAATATATGTACAGAATTCACAAGACTTGGTGAAGATGTTAGAAAGTATGTACAACAGGTATCAATATTCATAAAGGTTACATAAATTACAGTGTTAGAATGAAGTACATTTATAGAAGAGCTCACACCGATATGGGACATACAGAAACACAAAGAAATAGTTAACATATACTGATTACATTCACTAATCATACATTGGCAGGTGACCTGGCTGGAGGAACCAGGCCAGGTAGAAGACTATTCGAACGCGTCTGTGAACTACGGACAGAAAGCGGCACGACCATTGTCGCAGAAATTCTCCCTCCCCAAGGAAGAACAATTCCTCTGACAGAAATGATAAGAGTTCAGACTATAGGTGTTCTAGAATCAGAAAGAGAGCACGACGACGATGACCTACCGCAACAGCTTCGCAACTGTTACGCCACAAACAAAAAGCTCCCGCAGCTATTAGAAGGCGTGCAAAGTGACTACGCGAGGAGCGACCAGATATTACAAAGCGATTAACACCTAGGTCATGAACACTAGTGTTAACTGACTTCCAAAACACCTTTGCAATGACACATTGCTGCAGCATATCCTGGTTAAACTCCTGTAACAGGCAGTTAGGATAAGTGGAATATGGGACCATGCCCCACATCTTTAGTCTGTCCCGTGTTGGGAGTACTCTCCGTCCAAGACGCCACATAAAGTTACTTAGCTGACCAGGCAAAAGCGATGCCGTTATCGCGCTCCTTGAGACATGTCTCGATCGCGCTAGACGGGCTGGAGGAACCAGAGGAAGCAGAACAGCCGCCGTTGTATCTACAGTGAGACTTTCGAGAATGTTCACATCGGGACAAACCTGCTGCGCGTGTCCATAAAATGCTACTGCCGTTGAGTAAATTGCAGGCACGTTAAGTGTTTGCGGTGGAGAATCAAGCAGTGCATATGGTACTAAATAGCGTACCTTGGTGCCTAAGAAATAGCAGGCAAGATCACGCGCAAGACACTGATCACTATGCAACAACCGAAGTAAGAATCGTAGGGCAAGCAGCCGGCAGCGAACAGAGACGCATGGGAATGCGAATCCCCCGCAGTTTCTCGGTTGCCCAAGAGCTGCTCTGCAAACCAGCTCTGTTCCACCTGACCAGAAAAAAGAGCCAATGAGGAATTGCAACGACCTGGTGATTCGTAATGGGGGCTGTAAGACATGAGATATTGCCACGTTCCATTTGCCAAGTTTTGTTATCGTCCCAAAACACCACACGATTCTCAGCGCAAACCGCGCCTGCAGTTTTCTAGAAGGTTCCGGACTGTAGTAGATCATTTCGATAAGATCACGCCCACTGTGCGAACGGTACAGATTGTTCCGGAACCTACGCCACCGCCAGCGATAACGCTACAACATTCGACGGCAAGAGTATTAATGCCGACGCGCTTCGCCGCTTGTCAGTTGTTGATCGAAGGCCGACGCTCTGTTCGCCGCTATCAGTCCGAGACTGCTATCTGTGCGAGACTGCTGCTGTAATTGGACTTTCCGCTTACCGGGCACAGGTTCGCCCAAATAAACAGTTAAATCCCAACACGAAGTCTCCTGTCTTCGGCCACGTCACGACCCCGTGACATCTGGTGGAGGTGCTGCTTCGTTCATGTACCGGACGCCCCCGTCAAGCCGTGAACCCAGCCCACGTCGCGGAGAAGACACCGACGCCAACCAGGAGCAGCGAACAAGCCGCCGACAGCAAGGGCTACCACCGGAGTACGGGCTTCTAAAAGACAAGGCGCGGAAAACCAAGGCCATGACTGCGACTGCAGCGACAATGAAAACCGCCGCATCCCAGCCCACGATAGTCATGCATCAACCCAGGGAACCACCAATTTTCCATGGGTCATCGTTCGAAGACCCGGAGTCCTGGCTTGAAACATACGACCGTGTGGCCGCCCTCAACCACTGGGACAACGAAGAAAAGCTCCGTCGTGTGTACTTCTACCTGGAAGACACCGCAAGGACCTGGCTAGAGAATCGTGAGTCCATGCTCCGAACGTGGGATGTCTTCTGCGGCGCATTTCTGCAAACGTTCGCGAGCGTCGCTCGCAAAGAAAGGGCCGCTGCTCAACTAGAGACCCGGGTTCAGCTTCCAAATGAGAAGGTTGCAATTTTCACAGAGGAGATGACCCACCTATTTTGTCACGCTGACCCAGACATGCCTGAGGAGAAGAAAGTTCGTTTCCTCATGCAGGGGTCAAACAGGAGCTCTTCGCGGGACTAATGAGGAACCCACCGAACACCGTCCAAGAATTTGTATCTGAGGCGACCACCATTGAAAAAACCCTTGACATGCGCACCAGACAGTATAATCGTCGCCTGACTCCAGAATGCGCTGCTGCTCAAACCAGCGACTCCGAAAACCTGCGTGAAACAATCCGAGCAATCGTGCGGGAAGAGCTGCGCAAACTGTTGCCTTCGGCGCCACCTCAAGTGGATTCGATCGCCGACATTGTGCGAGAAGAAGTTCGGCAATCGCTTCGAATTCCCCAAACACGGCTACCCGAGGCAGAAACTATGAGCTACGCCGCTGCAGTGCGCCACAACGCTCCTCCCCGTCCACGCCGAAACGCCGCCCCATCGCACTTCCGTCGCCAGACACCACCGCCACCACCACCCCCACCGACGACCTACCGTTCACCAGCGGGCCAGCGCAGTGCACCGAGGAAAACCGACGTTTGGCGCACCCCTGACCACCGCCCACTGTGCTACCACTGGGGCGAGGCCGGGCACACTTACCGCCGTTGCCAGTACCGACAGATGGGACTGCGTGGCTTCGCCGTCAATGCACCACGTCCGCAGCCAGGGGAACGGCCACGTGACATCGCCGACTACCTGACAGGAACTCAATGGACACCCCGAAGTCCTTGCCGTTCGCCGTCGCTTAGCCGCCGCATGTCACCGCACCCCCGGCAGTACTCCGGCCCAGCGCGGGGTCGGTCTCCTAGCCCCTATCCGGGAAACTAAGGGCAGCAACCTGTGGAGGTGCGGTTGCTGTGCGACGAACTACCGAAGATCCTCCGACGACGGCGACGACGCGATGGATCCTTCCGAACACAATGCCAACCAGGCAAAGCCCTGACGGCGAAAGCTCACTTACCGGAGGTGGCCTGACGACTCAACATGGAAGCAGCGGATCAAGCCGACGCAGCCGTGACCCGACGCCACGCCCTAACTGTAATGCGAGACGGCGAACTAGCGACATCGACGTTGTCATCGACGGCCACAGTGTGACCGCTCTCGTCGATACTGGAGCCGACTATTCTGTCATCAGTGGGTCGTTCGCCGCGAAGTTAAAGAAAGTTAGGACAGCTTGGAAAGGCCCTCAAATCCGCACAGCCGGAGGTCATCTTGTAACGCCTGCAGGAATCTGCACAGCGAGAGTCACCATTAACGGCCGTATTTATCCTACAGACTTCGTAGTCTTACAGCGTTGCTCGAGAGATGTCATCCTTGGCATGGACTTCTTATGCCTCCATGGTGCTGTCATCAACCTAAGAACAAAGTCGATAACGTTATCCACAGAAGAAGCACTACCGCCCCGCACGCCGTCAGGACACCATGCCTTGAATGTGCTGGAAGAACAAGTCACCATTCCGCCTCGCTCAAGCGTCCTTATTTCAGTCGGCGCTCCTAAATCACCTGACTTGGAAGGCGTCGTTGAAGGCAGTCAGCATCTGTTGGTCACCCGAAATATTTGCGTCGCAAGACGAATTGCAGAGCTGCGGGGAGGTAAAGCAACGGTTATGCTCACGAATTTCAGCAATGAGTACAAACCTGTGAACAAAGGAACAACGGTCGCATACATCGAAGAAATTGTCGAAGCCACCAGTGCTTTCGCCCTCGCCGATTCTGCGGAACCTGCTCAGTGGAACAAAGCCCCTCCCATAGCTTTCGACGTCAATCCCAGACTTCCGAACGATAAGCAAGAACAGCTCAAGGCCCTGCTCCTGCAATACGAAGATTTCTTTTCGTCGTCATCGAAAATTCGGCAGACTCAATCACGAAACATCGCATCATAACCGAAGAAAATGCCAGACCACTCCGTCAGAGTCCGTACAGGGTTTCGACGCGAGAACGTGAGGCCATGAAGAGACAAGTTGATGAAATGCTGCGGGATGACATTATCCAGCCGTCCAAAAGTCCATGGGCATCCCCCGTGGTATTAGTGAAGAAAAAGGATGGGACCCTACGTTTCTGCGTCGATTATCGCCGCCTGAACAAAATCACAAGAAAGGACGTGTATCCCCTCCCACGAATAGACGACGCACTTGATCGGCTCCATAACGCCAAGTACTTTTCGTCAATGGACCTCAAGACTGGCTATTGGCAAATCGAAGTCGACGAAAGAGACCGAGAGAAGATGGCGTTTATAACACCGGACGGCCTCTTCGAGTTTAAGGTGATGCCCTTCGGCCTTTGCTCAGCGCCTGCAACGTTTCAACGCGTTATGGATACAGTACTTGCAGGATTGAAGTGGCAGACTTGCCTTGTGTACTTGGACGACGTCGTCGTGTTTTCCTCGAGTTTCGACGAGCCTCTTCGGCGCCTTGAAGCTGTACTTCAAGCCATCAAGACTTCCGAACTCACACTGAAGCCAGAAAAGTGCAGATTTGCGTATGAGGAGCTCTTGTTTCTGGGGCACGTTATCAGCAAGTCTGGAGTTCGTCCCGATCCACGAAAAACAGCCGCCATCGCCGACTTCCCACCGCCCACTGACAAGAAAGCCGTGCGCCGATTTCTGGGCCCGTGTGCCTATTATAGGCGGTTCGTGAAAAACTTCGCCCGCATCGCCGATCCTCTCACTAACCTTACCAAGGCCGACGTGGAGTTTAAGTGGGAAACGCCGCAGGAACACGCTTTCCAGGAGCTTAAACATCGCCTCCAGACGCCTCCGTTACTTGCCCATTTGGACGAATTCGCCGAGACAGAAATACATACTGACGCAAGCAGCGTAGGTCTTGGCGCCGTTCTTGTGCAGAGGGCTGACGGACTTGAAAGGGTTATTAGTTACGCCAGCCGATCGCTATCCAAAGCAGAAGCAAATTATTCCACAACAGAAAAGGAGTGCCTCGCCATCATCTGGGCTACGTCGAAAGTTCGCCCCTACCTCTACGGCAGGCCCTTCAAAGTTGCGAGAGACCACCACGCATTGTGTTGGCTAGCCACCTTGAAGGACCCCTCAGGTCGCCTCGCACGATGGAGCCTGAGACTTCAAGAATATGACATTACTGTCATTTACAAGTCCGGCAAAAAACACTCCGACGCCGACTGTCTCTCTCGTGCGCCCGCGACGACCCGGATGACGACTACTTCTTAGGAACGATAACTACCGACGACTTCGCTGAACGACAGAGGGCCGACCCGGAACTTAAGGCCCTAGTAGAATACCTCGAAGGCAGGACCGCCGAAGTCCCGAAGGTATTCAAGCGCGCACTTGCGTCGTTCTTTCTACGAAACGGTCTTCTACAAAAGAAAAACTTTTCACCGCTTCGAGCTAAGTACCTCCTTGTGGTGCCTTCAGCTCTGCGACCAGAACTCCTGCAGGCCCTTCACGACGATCCGACGGCAGGGCACCTCGGTGTTTCTCGCACGCTCGCGAGGATACAAGAAAGGTACTACTGGCCACGTCTTACCACCGACGTCACTCGTTATGTGAGAACATGCCGGGACTGTCAGCGACGCAAGACACCGCCGACAAGGCCAGCGGGACTTCTGCAGCCGATTGAGCCACCTTGCCGACCTTTCCAGCAGATTGGTATAGACCTACTGGGGCCGTTCCCGACGTCGGTGTTTGGAAACAAGTGGATCGTGGTAGCTACCGACTACCTCAACCGATACGCCGAGACAAAAGCCCTGCCAAAAGGCAGTGCATCCGAGGTAGCTAAATTCTTCGTCGAAAATATTGTCCTACGTCATGGTGCCCCGGAGGTCCTTATCACCGACAGAGGAACGGCATTCACTGCCGACTTAACTCAAGCGATCTTGGCATACAGCCAAACAAACCACCGCCGGACGACAGCGTACCACCCACAGACCAACAGCCTCACCGAGCGGCTTAACAAGACGATCGCCGACATGCTGTCAATGTACGTCGATGTCGAACACAAGACGTGGGACGCCATTGTTCCGTATGTGACCTTCGAATACAACACGGCGGTGCAGGAGACGACGCAGATATCTCCATACAAATTGGTCTACGGAAGGAGCCCGGCAACGACGCTCGACGCCATGTTACCCAACGTCACCGATGAAGAAAACCTCGATGTGAGCGAGTACCTTCAACGCGCCGAAGAAGCCCGACAACTTGCGCGTCTCCGTATCAAGAATCAACAGACGACCGACAGCCACCGTTACAACCTTCGACGACGCTTCGTGGAATACCAGCCCGGTGAACGTGTTTGGGTGTGGACGCCGAAACGCCGACGTGGACTAAGTGAAAAGCTTCTGCGACGGTACTTCGGACCGTACAGGGTTGTTCGACGGCTCGGCCTACTTGATTACGAGGTTGTCCCCGACGGCATCACGAACTCTCAACGATGCCGATCGCGACCTGAAGTCGTCCATGTCACGCGCCTCAAGCCGTTTCTTGCGCGTTAACAAACTGAACTAGCGTTTTTTTTTGTTGTATTATTGTTGTATCGTAATTTATTCATTGTACTTTCTTGTGTGATTATTGTACTTTCATCTTTAGTTAAAGCATTGGGACGATGCCTTTTTTTCAGAGGGGGGAAATGCCACGTTTCATTTCCCAAGTTTTGTTATCGTCCCAAAACACCACACGATTCTCAGCGCAAACCGCGCCTGCAGTTTTCTAGAAGGTTCCGGACTGTAGTAGATCATTTCGATAAGATCACGCCCACTGTGCGAATGGTACAGATTGTTCTGGAACCTATGCCACCGCCAGCGATAAAGCTAGAACATTCGACGGCAAGAGTATAAATGCCGACGCGCTTCGCCGCTTGTCAGTTGTTGATCGAAGGCCGACGCTCTGTTCCCCGCTATCAGTCCGAGACTGCTATCTGTGCGAGACTGCTGCTGTAATTGGACTTTCCGTTTACCGGGCACAGTTTCGCCCAAATAAACAGTTAAATCCAAACACGAAGTCTCCTGTCTTCGGCCACGTCACGACCCCGTGACAATATGTACCATGCACGACCGCAAAACACCGTCTGTGCTAAATACCTTTTTTCGAGCATACTGTTTCTTTCGAGCACCGTCTGTGCTAAATACTGTTGTGCTTCCCGGCCGTGTCTGTTTACATCTTCGACTACTGAATTCCACAAGGAGGCTGATATACCGTAGCAAGTATAATAAAGCCCGAGAATGTAAATGGAGTCACTTTTTTGAAGACTAAAAAAAGACACTTAGGCAGGCGTCCGGGGAACCAATGAATAAATATCGACATTTTGAAAAATTTAACGCAGCACTTGAAATCGTGTCATACGTAGCAAAAAGTCGTAGGCTACGGGATAAACTGTCCTCATTCTTCAAATACAACGTGATGTCGTCAGCAAATGCTGTCAACGTCACGGTACCACTACCTGGAAGAGGATGGCCTCTAACGTAATGATCAGCGATTAGCGATTGAAGGAATGTTTCGAGGCTGAGTACAAAAAGTGCAGGGAATGAAGGACACCCCTGGCGAACACCACATGTAACAGGAAATGGCGCACTCTCTAAACCATCAATAAACAACGTGCTGCGTATATTTCAATATGCGTTTCGGAGAAGCTCAACGAAGTTTTGTGAGAAGCCAAATGCTGCCATTACGCTAAATATAAAGCTAGGTTCGAGGCGATCGAATGCTTTTTCCTGGTCAAGTGAAACCAAGAGTCCCCAAGCTGATCTTGTTAACGTGCACGCAAGTATATCACGCGTAACAGAGGAAAGACTGTGGATTTCTCTTCCAGGAATAGAGCACGCCTGATGATGACCTATTAAGGAGGGCATCAGGCTTCTCAGGCGCCGAGTGATAACTGCCGCGAAAGTTTTGTAATCAGCGTTGAGAAGCGTTATTGGTTCCCACTCCCCTGGGCGAACCGACGATGGGTCATGTTTAGGTAATAAAACAACTCGACCATGGCGAAAGCTATCAAGGAAATCAAAGTTCTCAAAACAACGGTAAATAACAGAGGTGAAAAGACCTCCAATGTCGTCCCAAAACAATAAATTAAACTCAACAGGCAACCCGTCCGGCCCGGGCGCCGAGCCACGCTTCATGGAAGACAGTGGCTCTTTCACTTCATCAGCTGACGGACTTTTGCAATGTTTCAGCTACTTCAGATGAAATTTGAGGGAGCCTACTTAACATTGTGGCTGTCTGGGATGTACCGCGATGTGATGACATTGTCGTACGAGCCATGTTGGCAAAATGATCTAGGAAAACTGATTGATCATGTGTCGGCGGCAACGCAGTGTGTAAGGATCCGGCAGCCGGAGTTCCTATTCGACTCGACGGGTTGAGAAGCGAGTTTTCGCAAAGCATAGAACCTCAGGGTGAGCACATGGATTACGCCTGCAACGCCAAGCAGCCGCTTTCAACTCTCGCTGCCATGCGCGCATCAACGGAGTTAGCCGATCAACTCGAAGAGCAATACGCAGCTTTTTGGCAGTGTTTGCTAGTTCTTCGGACGTATGGCGTCTAAGGGCCCGCCCTGCTACTGAGCAGTGTAAACGCCACTGTGTCTTGAGCGCGTCCCACACCTCCAGACCACATCCCAAAAGAGAGGCGTGCAAGATTCTAGATAAACTGGAGCGTGAACGCGCGTCGTGCAGAATGCGGATGTGAAGACGCCAAGGTCTCACTGATGACGAAAAGGGAAAGTGAGCCTCGAGCGTCACTGGTCGGTGGTCTGATATATAAACAGGCCATGATGGTAATGTTACTACATCAGAGTGCGATACGTAAGAAGCTAGCGCGCTCGGCACATAGGAACGATCCAAACGACTAGACGACGTGATACGCCGCCAAGTCCAGGCACATGTCTGTCTGTACATTTCTCTTTTTTCTCTCAACGATACCTACATTTCTCTCTACGATACCTCAAACGGCACTTAACGGCCAACCCCATCCGCAGCGCCCACCAATATTGCTCAAGGTTTAGGCGTTCATATTTTCAAACTATGTGGCGAATGCAGTATTATATCTGGAAGCGAGAACACCACCACTGTTAAGCCGATTCATCCTAAGTGCGGTGCAGACTTTCTTCCGGTTTCGCGACACACTGTCCAATCATACTGAAATAATTTTTATCTCCAAACACGATTTGTTTTCCTCGGAGCACTGGCCTAGATTCCGCAAGCCACAAATCTTATTTGTAAAAATATTACTCGACTTCTTAGATGTACGAATTCATGGTGTGCGTCATTTGACCATGGAACCTACATTCACAGACATTGCCCTGCACGATATTTTTCTGAACCATGCGAAATGACTGCTTCACGGTGTTTTAAATCAAGTGTTACAAGGGCATCTAAATAATCTGCCAACAAATGTGGCTATTGCAAGTGATGCATCACAAACTGAGGAGAAAGCTGGCAAAGAAATATTCTGCCCTGAACTTGAGACTCTTTTTCTTCATGACTTCCTGATTTTATCCTAGTTTTTATAGCTGAATTTATGGCCATAATATTAGCTCTCCGAAAGTTACCCAGTTTAACTACAGTCTTAGCAATTATCACTGACTCATTATCCATGTGTTCTTCTCTCTCTTCATCTGGTGAAGCGCCTTTCCTAGAGCTTTTCAGAATACTAATTTGTGTACCAGGACACAAGAATTTCTTTTTAAACTAAAACGTTTACACTTTAGCAAAGAAAGCGCTGTTGGCACCAATAATTCCGGTTTTCCCACTGACAGCATACATTACAATACCCTAACTTTCAGAAAATGCATATCATACCCGGTCTTGACAGCTTCTCCAGAATATAGGCACGTAATATTTCCCTGAAACATTGAGTTATCGCGGTCGAGAATAATGGAAGTGGCCACAATCTAACTTCGCTGTTGGGTTACTTCCCTCAACTTCAACGTGCAACGATTAAGTCGAGCGCTTTTAGAGACGATATAGTCTTTCTTGAGGACCTTCGACGGAAAAATTTTGGTCTGTCTGTCTGTCTGTCTGTCTGTCTTTACAATTGTCTATCTGTTCACTCTTAATGGCACCGGGTACTTTAAACAGCCAACCTCATCCGCAGCGCCCACTAATGTTTCTCAAGGTTTAGCGTTCATACTTGCGCAAGTGTCCATTAAAAACCAATCATTGCGCATGTCTGGGGCATCATAACAACAAGTATATATTCTGCATGCGCGTCTTTTCGTCGAAAAGGCGTACATAAGCAATTTTAGGGACCGTAGCGCTTATTGCGCTGCGCTTACCATGTAATGCTTGCACGAAAAGGCGAGTGTATCCAACGCTTTGCTAACACTAGACGGTAGTGGCACCTTCTCGTCGCCTTGCGTTCTACACCTTATCACCTCTGAGACGGGCGCACACACCCTTCTCAGAATCACGTGCTTAGTTTTCCAAGAAAACTGCCAGGTGACGCTATGTCTCCCGTGTGACATGTCTTGATGCGCTCGTTCGCCTCCGCTGCACGCTCGAGGCACTATACCGCAGCACCTCCAGAATACCATTCAACGATTTTCTTGCGCAGAATATGAAATGAATGTTTTGTTCACTTTCTCCACACGCAAGACTATGGTCTTTCGACGACATTTGCAGATTAACATGCAGATATTGGGCCATTTTTTTCCTATCTCTCTCTTCTAAAAAGGAGGAAGAAACAATTAGTCATTACTTTTTGTCTTGTAACCGGTACACGTCATTGAGGAGAAGCTTCGTAGCACCACCTCTTCGAAACTTGGGTCTAGAAATATCCGAATCAGTTGTTCTTTCTTTTGGCCCCTCTCTACTCTGGGCTACAGTCACGGGAATGTTTACTACACATTGGAGGAATTTATCAGACTAAAAGAATATTGAGCTCATTTTTTCATCCTTTTTAACGTTTAAATACTTATATTCCGTTATTATGTTTTTGTACTACCTATTCTTAGCCGATACGAAAAGTATTGCTAAGAAACACTTAAAAACAAAAGGAAAAATTGGTCCCGAATCTGCATGTATTCTGCAAATTTCGTCGAAAGACGATAGTCTTGCGTGTGGATAGAGTGAAAAAAACATTTATTTGATGTTCTGCGCAAGGAAATTGATGAATGGTATTCCGGAGGCGCTGCGTTAGAGTGCCTCGAGCGTGTAGCTGAGGTGAACTAGCGCATCAAGTCACGTCACACGTGATACATGAGCGCCATCTGGCAGTTGCTTTTCGAAAAAAAGCGCGTGGCCATGCGTGCCCGTCTCAGAGGTGATAAGCTGTAGAACGCGACGCGACGGGTAGGTGCCATAACATTTCGTCTTAGCAAAGCGTTGCAAACACTCCCCATTCCATGCAAGCGTTGCATGGTAAGCGCAGCGTCATAAGCGCCATAGTCCTTGAAATTACTTATGTATGCGTTTTCTAGTAATAGAAGCATATGCAGAATATATGCGTGTTGTTATGGTGCCCCAGACATGCGCAATAATTGCTTTTTAATTGACACTCGCACAAGCATGAACGCTCAACCTTGAGCCACATTAGTGGTCGCTGCAGATAGGGTCGGCCGTTTCAAGTACCCGATGCCGGTGAGAGCGGACAAACAGACAAATGTACAGACAGAGAGACAGAGAGACAGACAGACAGACAGACAGACAGACAGACAGACAGACAGACAGACAGACGGACGGACGGACGGATGGACGGACGGACGGACGGACAGACAGACAGACAGACAGACAGACAGACCAAAGTTTTTGCGTCGAAGGTCCCCAACAAAGGCTATTGTCTATATAAAATTCACCTAACACTCGGCCAATGCCCTGCACTTGGTAAGAGCCATGACAAGCGAAGCAGAAGAAGAAGAACAATGGAACATAATCTGCTTGACTTTGGCGGCATATACGCAGGTATACGTGTGGGTACCAGCACAATTGAGGTCTTGGGTTTTAGGGACAAGCTTGCAGAGCTGAACACGTCTACGATCGAAGCAAATAACTGGCGTTTAGCCCTTTCAGCCGCCACTCGCTATTTCCATCTAAAAATTTTTTTTGTGTTTCAACTCTCTATATTTGACCAAATAAGATGAACTGACAGGCTTCTGACAAAAGTACAAGCGCAGTTTATTTTTTACAGTCATGTACATAATTGTGTACATAGCGTCAAGAGGTCAAGAAACGGGAAAAAGTCTTTCAAGTGCGAAATTTGTAGTAGCAGTTACGATCCTTGGTCTTGCAGAGCGGCACTTCACATTTCCTGAAAAAAACTCTTGATCTTCCTTTGCAACCTTCATACTTGCATCTAGAAGGAAGCGTTTGGTCCCGAGCTTCTGGCCAATGATCCGTTTCATCATAGCGTGCATCCGAGCAAGGCCGTCGATTGCGGGCTTTCCTCTCCTCAGGAACATCCGCCGGTTCGACTTCGTAGGAAGGCCTTCCACGCTTTCTTGTGTTTGGTACGCTGCTAATGGGAGCCTCAGCGATTTGCGGACGGAAGTGCTGAAGATCAAGCAGCTTTGATCGCCGTGTGTGTGCATTATCACGCAAATACTCCATCCAAGCATTACAGACAGCTTGGTCTACAAAATGGAATATCGCTCTGAGCGTCCATTTCTTTGACCTGATCTTGGTGCGGAACAAGCTCAAGAGAAAGTCCATCTTGTCCACACCTCCCATACTTCGATTGTACTTGGTGATGACCTCCGGCTGCTTCACTAATATGTGTTCACGCTTAGTTGTGACCCATCTCCTGACATCCTCTTCATTACCAATGCCAACAAAGTTGGACGCCACCGACACATCATTGTTGTCTTTCCAGATCACTACTACAACATCATCACTTGTGACGTATTCAGCAGAGCATCCCCGCGGCTTTTTGTTGATCACCTTTTTGGATTCAAGAGGGCACTTTCCCAGCCTGTTTTTTCGCACAGTTCTAGCTGCCAAAATTTTGTGCTCTTGTAGCTTGCGAAGGAGAGGCACTGATGTAAAGTAAGTATCAAAGTAAAGTTGGTAATTGCATCCATAAAAATTCTTTTAGATAGATGCAAGACAACACCAGAACAAAGACCGTATTCTTTGTTCAGGTCGGCGGGAATCCTGTTTTCCCCCTGGTATATTGCAAAGTCGTAGAGTAAACCGCTGCTACCACACAGAGCAAACACTTTTATGCCCCAGGGAGATGGCTTGCCTTTCACATACTGTTTATGGAAAGCTGGCCTTTAAAAGGGATCATTTGCTCGTCGACTGAGCATTCCTGTTCAAGAGCCAGCTCCAAACATAGGTTTCGCATGAGCTCCAGAAATGGACGCACTTTCCACAGGCGATCTTTACTGTCAAATCGAGAATCTTCTAGAACAATGTGAAGATTATTTCGAAGCTTGAAAAAGCGCTTCTCCGTCTTAGTTTCGCTGATAAAAGGAACCTTCATCATTGGGTTCCAATACAGCCTTACCCGAGGTAAGTGAACGACGCCCATCAGGATATGCATGCCGAACAGCTTTCGCATTTTAGTGGCTGTGGTATTCACATTATGCAGAGTTGTTTTCACACTATATTGATTCGTGTTTTAGGCTATTACTCTGAAAATTGACTCAGGCACGTACCTCGAAAAGTACGTGTATGGCGTACAAGTTTCATCCGCCTCCGGTGGGCACTCGTTGTGACCGCTGAAGTCGATGTCTGATAAGGGCGCGTAAACTTTCTTTTTCCACTGAAAGTTTTTCGACACGTTGTCTTCAACACGTATTTCTTTCAATGGAGACCTGTCGCCCCCGCCTTCGCTTTTAGTGAAACTCGGCGTGTCACAATTTTCCCGCGGAACATCTTCCTGTGGAATGTCGTCTTCATCGTTGCTTTCACCGATATCAGACACATTCCCGGAAGCAATCTTCTCCAGTAGTCTGTGTATCCCGGCTGCGGCGGCTGCATTTCCGATGGAGGCGGAAATGTTGTAGGCCCGTGTGCTCAGATTTGGGTGCACGTTAAAGAACCCCAGGTGGTCTAAATTTCCGGAGCCCCCCACTACGGCATCTCTCATAATCATATAGTGGTTTTGGGACGTTAAACCCCACATATCAATCAATCAATTATCCAGTAGTCTGTCGGCTGTTTCTTTGGTTGCATGATGCGACTTTGCTTTGTAAAAAGTCGCTCAAGGCAAGCCGATAAAATCTGAAAAATAGCAGTGACGTACGCCGTTAGACAGCAAGTGGCGTGTGACCCTCTTTTCTTCCACTATCACGCTTTGTACACAATTGTGACCATGCACTAAATGCTTCGCTGGCAATGCAGTCTTTTCCGTAACGCTGAGTATTTCCAGATAAGCACATGTTCGTGTATAAGACACGGTTACCATATTATTTTAGAGCCACATGACTTTAATAAAAGCAGGAGAAATCATCAAAGGAGCTCACCTGCGGAAGCCGTCGCGTGCGCCGCCATGTTGTTTGTTTATGGTCGTAATTCCTTTATTATCCTAAAAACTTCAAACTTCAGTGTTGCCAGACGAGGGACACACAAATTGACCAAAGTTATTGAAAACCCTCATTTTTTGTTTGTTTTCTCGTAAAACCGAAAAAATCAAATGTACACAATTGTGTACTTAGCGTCTGAAAGGGTTAGAGTATTGGAGGCTGCAAAGCAGAGGGATAGGACAGAAATAGTAGAATAAAAGAGATCATTCCGCATAAGAGATGGACTGTGACGAGAAGGATCGTGAATCTAAGAGATGGACCGTGAATTTAGAGTTTTCTTTCTTATAATAGGATCGAATGTTTCTAGGTAGATAAAGCATTAGGGCAACTTCAAAGAAAGCTTTAGTTTTGGTTTATCTCGTTCAAGCCTGGTGGCACACACGTTACCGCTTCATAGCCTCAATCCATCTATTTATTCCGAGAACTGTTTCCAGACGACCGGCATCAATTTATCATTTCAATGCGCTGACAAGACTCTCTTGCCATGCCTCTAACTTTTTGTTTTTATCATCTCTTCTTCCTATCATCTTTACTTCCGCTTTCTTGATTTCCAAAGGTACTGAATCATGTCCGAACGATTGATTGATTGATGAACCCATTACCTTGGCACAACGCACCATGGAGGATAGGTCGTGAAACGGGTGGTGCCCTGCTACATAAAAGAATGTGCAATATGTAAGAATTTCAACCTATGGCTTTAAATCTCCTTGTTGGTTTTTTACAATAACAGAAAAAGAGAGTAATTCTTTTAAAGGGTGTTTTCTAAAAGTTATTCGTGAATGACGATGATGTTTGATGTTTTATGGCGCAAGGGCCATTTCACGACCAAAGAGCGCCAGTTCATCTTACTGAAAATATGGACAATGATTGTGATAAGCGGCTCTATAAGGGCCATAAAATTCCTCGCAGTAAGGCGGGTAAAAACATACAAGTAATAAATCATGACCTTGCCGTGGAAGATGGGTGTGGTGTGAATAGATGACAAAAGTTGGTGATAATAAAAGACGATGGTGGATATGTATGGCATTAGCACAAGTGCCTCACTCGTTCATACCCTTGCGTCCAAGGGCCGTGAGGCATGTGCTTTCTTGTGTAGCCACCGCCGCAAAAACCTCTCTGGAGAGGTCATGCTAAGGTATGCCCGGGTATAAGACATGAAAGCTATGAATTTCTTTTAAAAACGCTAACAATGATTTATGACTAAAAAGCGGTTGCCTACCGACAAACATTGCAGGGTGTAAAGGTATATGTTGTCGGTAGAGTAATGGAAAATGTTTTCTTAGAGTTTCTGAGTGTTTACACTGAATTAACATGTGAAGGATGGTTAGGGATTCACCACATCTATCACATAATGGTGGATCGCCACCAGACAACACATATGTGTGTGTCGTGTATGTGTGTCCTATCCTGAGTCTCGTTAGTGTTACCTCTGTATGACGCGATTTCGATACGGGAAGCCAATGACCAAGGTGTGGCTTAATAATGTGTAGTTTGTTTTGTGTGTGTCTATCTCCATTGCGATGGCAGTAGTCCCTGAGCTTTCGTTCGAGAGACGGCATAAGGTCAAGCGCTGGGATTGATATGGGTGCAGTGGCAGTGCTTTTGTGGACGGATGCAGCAAGCTGATCCGCCATCAAGTTACCTTGGATCTCACGGTGCCCTGGCACCCAGCACACTACAACTAGCTGTTTGAGTGTGTAGAGTGTGCAATAAATGGAGTAAAGTGAGATGACGACAGGGTTTTTTTGTTTTTAAGACTGTGCAGAGCCGTTACCACACTGAGGGAGTCTGTATAAATTACTGCTTTTTGTATGTGTAATTGTTTGATGTGTTTAGCTGCCACAAGTATCACGTAAGCTTCCGCTGTGAAGATACTTGTGCCTGGATGTAAAGGGCCAGCATCCGAAAAAGATGGGCCGACAACAGCGTAGGACACAGAGGAGTTGGACTTGGAGGCATCTGTAAAGAACTCAGGACGTGTGTATATGTGTTGAAGTTCCAGGAAGTATGTTCGGATATGGGCAATAGGCGCATGTTTTGTAACTTCAAGAAAGGACACATCACAGTCTATAGTCTGCCATTGCCACGGTGGCAGATATGCTACAGGAGCCATTAAACTGTGTTCAAGTGAGACTCCAGTTTCCTCAGCTAGACTTTTAAGGCGAACTGAGAGAGGCTGCCTCATCGAAGGCCTGTTTTGAAACAGAATGGAGCTTGACAAATCATTAATTGTAGAGTATGAGGGGTGCTCCTTGTCTGCTTTCACCTTAAGGAAATAAACAAAAGACATGTAAGTTCTCTGCAGATGAAGTGACCACTCATTTGACTCAACATAAAGGCTTTCTACGGGGCTGGAGCGAAAAGCACCCGTAGAAAGGCGGATGCCCAAATGGTGCACGGGGTCCAGCATCTTCAAAGCACTTTGTGTTGCAGACTGATAAACAATGGCCCCATAATCTAAGCGGGTGCGAATGAGGCTTCGATTCAGATTCATGAGACATTGTCTGTCACTCCCCCACGTAGTACGTGACAACACTTTTAAAACATTCATGGCTTTTAAACATTTTTTTAGATACTTGATGTGCGGTACGAAGGTCAACTTGTTGTCCAAGATTAATCCTAAGAATCTATGCTCCGTATTAACAGACAGACGTTGACCGTTCAATTCAATGTCGGGTTCTGAGTGCATGCCTCTCTTTCGGGAGAACAAGACACACGTGCTCTTTTGTGGGTTCAGTCGGAATCCGTTTTCCTCCGCCCATTTGGAGAGCTTGTTTAAACCTAGCTGAACCTGCCGCTCACACAATCCCAGATTGCAAGATCTAAAGCCAAGCTGGACGTCGTCGACATATGTACAATAAAACATATTGCGAGGGATGGACAAGTGCAAGGAATTCATCTTGATGAGAAAAAAGGTGCAGCTAAGTACACCACCTTGTGGCACGCCTGTTTCCTGGACGAATGTTTGGGAAAGAACCGTGCCCACTCGGACACGGAATGTCCGGTTTGACAGGTAACTTTCGATTATGTGAAACATTCTTCCGCGCACGCCAAGGTGGGACTGGTCTCTTAGAATTCCGAAACGCCATGTTGTATCATAAGCCTTTTCGATATCGAAGAATACAGAGAGAAAATATTGTTTATGAACGAAGGCGTCCCTGATCTGTGCCTCGATACGAACAAGGTGGTCTGTGGTGGATCTACTTTCTCGAAACCCGCACTGAAATGGGTCGAGCAAATTGTTTGTTTCAAGGAAATGTACAAGTCTGCAGTTTATCATTTTTTCGAAGATTTTGCACAAGCAGCTTGTGAGTGCAATAGGCCTATAACTTGAAGGTAAAAAAGGGTCCTTGCCCTCTTTCAAAATGGGAATTATAATAGCCTCTTTCCAGGAGTTAGGGATAGTGCCAGAAAACCAGATAGCATTGTACAAACAAAGTAAGGTTTTTCGTGTTTCGATCGGTAGGTTTTTTAACATTTCATAAACGACACGGTCAGAATCTGGGGCAGAAGTACTGCAGGAGTTTAGAGACATTCGCAGCTCAGCTAGACTGGACGCTTGATTACATGCCTCGTATCCAGTGCATTTGTGTTCGAGTTTCTGCTTTTCTACTCTCGTTCTGTATTTTTGGAAAGTGTCAGTAGAGTGGGATGAGCTGGACACCTGTTCGAAGTGTGCACCGAGGAAGTTTGCCTGATCTTCCAAGGTGTCACCCTAAGTGTTTACGAGTGGAAGTGTGTGTACTTGTTTTCCTGCTATCCTACCGACCATGTTCCAGACTTTAGCTTCCTGTGTGTATAAATTGATCCCTGACAAAAATTCTGCCAGCTTTCTCTTCTGGCCTGCCGACGCGTTCTCCAGCTTGAGACTTTATTTTCTTGAAGAGGTCAAGATTTTCGGCTGTTGGTGAGTTTAGAAGAAGCCTTCGAGCTCTGTTTTGCTGTTTGCGCGCGTTTCGGCATTCAGAGTTCCACCATGGCACACGCCGTTTTCCAGGGTGTCCATTTGTTTGTGGGATGCATTTTGTTGCAGCATCAATCAAAAATGCTGTGAAGTAGTTGACAGCAACATCAATGTTCAAAGTACTTTTGTCATTCCAACCTAGACGAGCGATGGTATAAAAGTGTTCCCAGTCGGCTCTGTTTATGAGCCACTTGGAAACACGTGATGGACACTCAGTTACTGTATTTGTGCTCAAAACTATGGGGAAGTGGTCACTTCCGTACAGATTACTGATGACTTTCCACTGGAGTAGAGGCACAAGCGATGGGGATACTATGCTTAGGTCTATGGAGGAGTAGGTGTTATTGGCGAGATTATAATAGGTTGATTTTTTTCGATTTAGGAGACACGCGCTCGAGGAGAGAAGGAACTGTTCAATCAGTCGACCTCGCGCGTCATACCGAGAGTCACCCCATAGCCTGCTATGCGCATTAAATTCTCCAAGGAGAACATAGGGCTTCGGAAGTTCATCACTTAAAGAGTGTAAATCACGTTTTTGCAGCTGATAGCTAGGAAGAATGTAGATAGTGCAGATTGTGATCAGTTTATCAAAAAGAACTGCTTGAACAGCCACTGCCTTAAGGGATGTTTGGAGTTGTAAGTGTGTGCATAGAATTGCTTGATTCACAATGATGGCAACACCTCCGGATGATGTCATAGCATCAACACGGTCCTTTCGGAAAATAACGTATTTACGAAAAAAGTTTGTGTGTTTTGAATTAAGGTGTGTTTCTTGTACACACAGCACTTTTGGTGAGTGTTCGTGTAAGAGTTCTTGGATGTCGTCAAGGTTTCTGAGAAGGCCTCTGACGTTCCATTGTATAATTTGAGTGTTCATGGTGAATGTAAATTAGTGCTGTGTGTACGAAAAGCGAGTGGCTGTTTAGACAGGGAGTTTGAGTTCACTTAACAGGGCCGTCACCAGGCCCTGTTATTGGCTTTTTTTGTTTTCTTGGCGCGCTCCAAGGAGCCACGCCACTCTTTCGGCACCAAGGGTGCCGACGTATCGATTGCCTCCTCGGAGGCACTGGATGCCCGCACGTGCGGGCTGCTAGTTCGAATTTCGGGCCTCGCCTGGTGAGGTGAGGCCTTGAGACCCGAGGACTCTGGAGTCTCCGGTCTCTGTTTGGGGGTAGGCGGTGTAGCCTGGGCTACAACCACCTTGGGGGCAGGTGCCACAACCTCCGGCTCGGTATGCGCGGGCCGAAGGAGTGGCGAGGGCTAGTGCAGCGGTGCCCCCTGACGTGCCGCATCAGCGTATGTAGCTCCATAGAATGGAGCGACTCTTCGCCGTGCTTCCTTAAATGTAATGTTCTCCTTCACCTTCAACGTAATCATTTCTTTTTCTTTTTTCCAGTATGTGCAGGAGCGTGAAAATGCGGCATGGTTTCCTTCGCAGTTTACACAGTGTGGCAGTTGTTTGCAGTTCTCAGACACGTGGCCTAGGACTCCACATTGTGCACAAGTCTGGCGACCACGACAGGTTTTAGAGCCATGGCCATACCTCTAGCATTGGAAGCAACGACGAGGGTTTGGTATGTACGGCCTGATAGATGTCTTTGTGTACCCTGTTTGAATAGATTCCGGTAGTTTACTGGATACAAATGTGAGTATTAAGTGTTTTGTCGGTGTTCCCTTATTATCTCTTCAGATGATGATTCTCTGTACATTAGTGACATTTTGGCTCTTCCACCCCTCCATAAGTTCAGTCTCAGTCAAGTCAAGTAAGTCCATGTCAGATACCACTCCGCGAGTTGTGTTCATTGATCTATGTGGTGTTATGATTACTGGTATGCCACCGAAATCTGAAAGACGGTCTAGCTTTTTAAATTGTTCTTTGTCACGGATTTCGAGGAGAAGGTCTCCACTAGCCATTTTGGTTACCTTGTATCCTGTGCCAAGAGTTTCGGTAAGACATCTAGAAACCAGGAAAGGAAAGACGGTTCTGGCTTGCTTTCCAGTTTTTTCACAGTGAATGACGTGGAAATGGGGAAAAGTTTCTGTTGGCTGGTTAAAAAAGTTAATATCATCGGTGCGTACCCGCTTTAAGCCGGTACGATCAAACAGAAGAGGGAATGCTCCATGCATGCCGGTCTTATTTTTGTTCAGCAGCGTTGGCGGCCACCCACCACGGAGCCCAACAAGGGGACGCTACAAGTTTGCGGGTGCTAAACCTGCAGACGCCAGCCGTACAACGCTACTATAACCCAATGCGCCTAGACCAAGGTAGGCTATTTGCACAGGGTTAACCCTAGCCACCAGGAAGTTTGGAAGTAAACAGAAGAGAGAAGACAGGACAGATAAAAAGTGAGAGATAAAGACGAAGATGTAGGGAGAGAGAGATAGGAAAAGGCGACTGCCGATTTCCCCTGAGTGGGTCAGCCCAGGGGTGCTGTCTACGTGAAGCCGGGGCCAAAGGGGTGTGTTGCCTCTTCCGGGGGGCCTTAAAGGTCCAATCACCCAGCGTCGGCTCAACCCCCAGGGTCCCCTTTTCCCCGGACACGGCAAAGCCACGCACGGCTAGGCGTGGGAGGGAGTAGAAACTCCCCCATTAGCTCGAGTCCGTGGTGTCGCTACACACCAAACGCCTACTTGCGCAGGCGCCCCTGCGGGGAGTTATTCGTGAAGGAAGAAGAAATACGAATGGTGTTATTTGTGGCCTCCCTGAACGAGGGAGGACAGAAACGCACAAGCCTTATAATTTCTTCTTCCTTCGTGAACAACTCTTGCTCCCCACCGCAAAGTCCTGCCGACGGCCACGTGTGCTATTCAGATAAATTGCGTATTATGCTAAAACAGTAAACTGAAGCAGTTAGTTTAATTAAATAGCGTGATTTATCATTGTGACAGATATATTACTGCGCAGGCGGTGCTCAAATGAGCCTACTTTTAGTGGGCTAAGTTTAGCCATGCATATGGTGCGCTTCTGATGAAAATTTTTGTTGGTACTGGTCTAGTTCAAGACTGTATCTTTGGGTTGTTTCATCACTCGGGCTTTCACAGCCAGGAAAGCGCCCGGAAATCTAAGCTGTTGACAGTAAGGTGAATGGGGACACGGTATAGGCATGTGGTCACATATGAATTGCAAATAGGCACTCTGTTTTCTTGAAACGGCCGCGCACGCGTTGGCCTCAGGTCAATAGGGCCCTCAACCTTTCGCCTTCGTTTTGTAGAACGCTTTGCTTGTTGTAGAACAAACGCAAACACTAAAGGAAAAGTGAAGAAGAAGAAGAGCCGCATAACGCCCTTTGAGCGCGTGATCGTCTGCGGAAGCCGGCCAGACACGCTTACCGGGCGGCGTAGCGGAGCGCTTTTTGGTTGTTGCGGGTAAAGGTTGCGGCTAAAGCTGTGGTAACTGGGAAACGTACGTATTTCTTCTAGAACCAGCACTCTGTGTCAAGTAAAAGCGTGGAAAACCGCGTGAACCGAGTGAAGTTTTTGTCGAATGTGGTGCCCGAGTCTTCAATAAAAATCGTGGAAGTTGTCTTCGCATGGTGGCAGGGGTGAGGTCAGATATGTCTTGTGAATGGGAGGGGGGGGGGAGGTGCAGCTGCGCTTTTATTTTATGTGTGTTCGCACGTGCGTTTTCTTTTTTGGTGGAAGGGAAGTGGTTATTCTGGAAGCAACCATCCCATATCACCATTGCTACACCAATGCTGCGCTTACATGCACAGTTTGGGCCGAAAGCTCCTGCTTTGGATTTCATTATAAAGAAATCGACTGCAAGCCTGCCAAAACAATACGCGTTCGACAATTTACGCTGACCTCTGCAACTACAGCACAGTGACTTTACTGTGTGTGGTACCCTACACCATAGAGTTCTTCAGAATTACATCTGCATAGAAATCTGGCGCTAGTGAGCTGCTGGATGCAAGGGAATGACGGGATATGCGAGCTTAGAACTTGACTTGGATTCTCATACCTTTTTTACACGTACAACGACATACAATAAATTTGTACACGTACAAAGACATAACAAAATAGAATAGAACATGAAGTTTGCTCCTTGAGCTCATTCTGGACGAGAGCGCTCAGCTAAGGCCGTCGTGAGGACAAAATTTTGCCCCGAATTGCCAGCGAGAAACCGAAAGGTGGAGCATGTACTAACTAGACACACGGCTCAATGCGTCTGCATTAACGTTTAGCTTTCTTTTTTTTGTAGCGAACGTCAAAATTGTGCAGTTGGAGTGTCATGCTCCAACTCAGTAACCGGCCACTTTTAGGCGACGATACCTATGCGGTATCAACAGCTGCTCATACTTGCGACGTTGCGCAGGGGAACAATGATACGACTTGCTAGGGATTAGCTCCTCACAAGTTCGCTCAGTATCGTGTTCGATCACCGTCGTGTTTCCGGGACGGTCCGAAAACACGTCTCCAAACTCGGAAACAATACTTTTCAGGTCCTCCTTCTGGACTTCACTTGACCTAAGCTCTAGGTTCAACTGCTCCAAGATTACCTCCGATCCCCTTTCGATTATAACACTAGAACTCAAAATTTCTGCTCCCACTTCCTCTGAAGCATTCAACAGCAGATTTACGACCGCTTGACGTGGAACGTAAGGTTTCATCAAGTTACTGTGGTAAATTTTTTTTTCGGCTGCCTTCCTAATTTCACTTCATAATTGGTATCAGCAAGCTTCATGGGTGCCTTCCACTTGTCCGCGGATTTCCCCGTTCTCTGACTAGTGCCGCATAAGCGTACAATACATTCTTCGATATTCCTCCAGCGTTTCGGCCACAAAAACTCAAGGGAAACCCTACCTTTGGTCTTTTTTATGCCGAAATGCCCGGCCCACGCGTTTTCATGCGCCAGTTTCAATAGTTGGCAATGATACTTTTGTGGCACCAAAAGCTGCTCATACCTGCGACCTTGCGCATTGTGTAGCTCCGATACAGGAGCCCTGCTTTCTCAAAAAAAAGAAACACTCTTTTTCTTTTCTTCCCAAGTTTACGCTTTCCATTAGCGCTTTAATAGAGAGGTCCTCACGCTGCTCTCGAATGATTATTTCTCGATCAACCCTCGACAGCTCACTGCAACTTTCCGCTACAGGCGAGCGCGTTGCACCCCTCGCACTCTGACTCAATGGCGCCTTGTCGTCTCCTCCTGCTACGGAAACCGCGCCAGTCGCTTCGGCGACGGGCCGCTCGAGTGATTGCTCACATGACTCACACGGAGAATTTTCTCTCTGAAGTTCCGTCGACTCGCCGCCAAAGTCACACAGATATGCTGCTTTTGAACTTGTTTCACCACATTGAACAAGATCAACCTCCCGCGAAAGCTTCCGCGCTCGCGATCCCGTGAGGGCCATGTACGCTAAGTTGGGGAAGAACGATTTACCCTGCTCTTTGAGAAGCTTCTCTGAGATGTTAGCGAAAAGATAAGGAAAACGATCGGAAAGCGCGGCAGACACAGCTGCTTTGGTGTGAAGCTAATCGAACGGGCCTTCAATGACAACCGTAGCGATTGGTAAGGAAGCTCTCTGCTCCTCGGTGACTTGCCTGGTCCACGTGCAGTCTCCTGTAAAGTCATCCGGAGACACTAATGAAGGATGGACAACGTCCATGGTTGCCGCTGAGTCTCGAAGTGCTCGACACGTTTTCCCATTCACACCTATTTTTTGGAGATACGGGTTTAACAACCGCAAGTTCTTTTCAGATTCTCGGATTGTTGCAAAAGCAAACTTTTGCTTATAGTTTATCGCGATGTGCCCTTCCTTTTTGCAGTTGTAGCATATTCGCGGCTTCTGCTTGTTTCCCGATTCTCGGATAATCGCAAATTTTTGCTTACAGTTTATCGCGATGTGCCCACCCTTTTTTGCGAATTTGCGACTTTCGTTCATCAGGTTTCTTTGAAAAGCCCTTTTTCCTTTCATCCTTTTCAACGCACACTGCCCTGCTATGCAACTTTCGGTGAGTATAATACTCCTCAGCTAACTCTGCTGCCTTGTTTAGCTGTACTTCACTAAGTTTGTCCTGCTGCCAAAGCTTGATATCCTCGTCGATGCAGCGGCATAATTGCTCCAACGCGCGCATTCTACCACTTTATCGCGATCGTCATAAACACCTTCGCTCTTGAGCCATTCCATTATATCGGCTTTAGGACGAAACGCGAAGTGAACGTGTGACTCGTTCCCCTTTTTAGCATACGGGAACCTTTGCCTGAAAGCCTCGGGTGACAACTTATAACGTCTCAAGAGCACTTTCTTAACCTCGTCATAGCTCTCAAATGCTTCCCTCGACAAGCAAGTTATCGCGTCGGACATTTCGCCGGGAAGAAGAGCTTACAGGTTCGACGCCCAAAGAGACCGCTCTAAGGCATTTCGCTCACAACCGTGTTCAAACTTGACGAGATACTTTGCCGTGTCCTCGCCTACTACTAACGGTGGCAGTTGGTCCCGAATTTTATAACCGCTGACCTGAATCGTCGGAGAAGCTAGCTAGACGCCTGCGAACACGGTATGATTGCCAATTCTATTCGTTTCAACTCGAGGCGCTCCTGTCTCTCGGCCTCTTCGCGCTCACGGCGTTCGCGCCTTTCAGCTTCTTCACGTTCGCGAACTTGTCACCTAGCTTCTTCACCTTCGCAAACTTCTCGGCTTTCAGCTTCTTCACGTTCGCAAGCTTCTACTTCTCGCCTTTCAGCCTCCTCGCGGCGTGCTTTGATATCCTCCCAAGCCTCGTCGACTTCCTCAGCCGACACTCCTTCATCCCTCATGGTCCCAAGGATCGCTTGCTTCTGTTTCGCAAGGCCTAAAGTAATGCCGAGTTCCTCACAAATTTCGGTGAGTTCCTTCACTTTAAGGTTCTCCATCGTTCACACTAGCCTCTTGCTGTTTGCCCCTGCTAAGAATTTACTTGCTCTACCCACTAAGCGTCAACTAGCAAGGCGCGCAAGCAATTTCTAACACTCTCGTGTATACACCCTCCGCATTAACTTTGCTTTCAATGCGCTTCGACTTGGCTTGAAGCGATCAAAGCGCACTCTAATGCTTCACACAGCCCTTCTCTAAACTACTATAACCTGAGCTAGAGTAGCCTGGTGAACTGAGGGTAAAACATCAGGCACTCACCGCATCAATGTCGCTGACACCGGCCGATCCCGCAGCTGCCAACCACTGTTACGAAGCGCGCCTCTGACGACGTTAAGAAGGGCGCCACGAATCTCACCACTGCAACCACTGTTACGAAAGACGGCGACGCCAACACGGTCCCGAAGGCGCCACTGCTTTGGAATCCACCGGGAAGGTCACCAGCCGTTTGGTAGCGTGGGTTTCTCAGCTCGCGACTGCTTCTGCGGAGAGCTGATAGACGAGCGGACGAGACGACATGAGTAAGCAAGGTTTATGGACAGCATATACACAGGGTTACAATTCCGGCACTGGCGCCGACGGCTTAGAGACATGAAGAGCCGAGTGTTTCAGAAGGACCAGAGAGACCGCATAACCGATACGTCTTCGGTTTATTGTTGACAGAACAAAACAAAAATGTGAAGAGCGTGACCCCGGCTGCTTCTTCTTCCTCGCCTCCGAGCTCCATCTTCAATCTGTTTTCTACATCTTCCCGCCGGCCAGATTCAACCGAAGCAACCTTCGAGCGAATACAACAGTTGAATCGGCCTCTTGACTAATTTTCCTTCAGGTGTACGTAGCAAGCATGTTCTCACTAGTCCATCCTTGCCTGGAAAAATCTTTTCGATCTTGCAGAGTTTCCACCGAGTTCTTTTTCGCGCTTCTCCAAGCAGAAGTACATCTCCTTCTTGTACATTTGCGTGACGCTCTGTTTTTCTGCTGGCACACTTAAGCTCCCTCAGGTACTCCTTTTTCCATCCGGTCCACCATGTTATCATAGCCTGTTTTCTTGCACTCCAGTAATTCAGCAAACTGTATTCTCCGAGTCTGTTTTCTTCCTGCTTGTTCATTGCTTGCCTGCCTCCTATAACGTCCGCCGGTGTGATGGGTTGTGGCTCGTTAGGATCTTCATACACATAAGTGAGAGGCCGGTTGTTAAGTACTGCTTCTGCTTCAACAACCACAGTCCGTAGTTCTTCTTCATCCAAAAGTCGAGCACCTATAGTTTTTGCCATGGATGTCTTAAAGCTTCTGATCAGTCTTTCATAAAATCCTCCCCACCATGGAGCTAACTCTACAATAAACTTCCATTTTATTTTCAGGTTACTGGTATACTGTCGAACCCTTTCATCTTCCATCTTTAATATCTTGTTCATCTCTTTCTCAGATTTTTTGAATGCTCTTGCATTATCACTGTAAATAGTTGTACACAATCCTCTTCTAGCTACGAATCTTCGGAATGCTTGTATAAACGCTTCTGATGACATCCTCTTGACCAACTCCAGTTGTATGGCTCTTGTTACTGCACACGTAAATATCACAATGTAAAACTTTGTAACTTTTCCGCCTTTCTCCTCTCGAGCATTTAGCGGTCCAGCAAAGTCTATACCAACAGTGTCGAATGGCCTCGTCTGTGTAATCCTGTCAGCTGGTAGAGGTGGAATTTCTTGTGCCATTGGTCTAGAATTGAATCTCCTACATGTGATGCATTTATTTATCACATATTTCACCATCTGTCGGGCACGCAGAATCCAAAACTTCGTTCTTAGATGTGTCAATGTTGCCGCAACGCCACCGTGCATTGTTACTTGATGCGCGTTTAGAACTAGGAGTTCTGAAAAGTGACTTTCTCTTGGTAAAATAATAGGATGCTTCTCATCAAAGCTCAAATCACTCCACTGAAGCCTTCCTTTTACTCTCAGGACACCTTGATCATCTTCGAAGATGTTCGTGCCGTACAGATTCATGTTGTCATATATTCGTGTCACTGCATTTTGTAGCGTTTTCTGCTCCTGCTTTATCAGCACAAACTCTGCCTTGTCCAATTCTTCTCCTGTCAGCGAACCTGTTTTCCTTTCTTTTCGTCGGTTTCCTATATAACGCATCACCCACGCGGTAACTCGTAACGCTTTCTTGTATGATCCAAATCTGCTCACATCAATTATCTTTTCTTCACTCGTGGTGGTAGTTAAGCATGCCACTGTCTTTTCTTCGTCTTTGTTGTCATCACTGTCCGATTCATGCGTGATGTCATAATCAGGGCTTTGTTTTTCATTCTTGATCCACGTGGGGCCTTTCCACCATAATTCACTGTCCAGCAAACGTTTCATCTTCATCCCCCTTGTCATAAAATCCGCAGGATTTTCATCACTTTTAACATAACCCCATTGACTCTCATTGGACTTGCTCTTAATTTCTGCTGCGCGGTTGCGAACAAACAGATCTTTCGTCTTGTTTGACTTTATCCAGCATAACACAATTTGAGAGTCAGTCCAGAATTTCACATTCCTCAGTTTCCTGATGAAATTCTCGGTTATATGACTGGCCAATCTGACTGATATTGTGGCCGCCAACAACTCCAATCTTGCTAGTGTGATCTTTTTGATTGGAGCGACTCTACCCTTAGCAATGATTAAATATGCTTCATTGCTTCCATCGGAGTATTCTGTTACAATGTATGCTACTGCTCCATATGCCATTGGACTCGCATCGGAGAACACGTGAAGAGTCGATGCTTTCACTTCAGCTTGTCTGTTGTCATAGCATCTGTTAACGGTGAAGTCATCTAAGTGCTGAAGCTCCTCCGACCAGTCCTTCCAAGTTGATCTATGCTGGCTTGGTAACGGGTCATTTCATTTCAGTTTTTCCATCCAAATTTTTTGCAGCAATATTTTTTCTCTGACTGAAAATGGTGTCAAAAAACCTAAAGGGTCATATAGCTTTGCCGTGTCCTGCAAAACCTGTCTTTTTGAGAGTTGTCTCGTGTCCTTGTCATTTCGCCATGTAGTGTCGGGAAAGCTCAACACGTCGTCTACGAAATTCCATTTCAGTCCCAAAATCTTGATTTGCCTCTCTTTTCTTATCCCTCGATCCAGATCCTCTCCTTTTTCATCAAAGTGTTTTCTTAGCTCGGCGTCATTTGAAATCCATTTTCTTAAATTCATTCCCGCATAGCGAAAAATATCTCGTGCTTTTTGTATATCTTTGTCGATGTCGAGTATTCGTCGGCTCCTAGTAAAACGTCATCGACGTAGATTCCTTTCCGGAGTTGCGCCACAACTGCAGGATATTTTTCTTCGAATTATCCAAATGTCGATGAATCGTGGCCGCTAGAAGGAAGCTACTTGGTATAGTTCCGAAAGTAACCCTCGTCATCCTCCACGTTTTTATCTTCGGGGTTGGCATATCTTCGCTGGGTATTCTTTCCCACCATATGAATCGCAGTGCGTCTCGGTCATTTTCTTGTATCTTGATCTGCAAGAATGCTTTTTCCACGTCGGCTGACATAGCGATCTTGTGATGTAAAAAGTTCATCAGCAAGCTTGTGATGTCGGGCTTTAGGTTTGGCCCCTTTTCCAAGTTGTCATTTAAGGATTCACCTGGATTCTGGCTTGACGATGCGTCAAAGACGATCCATATTTTTGTCGTTGTTCGGTCCTTCTTGATTACTGCTTGATGCGGCATGTAGTATACAAATTTGTTCTGTATATCGGATCCAGCATCTTCTTCGACGTTTTCTGCTATTTCTTGCTCAAAGTACTCTCGAATAGCTTTGTCATAGGCTAGGAGTTCATCTTTATCCTTGCATAATTTTTTGGTCACCTGGATAAGCCTCTTCTCTGCAATGGTGGCGTTGTCGTCCAATGTCACCGTTTTCCTTCCATGGTAG
Source organism: Rhipicephalus annulatus (assembly GCA_013436015.1). Classification (NCBI taxonomy): domain Eukaryota; kingdom Metazoa; phylum Arthropoda; class Arachnida; order Ixodida; family Ixodidae; genus Rhipicephalus; species Rhipicephalus annulatus. The sequence goes on from WOVY01003452.1 coordinate 233,306, forward strand.
CCGCACTTGGTATCTTCCTGCCTTGAACTCCATTGTTTGTCGGACGTAGTCTAGCACATGTTCATCGTTCATCTTTGTTGCTGGGTTCTCCTTGATGCCCATGTTTTTCAAGTCCCAGAATCTCTGCAGTTGGTCCGCAGTCGTGTCCGACTTGGCACTGACCTTGAGTACCATAACCGTCGATGATTTCAGCGGCACACAATGAAGTCCTACAGGACCTTGGACCGTCCATCCCAATATTGTTATCTATTGCCACTACTTTTGGATGAATCTCGCAAATGCGACCAGTGACGACAGTCCAGTAATAATCTGCTCCAATTAATATAGAAGTTTCCATATTTTTTCTTTCTTTGTCCTTCTTCTGGTTGTCATCAGCCAAACGAATTCCCATCGATCTTGCTCTTTCGTGTATTGTCAATGGTGGCGATGGTAGCACGTCACAGGATATAACTTCTATCTCCAGTGCCTCAATCGTGACTGGCTCCGAGATGGTATCCTGCCTCACGCTGACCTCGACGACTTTCAGGTCTAGTTCCATCTCTCCTCCTCCAAATGATCCTACAGTAATCCTTTCGGATCTTTTTACCTTGCACGCTAGTTTTCTTGACAAGCTTTTGAGGATGAATGTCCTCTGACTCCCGTTGTCCAGCAGAATCCGTGCGTAGCACCCGCTGCCTTCTCCCTCCGTCCACGAAAAGGCTGTCTGCAGTAGTATGCACTTCTGTTCATCAGACTGCTGTGCGTGCATGTTGCAGGAATTGCTGGTGTCTAACCGGTCAGGTTGCGCGCTTTTAAGCACTTGCTCAACATCCCTGCTTTGCTGCTGTGCTGACTTTCCTGCAGGCGTACGTGGTCGACACATGGATGTCGCGTGCCTTCCCTCGCATGTTTTGCAGCGTACGTTAGCACGGCATATCTTCGCCGTGTGGTGAGGTCTGGTGCATCTGAAGCACCTTCGTTCCGTTGTAAGGCTTCTTTCTTCTGTTGCATAGTAATGCTTCTTCTGCAATCTTCCGTGTAGTGTCCAGTCATCTCACAGAAGATGCATTTTTTTCATCGAGGTGCTTTGAAGCGTAGATGTTCTAGTCCGCCTCATACTGTGCGGTGACTGGGTCACGTCGTATTTTTCCTCTCGAGTTTCTTCTCTGCTGCGTATATATATGTTTAAAAACTCCATAATTTCTTTCAAACTGCTCGTGCTGTTTCTTGACGCTGAGTTCGATTCCGTAGTTGCTGGTCTGTTATCACCTTTCTTTAACTCCTTCATCTTCATCTCAATCCTCATATCCACCGGTAGCGCAGATTTTACAACAGGAGCTATCACTGTGGCGTAACTATCCATTTCCACTCCTAACGACTGCAGTGCTCGTGTGTTCACTTGCAACTTTTGGAAGAGTTTTCTTCAACCCATCTACATCTTTAGGACTCTTCACTGCTTCCAAATTTGCAAGCTCTTTTATGTAGTTCTCTTTCAAATTATCTTCTCGTCCGAAGGTTTCTTTCAAAAGAGCGACTGCATGCTCGTAATTCTGATCAGAAAACTGCAAGCCTTCTATGAGGGAAGCAGCCTCCCCGCTCAGAGACGCCAGAAGATAATTAAATTTTTGATTCTTCGGCATATTCACTCTGGTATGCACCGATGTCTCGAACTGATGCCAAAACCTTGGCCATGCTGTTTTTTCCCATCAAACTTGATCATTTCAAGGCGTGGCAACTTAACAGCTCTTGCGTCTCCGAGATTTGGTCAGTACCTTGCACTGAACTCGCCTGTTCTGTGACTATTCTCGTAGTCAGTTGCGTCGCTTGTTCTAACTCGCGTAATCGCTCCTCAATTTTTGTCGTTGCAGCGACGATCTTCATCTCATAATGCAAAACTCTTTCAAATTCTGCCTCCGCGCTGTCTTCTTCAATGAACGGTTCTATCTGTTCGTTAACTTGTCTTAGCGTCTGTGACACGCTCTTCATCTGGTTTAGAAGCGTCATAAGTTGCGCTCGATCGGCTCTTCTTCTATCTTCTTATCGATTTCGCTCGTAAGCGTCGTCACATTTGCTCGACAGCGGTCTTCCGCTTCTTCGATAGGACCTCTTTATTCATGCCTAAACGTGTTGAAAGAGCTCTTGCCTTTTTATGTGCGTCGCCAACAGTCGTCCGTCGTGATCCTTCTCTTCGACGGTTTCGTCCTTGAGCCAGACGCCACTGCTTCGTTCTTCAACCCGTTGTTGCGAATGGGGTTGAAGTCTCTGCGTCTGTCTTCAGATCAATCCTGGTCACGGCACCATGTTTCAGAAGGACCAGAGAGACCGCATAACCGATACGTCTTCGGTTTATTGTTGACAGAACAAAAAAAATGTGAAGAGCGTGACCCCGGCTGCTTCTTCTTCCTCGCCTCCGAGCTCCATCTTCAATCTGTTTCTACACC